>JARHVA010003531.1:1382500-1944101 GCA_037957365.1 Torreya grandis | reverse complement strand
CATTATTGATGCTCAAAAACTCAATAGGTATAGTGATGCACTATGTAGCATGATAACTTCTTAGGAGCTATGATTGGCCCAATGAAATTTCATGTTGATAGCTTTAAAGGTTATGTGGAGAAGTCTAGTTTTAACTTCTATGAGATCTTCTCTCCTCACTACTATTAAGAGTGATACATTCACTAGTTATTATTCAAGGAGTTGGAACAGCATGATTCTTACATGGTGATCTCTCTTAGGGAGAGAAATATAATTTGATGAGGTAAAGAGTTTTTGGTTTGCATGTTGAAGAAGTCATTGTATGGGTTTGGATAGGTGCAACACATGTAGTATAAGATATTCAGTACCTTCATGGAGAGCCAGAGGGTTTAATAGATGTTGGTGCTATGTGTTGATGACATGTTAGATGCAAGCTCCAACATGATCACTATTGTGATGGCTTAGGTTACAAGGATATTATAAAGGTGTTAGGAGGAGAAAACCAAGAATGGAGATGTAAAAGGATGGGAAAGCAAGGAAGTACCCCACTTCTTACATTATGATTTATCTTCCCAAGAGCATCCTATAATAGAGTAGAACACATGTTGTGTCATGTGTATTAGATTCATTAGGAGTATAAATCCTTATGATGCCATGGTGAGCACTAATCCAGATATTTCCAAGTAGTGGGATTTGTGAGTAGTTCATGGTAGAATCCTAAATAGAGGATTTTTTCAGTGGATAAGTGAGAGTCACTTTAGGTACTACAATTTATTATGGAGAAGCAGATGTTGACAAAGTTGGTTAGGGTAGAGAAGTTTTAGTAGTGAAACAAAACTTCTACTTAGTTTGTGTGAACATAGGATTGAAATAAGGGGAGATTAGTATTGTGTTAATATATGTAATTAAAATCAAAATAACAAACTAATAGCTAACACCTTAATCCTATCTCAATGGGGGAGCTTAGTTAACAAGACTAGAATGGAAAACACATCTAAAATGTAAAAGAAACCTTATTTTACCTTCCTTGGATGCTCCATATAGTTTGTTGAAGTGGATTGCTTGGGTTGTGCTCATGAAGTCTACATCAATGTAAGTGTGGCTACCTCTATCTCTCCTTGACACCATGTTTGGCTTTGGATTGGCTTGGCTTGGCTCAATAATTTAACTTTATAACACTAATTGCAATGGATTTTTAAATGCGTTTGGGCATTATAAGTTTGGCATAAAAGAGCTTAAAATTCAATAGGCAAGGCCTCCTATTTATATATTTTTAGAATGGTTTAGAATCAACCTGAACCATCCATCTCAAGATAAAGATATGTGGCTAAGGATTAATTCAATTATGTAATTAAAATCCATAAATAGGCTCATCAATATTTGAGATAAATGGGCATTAACTAGGCATGAAGGGTCTTAATGAAGCATGGAAGGCATTAATTCAGATATTTATGGCATTTATGGCTTGTGGATGCCACCCCATAGGATGATGTCATTTGATGATGTAATCAATGAAAATCAATTTCTAAAAATAAATATTTAAAAATTTCCATGGAAAATTAACTTAAGCTCTTGATTTGGTTTAATTAGTCTTAAATAAGTTTAGTCAACTTTGATGCAAAATCTTGGCAATTTTGTGCACAAATTAATCAAATTGGTCAAAATTTCATATTATTCACTTGAAAATTGACTGGATTAAAATTAGAATTTGATGTTAGATGCATTGGGACCATTATCCCATTTAGGATGTTGTCAATGCAAAATAACAAAGGCACATGTCTTGTACAATAAATTTGATAGAAAAATGCAATCCAGAGCACCTAGATGCGAAAATGTCATTTTTGACTTGAAATGATCTTATTAAAGTTAGCTAATTCATAAATTGCATTTCCCCATTTAATGATACTTTGGCCAAAATCAGCACTTGAATATGTCAGTTTCAAAGTTTTTAATGTGTTTTAGTATTTTTAGGCCAAATTGTGTCTTTTGGTGGAAATTGGTCAAAATCCTTATTGATGGTCATTGGTGGCCATATTTAGGTGTCTATAGTTTACCCTTGTTTGGGAAGATGTTGCAAACCATAGGCAAAGTAATGTCTTCTCAAATAATGAGAGATGGCTTATATGTCAAAAAGAAGATAATGGTTGAAGAAAAAGCTCCAAAGAGTGTTTGGGAAGCCTATGATGATGCTCCCTTGAGGAGTGGCCATCACATTTGTTGATGGATGATCCCTCATAAAATAAGCAAGAAAAAAGGTAGAATTAACCCATGGTTGAGATTAATCCAAATGAAAAAATGCTTGCATGCATTGATTTAAAAATGATATTGATTTGCCTAAAGGTAGTTATAATCAAGAATAAAAGTTGAAATAATGATTTGCCCATAGGCAGTTATAATCATTAAAGGGACCTAGATTATTTTATAAAGATGATTTTGCCCTAGTTAGGGCTGATTAACAAGCATAACTGAAGGATATAACCTGAAATATAGATTAAAGATGAGCGAGCACAAAGTGATGAAAGAGATGAATAGAGTAATAATATTGATCAATATAAATGATTCAATTGTACCTACTAGTGAGGAGATGCTCATCCTTATTAGCACTAATAAAACTATAATGGTCAATGGGTTGATGTGATCAAGGGTGGGAGGATTTGCCAAGGTAACAAGGAGAAACTTTTGTGGCTCCATTATTTGCAGACCTTCTTGAAGCTGACTTTTACTATGGCACATGATGGTACGCATCATGATAGAACACCATGAAGACTATCCTAAAATATGTGTAAGGACTGACTCTCGATCCAATAAATAATTGAAAATAATGCACCAATGATTAAAACCATGATGATAATTTTAACATATGAATATGGATGGACTCAAGAATAATGTGCACAAGGAATCACCCAATGCATACATATGAACTAAGTTGAGGCAATAATGCTTAAAGAAAATAAAGAAAGTAAACAAACCAAAAAATAAACAAATAAAAAGTGCATAAATAAATAAATAACCTAAAATAAACAAACAAATAGAAATCTTGAAAATAAAAGCAAAAGAAAGCATCCTAACAATGACTTTGCCCCAGTAGGGTGGATTGAGGATAACTGACTAGGCTTAGATAGGATAAATGTTTTTAGATTTTGAAATATTTGAAATATTTTTGGAATTTTGAGGTATCTCAACTAGTTAAATAATGACAAGATACCTACTCATAAAATGGTGAGAGCATTTAGCTTAGGTTGCTCATAAAATGATGAGAGCATGGCTTAGGTTGCTCACAAAATGATAAGAGCATGGCTTAGGGGGACTGAGGTGACCTCAATATGAATTGAGCATGACCTACATATTCCTAGAATGACCTCAAGTCACATTAATTCCATCCACATAAAAGGTGAGGAAAAACCAACTAGGTCCCAACAAGTTCTCAAATCCGGTAAATGGCCAGTCAAATGAAAATAGTAATGACAAGGTGAGACGGTAATGCATGATAAACAAATGTTGCCTATAGGTGGTTATAACTAGGATACAGTGACATAGATCAAAGATCCTAATTTGTCCATAGGTGGTTATAATTAGTAGCGAGACTAGTGAAACATTGATTTTCCCATAGGTGGTTATAATCATGCTCACATAAACCAACTTTAATATAGGATGGAAAATGAAATATATCTTGTGAGATCAACTATCACACTACTTTCATAGACTATCATTGAAACATAGATTTGATTGATCATTGAAACTTTATTAGAATCTCCTCATGAAAAGTATAGGAAGAACCAAAGGAACCAAGATCAAAATAGGATTAGTTAGGATGACTAAAAATAGGCTTTGGTCTAGATAGAAATTGAATGATAGGATGGCATGATCTTGCTCTAGGATAATGATGGTTTTTGATAAATTGGATAAAATGGTAGGAGGTTTTCCCCCAAGTGATGGGGTAAATGGTAGGAATATGTGGCAATGGCAAATGAAATGGTATGGTACATGTTTTTGGCCTAGGTGATTGTTGGTTTTGTTTTGTTGTTTTATTTAGCCTCGATATGGTAAAATGGCATATGATTTTATTGTTCCTAATGAAGTGGAGATGTACATCCTAATTATTAAATGATATAAATTTAATAATCAATCATGTTAATTGTTATCCCAAACCTTGTCTGAATAGCAACTCTATCAAGAATTGGTTATAGATCTAGATGCTGAGAATGTTATTGTGATCTTCGTTGGTCATTGATTATAATTTTTTCAAACATCGAGACATGGTATCTTTGTAACCTCTACAAAGGAAAGTGCGGTCATGAATGGTAAATAGGGATAAATAATGGATGGTATGTTTAATTGTGAAATGGAATGGTAAATGATAATGGAATGGGTAATGGTTGAGAAACAAATGAAGATCAGGACGTTTAGTCACACATAATGTTATTGATGTTGGATTCAACATAACTTTAGATGTGGCGGGGTTGAATAACTCTAAATATTCTCTTGATAGGATCACCAAAAAAAAATTGTTATTTGATCTTGAGAGTAGCTACCATCTAATTAGGCTATAAATTGAAAGCTATTTTGATTCAATCTTTGATATTATCTTCATCAAGCAATGAAGGACTTTTATGCTCAACTATTAGTGCCTTGATGATTTTTTCACCAATGAAGTTGTCTAGATTGTTCCATAATGCCTTTGAGAAGGTTTCACTAAGGAATGTTGAATTTTGACTTTAATTGTCTTCTAGCGCTTCTAAAAAAGTTTCACTAGAAGATGTTGAGTTTGAACTTTGCTTGTCCCCTAGTGCCTCCAAAAAGGATTCACCAGGAAAGTGTTCTTCTACTATATGAATGTGGTCTTGGAATTCTTGATCTTCTTCAACTATTATGTCACCATGGATGCAGTTTAACAAAGTGTGATTCTTTCGGTCCCAATCGACACTTGTGGGAAATGGAATGTCAATAATATGGCTATTTTGGTTGATGGTAATGGCCTATAAAATGGTAATAGAATGGGGAGAGGTTTAAAAATCCTCATATAAGATACTAAGATAACTCATGTTGAAGTTGAAGTACTCATCCTCAAAAACTATAAAAGGATCACAAATGTATTCAACTTGATCTGTGAGGCATGCATAACCAATATTGTAATAGTTGTGAATGTATTCTATTGTTTAATCTAATTTTGACTCAATAGACTCTAAATCTAATGTTGAGACCAATGTTGATTCTAATTATGATGTTAAATCTGATGTCAATTCAAGAATAGAACCTGACTCTAATTTTGATTCTTCATCTGATGGGTACTGTGTTACAATGATGTCTTGTTGAATGTTTAGTATTGGACAAGTAATAGCCTGTGATGGCATAATGGGCTCCACAAAAATTGGTTTATCAAAGTGGGACTCCTTTAGGATGGTAAAAAGGTCAAGATATAAGTCCTTAGAGACTGGCTTATCAATAAGAAGCTCTTGAAAAATAAGCATATGGTCGAGGTAATAATTTGCCTAAAGGCAGTTATAATCATTAAGAAGTGACTCAGCAAGACTGGCTCATTAGAGTGAGACTCCTCGACAAATAGTATAGGATCAATAGGCAATTCATCATAGGTCAATTTATCATAAGTGTTTGGTTCAACAAAAATATCTTGGATTGGTTGGTTTTTTTGGCCTTGGTTTTCAACAAGTTGGAAAATACTAGTTTTGAACACAACTTGGTCTTCAAATGATTGGATGGGTTGAGGTTTTGATTGGATTAGTACCGGATGAAGAATGGCATATTATTGGATAATGGTAAGGCATTGGGGAGCATGATTTCTCACATGAGCCAAAGGATGAAGTCCTAAAATGATAATGATAGGGCGGTGTAGAGCTTGGTTGCTTGCATAAGCTAAAGGATGAGGTCCTGGAATGATGAAGGGGAATTATGGAGCTTGATTGCTCACATAATCCAAAGCATCTAAGTTTGCTCATAAACCATATCATCCCAATCTTGATTTGGATGATAAGCTAGTTCTTGAATATGTTTTATGTAGTGATTATTATAAAGAGGGTATGGATCTTTATCCTAAATAACATTATATGTAGTTGGGTATTCAAAGTCCTCCTCATACATTATATCATCCCAATTGGTAATTTGATTTGGATTTTTTGGATTTTGACTATATCATCCCAATTGGTAATTTGATTTGGGATTTTTGGATTTTGACTATGTTCCCCATATGGAGTATTGTAGGAAGAATAATAAAACTCCTTAAAAAATCTCTCTATAGGGGCTCCTAATGGGATTTTGTGTGGCCATTCTATCATAATTTGGATTGTACATAACTCCACCATAAGTGTAGCTAGACATATCCGCATAAATGATGAAAGCTCTGAAACAAAAGGCTTAGAGTTCTAAAAACTTTGAAAAACTATGTCCAAAGGACAAATGGTTCAAACTAGGTCTAACTTGGTCGAAAGTAGAGTTGTATCTCTAAACAATGATTTGATTATGAAGTTATATCTCCAAAATGGTTTGTGCTAATACTTGGCATAAAACAATCTGACATCATATACATAAAAGATCAGGCATCTGGAATAAAAATCATCATGTCAAAGGTATAGGTCAAAGTGTTCCAAACAAGGTCTAAACTAGGAAAGGGAAAAGAGTTGTTAGGTATTTCGTCCAAATGTGGGGTCAAAATCTAGGCTCAAATAGGTTGTGCTAGGACTTTTGGACAAATTACGTTAAAATATATACTTTAAATAAAGAATTGATGTGAATTTAATTTAATCTAATAAGTTTGGAAATAACTTTGACATAGACCCGACACACAGAATCAAAAGTAAATGTGATCAATTGGTATAAGCCATAAGGCAAAAGGATCTTGAAGAAAGGCTATGTTCTCCCAAACAAAGGCATAAATAATGATGAGGATAGGCTTTGAAAAAACAAATAATTAATATTCTTCAAATTCAGGTAATCAATTAATTGAAACTATGCAACCTAAAAGAGAAAGATCTATGTATTAGACCTACAAATTGAGGCTTAAATAGAAATCAATCAATCTTTGAATCCAAACTTTGACAAGGTTAATTGAAAACTAGGATTAGACCAAACAAGCTAGACAATATTGGACAACATGATAGAGCATAAACAATGTCCAAATGGCTGATGTGACATGGTTTGAAATAAATAGTTTTTGGTACAATGGTAAACAAGTCTTGAAACAAATTAAGAAAACTAATGGCATAAGCATGCTCGAATGATGTGATTAATGTTATGTTTCAAATACTCAAAGGCAAAAATGGTTTGACATGTTTTGGGCAACATAACGCTACCCCACTCAAAAAAGTAACACACACACACAAACATGTTTAGTAAAAATTTCAAGGAACAAGTGTGGTGTAAAATAGACAGCGTAACACCTCTTTAGACAAAAGAGTGATGTATAAACAAATTGGTTTTGACATGGTTTACAAATAAACATATTAGTTTTAGTCTCAAAACACCAAGTAAGAAAATGACAAAATACAAGTAAATCATTTAAATTATTATTAAGGGTGTGGCAAAGTGGGTTTGACTAAAACTAATTGGTTTTCAATCATTTCCAGATGGATCCTATGTCTACCAACTTTCACATTGACAAACAAGAAAAGCAACACTTTAATTGGGTGTCCATGACACTTGACTTGTTGTAAAAAGGTCTTGTCCCTTTTTCAACCACGACATCTATCAATTACTCAATGTAGTGCGATATCCAAAGTGCAGATACGTCTTATGTGTAACTCCAACACTAGAAGGTGGTTTAACCACTCAAAACTCTGATCCTAGTGCGAATGGTTGAATTCAGTGCTGGGAGATGAAACCTTGGGTTAAATCTTCCCTTAGAACTTGTGGGAGGTAATGAAGTCCCTCTTGTAAGCCAAGATGCAATAAAATAAATAAATGATAGAAAGACTTTAGGGTCATTTCAAGATCACCCAAATTTTTATGAGCTTCTGGGAAATACTTTAGATGACTTTCTTTTTATGCCTTATACTAGCTTTGTTTAAAATAAAGATGATGCTTTTGATTCCAAAAGTTCCCTAAAGGGGATGGATGGAAGGGAATACATGCAACGTCCCTCTTTTTGCCAATCAAATTCTAAGTTTAAACAACTATTAAAAACAAAATTTGACAAGTGAGTTCAATTTTAAGCACCAAATGAAATATTAGATGGTATTCTTTTGACCCCTTGGTCTTAAGTTGTAAAAACATATAAATATTACAACAAAAGAGATTAAATGAAAATAAGCACCTACTTTTGTTTTAAACCCAAAGTTTGAAGTGTTCAAGACTTAGCATGTTAAAGATTTACTTTAGGCACCAAATTTGAAGTGTACATGATTTTAAGCAAGTTCTTTTTAAAACTCCAAATTGAAGTGTATGATTATTTAAAACACCCACATTAACTTCTAAACCATCCTTTCAACCTGAAAAAACAAGATTAAGATTTCTTACTTTGAAGCACTTTAGAGGATCAGACAAGGACTTTTGAAAAATGAGCTCTGAAGTTAACAATCAAGTTGGGTTGACAATTGAGTTAGGTTAACAAGTGAGTTGGGGTTAAGTCAGGGTGAGCCAAGGTTGAGTTGGGGTCAAGTTGGGGCGAGTTAGGGCCAAGTTGGGATCAAGTCAGGGCAAGTTGGGGTCGAGTTGGAATTGAGTTGGGCTGAGTTAGGGCTGAGTTGGGGCTGAGTTAGGCCCAATTAGGGCCAAGTTGGGCTATGTTAGGGTTGAGTCAAAGTGAGTTAGGGCTAATTTGGGGTCGATTCAAGGTGAGTTAGGAACACAATCAAGTTGGGTTACATAGTCTCGAGAATAAAATTGTGGCTTACAAAAAAATGGATTCTTGCTCAAATCTTTACCTTGTTTGCCTCCACACTCCAAGATCTTATAGGATAATGGTTAGTAGGTTGATTATAGGTGCAATTTTCCAAAATTTGTAAGGATAGGTCCCATCAAGCATGTCATTTGTGAACATATGATTTCAATAAAGGGAGATTAGTATTGTGTTAGTATATGAAATCAAAATCAAAATAACACACTAATAGCTAACACTTTAAGCCTATCTCAATGGGGGAGCTTAGTTAACAAGACTAGAATGGAAAACATAACTAAAATGCAAAATAAACCTTCTTTTACCTTCTTTGAATGGTCTAAATAGTTTATTGAAGTGGTTTGCTCAGTTTGTGCTCATGAAGTTTGCATCAATGAAGTGTGGCTACCTCCATCTCTCCTTGGCACCATGTTTGGCTTTGGCTTGGCTTGGATTGGCTTAGTAATTTGACATTATAACACTAATTGTAATGGATTTTTGAATGCATTTGGGCATTATAAGTTTGGCATAAAAAGAGCTTAAAATTCAATAGGCAAGGCCTCCTATTTATGGATTTTTGAAATGGTTTAGAATCAACCTAAACCATCCATCTCAAGATGAAGATGTGTGGCTAAAGATTAATTCAATTATATAATTAAAATTCTTAAATAAGCTCATCAATATTTGGGATAGAGGGGCATTAACTAAGCATGGAGGGTTTTAATGAGGCATGGGAGGTATTAATTCAAATATTTGTGGCATTTATGGCTTATGGATGCCACCCCATAAGATGATGTCATTTGATGATGAGGTTAATGACAATCAATTTCTAAAAATAAATATTCAAAAATTTCCATGGAAAATTAACTTAAGCTTTTGATTTGGTTTAATTAGCCTCAAACATAATTAGTCAACTTTGATGTGAAACCTTGGCAATTTATGCACAAATTAATCAAATTGGTTAAAATGTCATATTATTGGCTCAAAATTTGACTGGATTAGAATTGGAAGTTGATGTTAGATGTGTTAAAACCATTATCCCATTTAGGATGTTGTCAATGCAAAATAACAAAGGCACATGTCTCATACATAAATTTGATATAAAATAGCAATCTAGAGCACCCAAGTACAAAAATGTCATTTTAACTCAAAATGATCTGATCAAAGTTAGTTTCTTCATAAATTACATTGCCCCATTTAATGATACTTTGGCCAAAATCAACACTTGAATATGTCAGTTTTAAAGTTTTTAGTGTTTTTAGGCCAAATTGTACCTTTTGGTTGAAATTGGTCAAAATCATGATTGATGGTCATTGGTGGCCAGATTTAGGTGTCTACAGTTTGTGTCAGGGTAGTAGTAGGCATTGATGGACATCTAGTTGCAGAATACTCGGGTGTGGTAAAAGCTTATGTATATTAACTTCAAGTGGGAGTATGTTAGGATGTGAAGTCAATATTCATAGTCACTATTCATGAATCACCATTCACCATCATTATTCATGGCCACTATTCATGATGATGTGGCATGTTGGTGATGTGGCTTGTGGGTGATGTGGTTGATTGGTGATGTCGTGTAGGCCTATGGAGGGCCCTTTTGAGTGATCAAGTTAATGTGATGGGAGTGGGGTGTAGCACTTAACCAAGGCATTTGGGTTTGTCCTTGGTAGACATGGGTGTTATCACATGGTGAAAAAGATGAAAGGGTTGGTGTGGGGCACATTTCTAGATGTGTCCAAGATTCCCATGTGTGGAGAAAGTCCAAAGGTGATTGTAAGCACCTTTTTGACTCATGTGGTCACATGGAAAATAAAGACAAGAATATCACTATATGTGATTAGCCTCATATGTGTGAGTGGGGTGCGAGCTTTTGAGCCACATGGAGGTGGACCATGATCTTGTCTAGTGGAAGATCTCTTTTGTTGACTTTTGGCACAGGTGACAAACACCACTATAGATCACATGACATCCCACTAAGTGTGGCACTCTCTCTCTCTCTCTCTATACACACACACGCGCGCGCACACACACACACACACAAGATTCTTCATTACAACTCATCTTGTTAGAGGATCCATTGCAAGCTTGATCTTGCATGCTTAGAGGTTGGATCCTATAGGCTATGTTATGCTTGGATCACAACCTAAATGCTTCAAGTGGAAGCATTGAGTGCTTGTTTGTTAGCACTGATGGATTTATTGGAGGAGTTGTTGTAGAAGAGAGTTGTTGTGTTAATATGAAGTCTGGAAGATACCATTTTGCCCATAGTTTTTCCTTGCATATTTTAGGGTTTCCACATAATCTCTTGTGTAATGTGTTCCCTTTTGTCTTTTTATTTTGTAGTTTGTTTCACATTTTAATTACTTGCACTGTAAGATATAACTCATTGGTCTAACATGTAGAATCAAAGTTTTATTCCTGACATTTGGTATCAAAATTTTGGTTGTGAATCTTTGATTTCTAGCAGAGTCAACCCAAGGTAAGTGTATCTATACTTAATCTATTTCCTTCTATTTATATAGTATATAGATATGTTATACTTATTATGAATCAATCTAGTATGTATGGTATTGTCACCTTTCCTCACCTAGGTTGCCTTTATGTCAAAATATGGTATATTATAAGGTGTTTAGGCCTATAGACAAATCCATAGTTAGGTCTTAATCTAGACCAAATTTGCCTATAATGAAACTACAATAATCCATTTAACATTTATATCTCATTTAGTTTAGTTTCCTACCATCTTGGATATAGGTTTCCCTTGTTCAGCAATTCCTTACATGTGGTTTCCTTATCATATCCTTAATACCCCTTTTACATTTCTTAATTTGCACCATTGATATTATCTTGGGACCTAGTTGTACCCCATATCTCATATCTAGAGATCAAATTTAGAACCCCATACCATTGATATTGTGTGTGGATTATCATCTATTAGATCCACAACTATTTACACCTCTTGGTTTTGTCACCTCTTTATCTTTGCATATACACCTACTCTAGTTTGGTCTTATACTTATATCCTAATATATAGAGAGAAATATAATTATTACCTTGGTCATCTTATCCTACATACATGTTCATTTACATTTATGTGTTCCTTATTAATGTGTGTATCACTGGAAGAAGAAACATGTGTATCATTAATTTTCACCATTTTAATTAGCACAAAAACATGGGATTTTAATTTTCACTAGAATGTTTTACTTATTTTGGATTAATTTGATCTAAATAATGTAAAACTAAGTTCAGCTTGTGTAAAATATAGTAATAATACCCTTATTTGAATTGAGAAATGGAAAATTTTGCATTAATCGTAGATAATTTAAAATTGGAAAAATAATAGAGGACATAAGTATTTATCTTATTTATGTATTATGTCTCTCATAACAATCATCATTATTTTTGAAAATATTTTGTGTGTGCTCTATCACTGCTCATATTTGAAAATTGTAGCTCAAACCCTGCTTGGACATTGTCAATAATAGTGAGACCCCTATGACAACTTATATTGTCCCATCTCTACTAGCAGTGTCCCTAAAGACTATGTAAGTTTTCCATGCTTTAGACTATTATTAATATGCCTGCACTTATATATGTTTCACGTGTGTATTTTTTTCTTTGGTCCTTTGCACTAATTTTATTTTCCTTTTCCTTCCTTTGAAACCATAATTACATTTTTAACCACTAGATAAACCTTTAAAAATGGGGTAGTATGTTGGTTTGGATAGCCTTAACCACTCCCCATTGAGTTAATAAGTGTTACCTATATTATAATACTTTGAAGATATCTTAAACTAAACATAGTTCTTCCACTCATGTGTATATGTGGAACATCATGATCACTCTAGAATGCAATGCAATGTTTATCTTTTGACACTTAACACCATTTAAATTTGACTTGTGTGTGTATTTAGACATGGCTCTAGAGATACTCATTTGATTGGTTTTAAGATTTGTATGCCTTTGTGATAATGTCTCAAGAGATCTGTAATTGATTTCTCGAGTTTTCAAGAGATTCTTAATGTGATGGCCAAGTAAGTGATAGTTCATTATAACCTTAGGATTGATTTGTATTTATGACTGACTCTTTGATATTTCTCATTAAGATTGACTCTTGAAACATGTATAGGCCATGAGACTTTTCAATTTGGAAAAATAGTTATTGTTGTTCCTGGGCAATGTCAATAGAGGTAGACACCTACAAGAACCACTACTACCTAGTTGTTGTTGGTACTATCTTGAGAGTGAAAATTAATGATATGAGATACGGAGATAGATTGTTTTAAAGTTTGGAAGGTTTTTATATAGACTAAGATAATCTAAACATTTGTATTTGGTGAATGGGGTTATCCAAGACAACAGGTGGGTAAACAAATAGGGGATAGTGTGCAAAAAATTTAGATGTGTACACAATGTTCAAGTATGTCAAAGTGTGTAAAAGTTTATATTTTTAGAATGTCTAATACCAAATTTAGGTGTGTGCAATAATAAAAAAAAATCATGTAATCCAACAAGTAATCCACTATAGTGTGAAGATCCTAACCCTTGTCCTTGTATATGAGATGCAAAAAACTAGTAATGATTATATGTTCTCTCACTAATTCTTTAATTTTATTTTGTATGAGTGGTGTTGTCATCAAACTGTAATTCTACTTCTACACTTTAATAGATGGTTTATCAATGGAAATCATTGTATATCCTTTGTGTGATTATTTGAAATGCATCAACACTCATGTATTTATAGAGTTCTCAAATTCAAATAAAAACCTTATTAGGATGCAAGTCGACATACAATGGTCATAAAAACTAACAAAAGAGGACCAAGATATTGTTGGATAATGGATCTTGATCTTATTATATTGCCCAGCTCTTGATAAGGGGTGTGGGGGGCCTTTCTCCCCCACTATGGTCACCACGGGGGTCTAAGGGGTGGTGCCCTCAAACTAAAATTTTTATGAAAAATGCATTGTAAAATATTGTAATTTCATAGTAAATATGGACCATTCACTATTAGGTCACAGATCTGATGGTAAAAATTATGTTGGTGAATTTTTTCCTAATATGTAACCCTACTTTGATATGAGGGCATTGTAATCATGATGGTACACTGTGGGTGAGTAAATATGAGATTACAGTGGATGTATTGTAGGTTTATCCCTTTATTTTTTAGACTGAATAAGAGAAAAATTTGTTGTTTCTATGTGGATGTAACCCATATTGGGCAAACCATGTTAAATATGTGTCTCTCTTGTATTGTGTTTTATGAATTTTATTTCCATCTTTATTTCATTAATATTGCTCTGCATTCTATATTCCTAACATATATCAATTAAGTAAAAGGAGGGCCAAAGGGGTCCATAAAGAAGAAAATGTTGTGCTCATAGATGTATGATCTTATTCAGACAAGGATTAGAATGCTACATGTTGGATATTTGTTGTATACTTTTCATGTGTTATACCCCTTAGGTATTGTATAACCTCCAGGGGAGAGGGGGGAGAGGGTTACACTCCCAATTGGGGGGTCCCACCCCCAAATTTATTTTCAAAAAAAATGCATGTTTTGGTGATCCCATAGGTATTTTTACCTATATTAATAATTTGGGAAGTTTTATGACCCAAACATTTATAGGGAATGGTTATGGGTTGTATTCTTAGCCAATGGTTTTGAAAAACTATTTGGGCGATAACTTATTGATGTGCCTATATATACTCGCACATGTAGTAGGGGTAGAACATATAATTGAGAAGTTCATTATTATATTTCAAGATGGTTAAGTTAATACAATATTAAAGGAGGTTATTGTGTTAGGGTTTTTCCCATAAGGATTTCCCAAGTGAAATCTTGTGTATTGTGTAATATTGTATGTGTGCAATTTCTATTATTCAAAATTTAGCATAAATGTCATGTTAGTATTACTTCTCTTGTATTGGTTTATCGATCATATTCTCTTCACTATAATCTTGGGGAAAATACTAGAATGGAAAATTTTGAAGTACAAATAAAGGAAAACAAATTAAAGACTCAAATAAAACTCAAGAATAATAGAGAGAACACAATCACACATATAGGAATATAGAGTCACAAAGATAAACTAACAATGTCACAAGTGTTGTATAGCATAATAAAATGAAGTTATCTTAGAATAATATGGGATAGGGAAAGTCATGGCTTGACTTTTCCCCATACTTGAGAAATTGATTGACCTAGTTATGGTCATGAAGAAATAAAGAACCACGATGGATTGAATTTTTACATATGACTTTCATACATGTTTAGGATTTTTAACTATAAAATTTTTCATTTTAGGAGTGTGTTCAACATAATTGTCTTGTTCCCCCTCTTAGCCTAAATCCTCATGGGATGGAATTATTGTTTCTGATTGGTTTTAAATATTGTATTAACCATGTTCATGGGAATGTGATTATTGTTTTTCTTAGTGTTGGTAATATCCATGTTACAATATTTATAAAGGGGGTGCCTTTATGAGGCTCCCACTTGGGATAGATAGAAACCTTGAGTGGCTTTATCTTGGGTATCATTGAAAATTTACATTATAATAAGGAAATAATAGCATTTAGGGTTGTTAAAGGGGAATAAAAAAGGATTTGGAAAGTAATTGATGCTTGACAAACTAATAATGTTGAGAATCTAGGAAAATAAAAACATGAATATAACCCAATCAATGTCTCTATTATTGGCACTATATGGGTACCATACATCTTCTATCACCTCATATTTGAGGATCCAACCAAATTTTTGAGCAGTCAAAGACCACATTCAACACCATTATGAGGTACTCTCTAGTGTCAGAGATAACTTGGCAATGACATAACCATACGAAGCAACAAGCTTACCAACACCACAATGAAAGACATTTTAAAATAGAATATTACGTTTTTTTTTTTCAATTACAACTATATAAAAATAGGTCCTTGAAACAAAATAAAAAGGATAACAAGCTTTCACTTGAGTATCATGAGCCTTATCAAGTCTTGCAAAAGATTAGTAGTGTAGAATACAAATTATAGTTACCTTAGCAAAAAATACATTTGGTCATCCACATTTATTACTTGAATAAATTCATTAGACAAAGAGTTCCAACCTATAAAAAATTTACCAAAACTTTATGAGGAAGGAAAAATAATTTTGTAAAATGAGGAAATATTTCAGACACACACTAAGAGGTTAAGGATGAGGGTGATTACAGAGTATCTAATTCAATGGAAGAATCCAATCAATGAAGATATGACATGGGAGGATGAAACATTAATTTAAAAACATTCATGGATGATCATCATTGAGGATAACACTAGCTTGAATGGGAGGGGCATGCTACATCCTTGACCTATAACATAATACATGTGGTTAATTTATGGCTAGTGTAACCTTTAACTAAGTCATATGATCATTTATATAGCTTCATATTATTAGTAGGTTTTGCCTATGGAGTCTACATAACATAAGTATGGTATACATAAGAGGTAGTTGTTAGTATGTGATCATCATATTGTAAACTCATTCTTATTGTAATATTGTGTTGTTTTCTCCCATTCAGTTTAGTCATATTATTCATTATTATGCTCTTATATCAATCATGTTGTGATCTATTGTTGTGACTTTACTTTTGTGGTATAGTAATTTTATTATAGTTTTTTTCCAATTTTATTTTTGAAGGAAAAGGATGGATTCTTTGTTTTGACTAAGGGTCCATGGTTCTAAGGTGTCAAGGGTTTGTGTGTGCTTCCTTGGACCTTTTTTTAAATCTTGGTGTTGTAAGTATCACATGAATTCCCCTTTGGTTGTGATTAATCAATAGAGTTAAACAAAGGGAAATGCTAACATTGATTGTTAGATATATGGGAGAGTTTGTCGAGGTTAATTTGAAGGTCAAGTTAGATCACACACCATTTTCAAGATTATATGTTAATATTAATTCAAGAAAACCTTTTATTTGTATCATTCACATTATTTACTGTGTTAGTACTTAGCTGCAAAACATTGAATATTAAAGTTTGCCTCTAAGATGTTTTAGGTGTTGAAAAATTAGGCACAAGGTCTCTTTTTTTCATTTTTAGCGTACTATATCTTAGAGTTAACCTTCCAAAATTTGGTGGAATCTAAATATTTTTAGCCTAGCAAGGAACTATTTTGGAGGAATAATGGGATATTGTTTTAGGGTGATTCAGGAAGGGACAAGGAGGAAATGATAGTGATAGTAGTTATGGATTTGGTTAAAGTGATTATGGGAAAGGTTTAAAAAATAAAGGGATTATATTATTATTTCATAGGTTCAGCTGCCATTGCTTATACAACAATGTCATCTAGAGTATTTCCTTTAGATTTTACCCCTTAGGTAGAAATAGGTAGTGATAAGAATGAAATGGTGGCTTCAGGGTTAGAAGTAAATGTCATAGTATTTGTAGATAATGATTCAAATTTAGCAACAAAATCTTTAACTTCCACAACAAAAGAAACCTCATCCACATTAATAGAGGTAGAGTATGTCGTACAGACCTTACATCTTGCAGCAAAGGACTCTAGGGCTGTAAGAAGTTTCGTATTTTGTGGCTAAGGGTTTATCACTGTTTTCTTTGTGTTTGATTAATGCATTAATAGATATTATGGATGAGGGTGATCTTGAGCAATAAATTTCTTTGGCCTTTCCTTTCTCAATCAAGATTTCATAAACTCCTTGTGTCTCTTCTTCCTCTCAAATCAATAAGAGACATGATAGAAAAACTATATTGGAAAGGTTACTATGGGAGGATTAGAGGCTATTAGAAATGAATCTCAAATTGTAACATCTCATTTTCCCATACCGATATTTAAGGCACCTGTTAGTGATTAGCATTGTAAATCATAATTAATAATGTTTGGATTTTATACAATTAGGGATTAATTTGTTTATTATGATTTTAGTTCAGCAAAATGATGTTTCTATGCGTATATATGTTATTAAATTATGTGGAATGATTGTTATTTATCATGTTGTAAACACTTCATATCATTTGATTTAATATCCAACCTGGATGATTGGCATCCATTAGTTATGATGCAAGTATAATCCCCTTAGTGTGATGGAGAACATAATTAGAGAGGAGGAGATAGATACAAAATATGGATAGTATAGATAAAATCTTATGGACTTATTTGTGCTCATTTTAGTTTCATGTTAGACATAAACATATTATTTCACATGTTTAGCATGAGTAGTGACCATTTGGATTTTAGGTGATTGATTATATGCTTAGTATTATGTTCATCTTCTTAAGTAGACAATTTTATATGATATGTTGACTCTAGTGATTATTAGTAGTATCGATTGGATAGGATAACATGTGTGTACCTATTATTTTAATGAATATATGTGAGCTTAAAATGTTTAGGTTCATGTTTTAAATCTAAATGAATGTTTGGATATGGGAATTTGTGTTTAGTTTATGATTCTCATTGACATACTTTGAAATTCTTGAACTATAGATCCTTGGGTCCACAACCCAATGGGGAATTTTAATTAAATAGCATCAACTATTTACGCATCATGAGACTATTTAACTTGGTCACCAAGTGAAGGTGTCAAGGGCCAAGTGATAAGGTTTATTCATAACCATGTAGCATTCTCGATATGATAGCACTTTGCAGGATTAATGTTATTATAATGTGGTAACTTTAACTAAACAATTTTATTAACATGATAGAAAAAATGGATTTAACAATAATGAAATTGTGAATGAACTTTTAAAGTATAAATAAGATTGGAAATGAGTTTTTGGAGGTGGGTGGTGTGCCATGTAAAGAATTTAAAATTTGGATTGTTGATCAATCTACCTCTACCACCATAGGACATCATTTAACCTTTAAATGTTAAGAAAAGACAATTGTTAATAGTCAAGCATAACTAAAACTAACCTCTCAAGGGGCATGTTAGGCTAAAGAAAATAACTGACATCATTTTCAGCAAATGACCACATGTGTGTTGCACTAAACTAGGAGTTTATTTCAAATTAAAAATATTATTTTTAACCTAAGCCAATAAATTGCCACATGGGCTACACAAACCAAGTAAACAAGCAGAAAATCCATAAGAAAATCAATAAATAAGAAAGAAAATGCCATATGGAAGAAAGAAGGAATAAATGTAGAAAATCTAGCTTTGTTAAATATTCAAGCTCATGTGAGAATGGTCATAGCTTTTCCATTTGCATATTTTATTCCATGGCTTTGTGAATAAAACTATAATAGGAAGTGTAAACAAGCAGGATTTAAGAAGGTTTTTACATTGGGCTACAATAAATCTTAGATTCATGTCCTTGACAAAAATTGAACTTTCTCTTCCAATGAATTCAAACTACACAATAGACTCTCTCTCTCTCTCTCTCTCTCTCTCTCTCTCTCTCTCTCTCTCTCTCTCTCTCTCTCTCTCTCTCTCTCTCTCTCTCTCTCTCTCTCTCTCTCTCTCTCTCTCTCTCTCTCCTTGTTTGAACTGTAATAAAATTTATTTGACTACATTTTAGGCATTTTGGATGAGTTTAGACTACATTTAGGTTCTTTGATAAATGCATTGCACTACCAAAATATGTTAATAACCTTGAGGAATACTGTAGGATTGTGTTTTGTCATTCTATGGTCTGTGCCTTAACCATTTGAATAGATTTGACCTTTAATGTGTTACCATTTTTCATCTAAATTTCCATTATTTCTAGACAACATTTTCCATTTGGACCACACTTCCATTCTTTTAGATTGTGAGTTAATAGTTTATCACTAGTAGTCTAGTACCAATTTATTACATTAAAAAGTCATAAAACTATAAAGTTGTAATTTAGTTTTGGTCTTCTCATTAAATTATGAATCAATGATAAAATTTAAGTTGAAATGTTTAGAATTTGAAGATAAATAATATTTAAAAGTATAGTGAATTGCTATAAAGTTTTTAATGAGATTTTATTCTAAAATGGGGTGAAAGAAAATTTGAGTATTCCTATAGAATTCAAGTTGTCAAATGTATAATGAATAAAAATAAAGGCAACAATTTGAACCATAATTTAGATTGTAATACCTTGAATATAACACATAAATCCATAGTGAGAGGTTATATAGAATTTAAAATTAAAGCAAGACAAAATTGAATATCCTAATTTCTCTATTTTAGTCCAGCGCAGCTAGTCATACATTTGACAAGACAATCTTTAATTCTCTTTCTTTGTCTTAATAGTAAGCTCATCAAAAGTGATCTCCCTATATATATAATTGGATTTTCCTTTAGATAAATCATTCATTAAATCTGAAAAGCTTCCAATGTAAGTTAAAACAATATGCCTTAAAAGCATATAATTTGAGTACAACTTTGGTTTGTACAACATGATTGATTTTGTTTTATAGATTAGTGAAAATTATTATATTAATAGGGATTTTGAAATGAGATTAATGAATGGGGTAAATTTTGAGCTATGTCCTTACCCTACTACTAAATCTCCATGATAGTTTGGTTCCTCTGAAGATTTAAACACTACGGATAAATTTTATGGAGAGTCGATTAATCAATGTTATTATTGAATAATGTTTATTAGTTTATTGATAATTATTATGTTTGGGAATATGATTCTCAATAATAAATTTTTAGATGAGAAAGAGGAAGTGTTTCACCATACCATCAATAAACCTATTATGGTCTATGAAATTTGTCTCTTCAGCAAATGTTGAGATAAATTAACCTTGCTACTATGATTGTGAGGGTTCACAATGAATAGACTTCTAGTTGGTGGTTATATTATGTTTTAAATAGTGGAAATTTTTAAGGATGTGAAATGGATTTTTTCATCAGTTAAATAATATGAAATGTGTAATTGGCAATAATAACAATGTGCTATGGTAATAGGCAGATACATAGACTAAACTAGATATATTGGAATGTTGAGATAAATAGTTGAGACTTAGAGAGAGAGAGTAAAATGGTGATAGGAAGGCTTGAAATTTTTTAATCAACATTATGAACTATAATACAATGGGGCTTTGAGATGTTAATGTGTAAAAATTGAATAAAAGTAATGTTGAGACCTTAATGAGGAAATGATACTATGTTAACACATCATAATGAGACTATGTTGAGATGTGATAATTAAACCTTAATGTGATAATGAAAAGGTGTGATTGAGAGTTAAAAATTCAATGAAACATTGTGATAATGTTGAAATCTATTGTAATGATATAATATGAGGTTGAAATTTCCCTAGAAAACTTATTTTTCATAGGTGTTAAATCGTGTAAACTATAAATACTTTAATCATCTTGACTAAATGGTTATAGATGTGATCTTGTCATAGTACAATCATTTCATCACATAAAGTATTGTCTTAGATTGGATATGTTTCTCTTGAACCCAAGATAATGAAAGCTTCTAGACCACAATGTCCTATTTAACCACCCTTATCTTGCAGATCATCTCTTGTATAAATTTGTTAACTTGAGAATATTTGTCAACTCAACTACCCTCTCGAGAGTATTGCCAGCATCATCATATTATTGTAAGACATATTATCAACTTATGATGATGAAAATATTAATCAGATTGTGGATTATGTTTTGTTCAACACCCAACTAGTTTATGCTCCTCTAGGGATACTGTGGAAACTCTGTTGAAAATATAGTAATAATTGTAAAGTTTATCTCGAATTTTGCGTTATTATTATGGTAAATATTTAATTAGATTTTAGAGTGGTTATAAATTGGGAAACTCCACTTGTTTTTTATTTCTTTTGTGTGGAACAAAAAATACAAGAAACAAGTTAGTAAAAGTCAACCCATCCTCTATCATACATGAAATAGATTACTATTACATAGTAATTAGTAACCCCATTGAGTACCATTCACAAAACCTTTTTTATATTTAAATATAATAAGTGTTTAATTTAGGAAATTGCCTTTGGTCACATTCATCTAAGAATGCTCATTTCTCACATGTATTACACCTTGTGCAAACATAAAGGATGTGAATTATTAATTTTTCGACAACTAAATATGTGGGCATTAAGATTGGGGTTGACATTAAAGTTTTGTGAGACCTTATGTCTGTCTATTTTGATAACATCCCTTGTATGGTATCTTATGATAATGAATCTCATTAGCAATATGAGACACTTATGGGGAACATTGGCACCCATGCACTATGTTTATCTTGTATTCGTTACACACACTTGTTTGTAAAAATCTTAAACTTTAGATCATATGCAACAATAATGAACATTTAGATGATTGATAAAGTTTATAAGATAATACATTTTGGATATCATCATTGGGAATAATTTTATATAAGTAATGTTGGGAAATGATCAATTGTTATATCATGTTTTTGAGTTGATGATTTCTTATTAAACTTGAGTTTTGAATTTTTATATTGATCCCATCTTGGGATAACAAAGTCTTAAATTGTAGACACTAAACATTGTTGATGTTAAACTCTTTTGACACCAAAACACATTTGAGAACCATACATTTTATGATGAGATACAATGTTGGTCTCCATATCATATTATTGGGTTACGCCTTGGTTTGGTGACATGTTACATGCATGCTACATGTAGGCCTTTATTTTGGAATTAGTTTTGGGACCTAATAAACATGCTTAAATTCGAACCTCCTTATGGATTGATGGGTTCAAATCCTATGAGAGTATTGACTAATCATAAAATTAGTTTACAATTTTTAGTCAGGTCATTAATTGTCTATAGCTACTAGACATATTGTAGTGCTAGAGTTAGAATGCATATTTCATTAAAAACTATTTTACAATGTGAAGGAGTATGCCAAACTATTTTACCTTTTAGGATTCTATTTGTGATGTTGATTGTTTATATCTAGCACCTTCATGCAAGGGTAGGGACACCCTTAGTGGATGAGAGGAGTGTGGGGGGTCCAAAAGGCTTTGTGGTTGGAGGAAAATCCATCAAATGATGTTCTCTCTCTTTTGTTTTTTGTTTCATGGATGATGATGGACCACATAACTTTGGTGTATTTCATTATGAAGACTTGTTCACACATCTTAGATAGACAACTATTTTTATTAAGTATTATACTGATTACTTGAGAAAAATAAATCATGAGATTATAATAATGTTATAAACACTTTGTTCTCTTATTTTTTTATGATCATATTTTTTTTTTATGTTATTTAAAAATGGAAATTGGATTAACAAAAGATGATTATTGACTTGTATATTTAGATATTATTGATTTGGTATTTGCAATGAAGGAAAAAAGTATCTTTAGTCTCTTATTATAAAACTGGATTTAACTTCTTGTTATGAGTGCAAAATTGTATTATGAATTGATCATTAGTTTTAACCTTATATTAAAAATGTCTTTTATAAGTATGAACTCTAATTATAAGATGTAAATGAGTAATTATTTTTACAATGATGAAAATGTAAGGAATGAATAATTGATTTCATAAATGATCATTGTTTTAATGCATTGCAGTACTATGGTTATGCTCATAATTTTTTATTCATCTATTTTCACGTTTGATCAAAACATAGTAAACTTGTTCAATGATCTAAGGAAGAATCAGTAAGAAACCCTTCAGGATGATAACATGTTTTTAAAAAAATTGGTATGTTTTTTTGATACCTGACTGGAAGGTTCTCACACAAATGACCTTGGAAAAAAAATCTAATAGGTGCAAATGTGCCTTGGACATGGTTTCTTTATGATTTAAGATTGTCTTTGATAGTTTTCAAAGCTTGTTTAGTTTGTGTTGGCTTTGTCTGACCATTGATATTTATAGTAGATAGTTGTGTATTTTTTCCTTCTACCCAAATGCTAAGGAAGTCCTAGGTGATTGTGGAAGATAGTTTGTATAGGTTTTTGTGCCTTATTCCCATATGTTATAGTACAATATCTAGGTATTAGTTGTAGAACACAATCTATAGTGATTTTTATTAAATTTTTAGATTCCTCTATTCTTGTGTCTAACAAAAAAAGTAGTTTGAATCTATTGTATGGATTTTTTGATATTAATAAAATGGTGAGGGTCCCATAAACATGTTATTTATTGATTAAAAAAAATTAAACATGTCAAGTTATAAATTTGAAAACAAACAATGGATAATATGAAATTGAAATGATTGGAACAATCACAACTTGATGAATTTTTGGATTTTTGAGTGTAGATTTGGAGTGTGTAGGCATGTAGCTGCCTGTGTGAAAAATCTAAATATATGACTATACAATTATGGGATTGGTGCTTTCCTTATCCATGTCTTGAGCAGGATTGATGCTGACATATTTTGACTATTGTTCCCATTCTGAAGTGTCATTCATGTCCCATGCAACCTTATGGGTTTCATAATATTTTATGTCACTTCACGACTAGATTTTGTACCTTCTTATACTTGAACTTTACTAAAATGGTTGATAAAATTATTTGATTTATTTTTCTTCAATGTGTTTAATCCTATTTGTCATGAGATGTTAGCAAAAGAGAAGGGAAGATGTAGTTGGGTCAAGCAACTATGAAGGTGTTGTGCCTATGTATTCAACATGTCATAATCAAACCCTTTGTAGTTCATAAGCAATGTGAATAAAGGATTGAGAGATTAACTATATGCCAATTTACTTAGGTTAATTTTGGTATAAGATACAATGTAAGTCCTTAAGCCTAGATAAATTAATGTAGACTATGCCTAAACTTGAAAATGAATGACTAGTAATAGGTTGGAAACTTGTATAAAGACTTTGGAACCATAATAATACATATTTCAAATGATTTATGATTATTAAAATCCTCATAAATGATTTGTATACATAGGCTTCTCATGCTTTGAATTAAAATACCTACTGACATGAAATTTATGACAAAAGGAAAGGGAAACAATTGGCAAACAAATTCAAACACCAAAAGGATGTGACCATGGGTAGATGAGCCCATAAAAACTAAGAGGATAGGATCAATAGGCCTATCGATCCTACCTAGGGGAAGAATGAACACAAACAAATAAAGGAGAGAGAAAATAAACTCATGAACATAAAATGAAAATGATGTCATATCAAATAAAAAAACAAAAGACCACTAGATTGCACAGAGAAGAAGAATAGAGACAAACAAGCATCAATAATTTATTAATTCGAGGTGATGACCCATATGCATAAAATAATTATAAAAGCATTGCAAGAAGAAGACTTATACAAATATTGAGTGTTTACAATATGTCATTAGAAGTTGAATCAAGAGCTATAAGTAATTCAAAAGTTACAATATAAAATAAAGGTGCATCTAGGGATAAGCAAGATCATATATAAATAATAATGAAATGATAACCATATGTTATTATATACATGAAATGCATGAAATAAACCAATGTAATAATAGCAAACAGAGAACAAAATAAATATCATATGGTTAAGGATACTCATCTTGGGTTGACTTGCTAGTACATTAATCTCCCCTTTGGATTGTAGTACTTTGTGTTACTTTATTCAATGGGAATAAAACAAAACCTAAGTAAACCAAGGCTGGGGACTCCAAATACTAGGTTTATAGCATTGGTTTAACTCCCATCCCCTATATATTCAAAAAAATTATATTAATTTCCTTCCCTTAGCATTGGTTCCTAAACCCTAATTCAATTTTTTCTTCCTAATGTGGATTTGTGAGTGCAAGTAAAGCAGATTGGATGACTTATTTTTATAAAATGACAATTAGGTACTATAAATACATATATAAACCATAAAATTCAAAACTCATATTTATTTGATGTCATCAACATGAATGATGGCATACAAAATATTTTTAGCACATATAATATGTCATTGGCCTGGCCAATGACATCAACTAAACCAGAGGGCACTCCAAGATGTCATCAATTGGGGTAATGATGCCATATAAAGGTGGGGTAATGATGTCATAAAGGCATGTAAAGGGAAAAAGAGGGGTAGAATGGGGAACAAAAATCTTAGGGGATAAAATGGGCTAACTTCACGGTTTTTTGAAGGTAATAATAATAATAATGGTAATGGATGCAATCTTTTGTAAAGTACTACTAGTCAAATTGCCCCAATCTCAGTGTACTCCTCAGGACATACACTTGGGGATATTAATGTTTGATGAGTCCTATAAAATAAAGTGTCAGTAAAAGAAATTAATGCATATACAATTATTATTTAAGGTTGAGAATAATATGTTTGAGATTGGGAAGATACTAGTGAACATGCAATATTTTGGGTAATATGAGGATTATGAGATGGTTGGGAAATAGCTACACCTTGATGTGAAAAGTCACATGAAAATATTTTTAACATATGTTGCATATTACCATTTGCTAAGTGTATTCTGAGATAAACTTTTTAAATTTAGAAGTATTTTGACTCATGGGTCACTGATTATTTTCAAGACTAGTATTAGATTTAACATTCACATATGCATCATAGTTAAAATATTCGTAACTATTATGCACATTATTGTGCAAATTTATATAACTAACTTTTATATTTTAAAATGGAGATACATGGGCTTGAGGCACATTCATTTTCAAATAATAAGAAGACACATTTTCATATTTAATTTTCTTTTTCAAGCTCAACTTAGATTTAACCAAGTGTTTTGTAATAATATTTACTTCCCTTTAATTAAGTATAACACTCCTAATTGGAATTTAATATTTATTCAATTTTAGTGGTATAAAATGATATCAAACATGGAATAAAACATGATACACAAGGCTAGATATATGTAGACACTAAATTTTAATTATATAGCACCTTAGTCATGTATACTTGGCAAATACCTATCATGGTTGTACCCTACAGTTCGAAGACCTTCCCACTACTTAATGACTCACATGAACTATCTCTCTGTGATAAATTTCTTATCTCTTAGTTTGACCACTATTACTATGATGACCAGGCCTTATATATTGTGTAAAATGCTATAAACTTGATTATTATCACTCTTTGTAAGTTTTGGACCTATACCTATTTTCTAACTTCCTAAACACGTGCGTCCCAATCAGACAGCTACGTCGACACTAGTGTCCCTCTTGAAACTAAGTGTCTAGTGCCCAAAAGTCATCTAAATTATAAATGAGATATATCCTAAAGGTTGGCACAAGTTTTTTAGTATAAGATATGTTCAAATGGGATTGGTATATATATAATATCAACCCTCATTCGTTCATCACCTAAAAAATATCAAGAACTCACAAGGAATCTTACTAAAAGCACTCAATCAAGCACTCAAGTGAGAAAACTTGCCATGTTCATCCCTATTTCCATATCAAGCATAGGACCAATATCCTTGTAGTTCTAAAGTACTGAAGGAGTGTCCCATGAACCACATTTGCCAAATTATAAGCTAGGTCACTTTATGTTCTTGCTTATCATAAATTACATACTTATGCACACACAAACTAACATGTAGGGGAGAATTACATAAGTCTGAGGCCCTCTTTGAATTATTAGCTATGTAGGAAGTGCCCATTGATAAGGGGGTCCTTGGGGCAACTTGACACCGTGTGTCCACTAACTCATTTTTCTCACAGTCACTCTAAGGGCTAAGAAGTTAAGGTTTTATCATTTGACAAACACTAACAACCTATGCATGCAATATGAACACACCAGAAGAAATGTGACAAAAAACCCAAAAGGGTTCATGTGGTCACATCCATGTCCAATCACTATTCTGTATTGGATAATTATGTCCAACTTAGACACTAACATTGTTGTAACTGTCTAGATCTAATACAAGTGACCAAGGCCATAAAATGCAAAATTCTATAATCTGATGATTATTCTAGAATCTTTATCTAGTCCACTTTTAGCCTATTTCAACCCACATCTACATGTGCACATTAAATCAAAATCAATAACTATACTTTATATTTTTGACATATCTTAATATTTAAATTCAAAATATTGTTTATACAAGTTTACAAATTAATTGGCCTACTATAGATATATGTATCACCCTTGTGCTTATTCATTTCTATGTTCTTAACTTTAGATGATCACACACATCTAAATTTAGAGTTAAACATTTTGTGAACCCAACTTTTGGTATCAAAACCCTAAAAATGACCTAGGGTTTCCTTATTTGTTGTCCCTGATATTTTTTAATTTCTAATTTAAAAATACTGAAAATTTAAAAATCAAATTTCCCTTCTTATACTAATGCTCAATATGGATGTATCTATAGGCTATTTTTGCCTCCAAATTTTAATTATAGCTGTGGTTTATTGTTATGATTGCTTAATCAAACATGTCATCCAATGTAATAAACAAATCCATCAATATACTGAGAGTGTTTTAAAATGAAAGGAACATTTAATCTCTCTTTGTAACTCTTTTTACAATATAATAAAACTAATGTGCCAATGTCAACGTGCATGTTGTCCACCATTTATTCCACCTACCTCCTATTCAAGTGATAGCTACCATCCCACACCCATTATTTGCCCATGACTCATATTGCATTCTAAGTTCATGTTTTCACTACATGAAAATGAAAAGGTGCACAACTTAATCTGATACCTATTAATATACAATAGGTGCCTCCTAAACCTAAACTTGTGATAAAATCTAAGGGTTATGACCTTATTGACCAATTGAGAAACATACATGCTAATATCTCGATCCTATAACTTCTAAACTAATTTACTATCTATAAGGATATCCTATTTGAAGCATTGTGTGATGCACAAGTTCCAAGTCACATTAAACCAACTTACTTTGAGAATACTGTGCAACATCTTAAAAATAATTGCAAAACTCATCGCCTTTGATCCAACTGATTCACCATCAAAGGATATTATTGACCAACATTTGCATTTGTTCATATAAGTGAGTATGCATAACAAAGTAATAAAAGAGGTGCCCATTGATAATGTATTTGGCCTAAACATTTTTACCATTAATTTCTTAACCACCATGGGAATTAATACCAATCTTATTGAAAAATCAATTATGCATATCAAAGTGTTTGATAATTCACAAAACCCTCAAGTTGGCCAAATCACATTGAATGTGACATTGGGGACAAAAATAGTTCCAACTATATTCCAAGAAATGTCCCAATCCTTACATTATAACTCGATTTTGGGTAGACCATATATACACACAATGGAATCCATACCATTTACACTACATCAATGCATAAAATTCATACATGGTAGAACCTTATTGACAATGCCTGCAGATGATGAACTCTTCAATTTTTTCAAAATGATACATTCTAATATAGAGGGTATTTCTAAAATGGTGCCACCTAAATAATGTTTACGCCTTGAGAATATATAAACTGATGAGGCCACTAATTATTCTATTTATAGCCTCATCCATACCTAGTTATATATATTTTGCCTATATGAATTCCTAGAACTATCCATGACTTATGTAAATGAATGAATAAATTAATGATTATATGTATCCATTAATATATACATGTTGTGTTATGGATTAATGATGCTTTTTATTTGATTATATTATACTTGTGTAACCTTATTTAATAGACATTTGAATGGTAGAATAAGACTGCAGGTATCCTACTTGGTCATATCACTTATAGAGAAGCCCACAACAAAAGGGGCTCCATCCCATAACAACTACCAAGCTACATGATTTTCACCGACAAGTTACCCATAGCAACTACAACTTTCACCTACAGGTTTCCTATAGCAACTACAGGCTTACACCTACAAGAGCCTATAACCACTACATAGAACAAACCATTACTGTGATAATAAGTAATTGGCTTTTAAAGACACATCTAGCTATCTTATAAACAAAGTAAATGATTGAAGAGGATCCTTCATAATAGCTATACGGACCCCTCACATGCAAAGAAACTTGGATGTGCTGCCAAAGGATGAATAAGACAAGGACAATGGAAAGGAGAGAAAGAAACAAATCAATAAAGCTGCATATATTGTCTTTTACCCAGTCATGACTAAAAATAAGTAACTTTAAGTTGATAACCACCTGAAGGTTGACTAGGTTATTTGTAAAGTATTTGTACCTTTTCTAGTTTAGTGTTTTTGGTTGGAGCTAACAATATTACCTTATGTATTTAATAGCAAAACCTAGATTAGATTAGGAGGATGGAATTGTAGAAAGTAATTGCATTCTAATTTCTGAAATATTGTAATCTATTATAGCAATCTTTAACTGCTTAGATCTGAGTAATGAAAAGGCTGATTTTATAAGAAGCTTTTGTAAGTCTCTCGGAGAAGGATTGAAACTCAATTTTGAATGAGGAGGGGCCCCTCAGAAGGATTTGTAGAGAAGATCCTAACCCTTCTTAGATTAAAGGGTGTTGTGTGAATTGATTTTATTACTAGTTTGATTATATGAAGTGTAATGCATGTGTGACTCATAAATGTGAAGAATTTCTACATTATATTATAATAATTTCTTTGTGTATCTATATGGTGAAATCAGTATAAGTTCTTTGTACTACAACCAGTAATTAAGTTAGCCTATGAATCAATAATGCATATATAGTGCTGACATCCTTGAAAATCCTATGTACCCTGAGTTGACAATTAATGTTAAGTAGATTTAAGAATCTAGTATTAACTAGATAATAAGTTTGTTCAACATTTTGGCACTGTTGTTAGGGAGGTGTCAATTATTGCTTCCTAGATTAATTTTATTACTTTCATTTCCTACTTCCTAGATTAATTTTACTATTTTCATTTCTTGCTTTTTAGAGTAACTTTCATGCTTTCTAAAGTAACTATTCTACTTTCATTTCCTGCTTTCATTAGATAACTTTACTACTTTCTAGAGATAAAATTTCAATTCCTATTATTTTGATTTCCGTACCCTTTCATTTTTTCAATTTTTGCATTTTATTTCTACTCATTTTGAAACAACCTCTAAAACACAAAATGAAAAAAAAACTAACCCTATGCAGAAAGAGACGTGACAGCTGAAGGAGTGGCTCAACATTTATGCAAAGAGAAAGAGATTTTCAAGGGAGATTTTAGCTAAATAAGCCACAAGTTACTACTGAGAAATAACCATAAGTACCTGTAACAACTAAAAATCCTACTAAAATATACCATAAGTTGGAGGGCTCTTGAATAAGGAAACACTATAAACTGAAGGAGGCAATTTGCAGAAGAATTATTATTGGCTTTGAAAAAGGAAACAAAAGCAAAGGAAGCATTAGTTGAGTTAAGAAAAAAAAAACAAAGGAAAAGAACTACATGAACCAAACACTTTAGATAATAACATCATAACAACATTCCAACAAGGCTTTCTTGAATAAATCAAAGAAAGTTTGAGAGAGTCTTCAAACTTTTCATCCGATAAAAAGACTGTGGATCAACAGATAAACATTACTATCATGTTGACCAAGGGACTGATACAAAATTTGAGGACATGATCCTGAGTACCTTTGGTATCTATATCACAAGAAAAGCCATCATGAATAGAGAATAAGATTGTGTAGAAGACAATAGGGCTCCAAACACAATTACTTTTCAATTTTCTATTCCAAATGCAACAAACATAACGTAAATAAAAATATTCTACCCTCAATCTTGCCCAATTTTAGAGGTGCATTATCAGAAGACCCAGACATTTTTTTTTTCAAATTTGATATCCTCTATAGAAGCTACGACTATAGGCAGGATGCAAAAAAATTGAAACTTTTTCCTACCACCCTCAAAGACTCAGCACTTCGTTAGTTCATGGGACTGAGTAGTAATTCAGTCCACAATTGGGAAGACATGAAAAAGAAGTTTATATATAAGTATCAAGAGTATGGATGAGGAAGAAATTATAGAACAAATGACATCTTCAGGATGATTCAAGAAGAGGATGAATCCTTGGAAGACTACGTTGAATGATTCATGTTCAGTGTATAGAAATTCAAGCAAAATATATTAGGAGAAAAGCCTCTAAAACTCATCTTCCTAAACAGAGTCAAAGGAGATTGTCTAGAAACCTTGGACCTAATGATTAGGGGAGATATCTTTCAAATGACATTCATAGACATCAAAAAGTTGAGAAAAAAATATTTCAGATCTGCCATAAACAAAGTTCGGGGCAACAAGCTTCCACTGGTAGCTGCAAGTGGCCTATCAAAATCTAAAGTTACTAACCTATTACAAGACATGAAACATGATATCATTAGTCACTTTGCCACCCAACTGGATAGCCTACACATAAGGCACAAACAAGTAGCCTTAGATCAAGCTTTGACCATCTATTATCTAGATTGTAAGAAGAAGACAGACTGTAAGTGTCGTGATGTTCAGGCTAAAATAGCTAACATCATAGCTGAAGAACTAGAAATGGTAGAGTTACACATTGTAAGAGGATATGGGCACTAAATTTTATATGTTGCACAAATAAATCCATGGGTTCAACGACCATATTATCTAGGTATGGGAAAAAATCCACCTTTTACAAATTCTACCTTTTTCAATTCATAATTTGCAAATACTACTTCCAATTGGACTAGTCCATGGATGAATGTCCCACCTCCTAATCCTAGATAGCAACTAACTTAGACAAACCACCCCTCTACCTCCTAGCAGCCTCTACAAAATATATCCCCACCTTGGATATAAGCTTGGTAGCCACCCCAAGGCCCACCCCTTGTAAACCAGTGGCAATAGACCTGGAGACCCAATCAGCCCTGAGAAAACTATTAGAGAGGATTCCCTCCATAGTATTAACAACACCCTCCTGATCTTATGCCCAATACATAATCTGCACCTAATCTTAATCATCTTTATGCCCAACCCATACAAAATCTTTCAAATAAATCCATGCAATTGACATTCAATACTGAACCTATTTAGTACCCATCATATACGATGAACATTAATGAAGTTCACCTACATTCAAAAAGAGTTCTACCACCCCCAACCCCACCCATAATAATGGAGATAACTTAGGAAACTCCAAAAGATCATGTTATCCCACCTTCACCATTACAAGAACTTTTCAAACAAGTAAATAAAGTCATTGATGAAGGAACCCCACCATTTTTAGAATGTCTTAGCCTTAAGCACCATGCAACTAAACCTAAATTTGACTTTATAGGGCATCTCAAGAATCTCTATGTTAAAATTCTTCTCTTTTAGGCCATCAAGGATGTGTCCATATATTCCAAAGTTATAAGAGATCTATGTCTATGTAAACCTGGAAAGAAGAAGAAGGATCCCAATATAGTGCATGTGATTGACTAACTGACAAACATTATGCTAGGAAACACCCTGCCAAAGAAATATTTAGATCTAAGATGTCCAGTAGTAACAGTCTAGATCCATGACCAACAGTTGTCTAACACATTGATAGATCTAAGAGCTATAGTAAATGTAATGACAATTAAAACCATAAAAATTTTACAGCTGAATAATATTCATCCCACATCTATAATGTTGTAAATGGTTGAAATGTCTATAATCAGACTAGGAGTAATTGAAGATCTTGTCATTACTATAGATTCGTGGGAGTATCCTGTAGATTTCATTATGCTACAACTAAAGTCTAATTTGTGTGGATACCCTCTCATCTGAAGATGACCTTGGTTTTCCACAATAGATGCCTTCATTATCTACAGATCAGGTAACATGTTGATTTTTAATGGCAACCACACTAAGAATTTGGTCATCTATCCTCCAGCATAGCCATCCTTGGAACCAGAGCATACATTATGGGTTTAGTAAGATGAGGCAGACTAGCCTCCCTTGATTATTGTATTCACCATAGACCATGCATGCATCTTGTATGATTAAGAGGAAGATACAATTCTCTTAAATGTTCTCCAGAATAATTACCAAATTAATCTTGAAGATCCCAATAACCTATAATGCATAAAATGCCATTTGCCAACCTCTGGGTAGAAGATAAATTTTTTGCATCTATACAAAAAAAAATTCATGAGTTGTTGCCTCGTAGTTGTAACCAAACCAGATCCATCAGCAATTTAAAAATGATGAAAGCACTCACAAAACAAAATGAAATTTCTCTAGGAAAAACATTGCTTATTAATAGCAAGTTGGAGTCAAATGAGGAAGAGCGCCTAGTCAGCATGTTGCATGCAAACTAATGCACTTTTGCATGGAATTATGAGGATATTCAAGGAATTATCCTAGAAATATGCACACATCACATCTCTATAAAAGAAGAGTGCCAATCAATCAGACAACCACAACATAAGATGAATCCAACTCTTAAAAAAAAGTCAAAGTGGAACTACAAAAACTCATGACTGCTAGATTTATATATCCCATCTCAAATAGTGAATGGGTTTCACCATTAGTAATTGTACGAAAGAAAAATGGAGAGTGGTGTGTTTGCATAGATTACAAAGAACTTAATACAATAACTAGAAAAGATCATTTTCCTCTACCCTTCATTGATCAGGTGTTGGACACACTAGTAGGAAAGAAATATTTTGCCTTTCTAGATAGCTTCAATGGTTACAACCAAATTAGAATTGCTCCTAAGGACAAGGAGAAAACCACCTTCACTTGTCCTTGGTTTACTTATGATGACTTTGTATTACCTTTTAGGTTGTACAATGCTTCTACAACATTTCAGAGGGTTATCTTAAGTATCTTTTGAGATCAGGGCAATGAATGTGTAGAAATCTACATGGATAATTTCATTGTCTATGGAGAAACATTTGATGAGTGCCTGAAGAACCTGAAGAAAGTATTGCAACATTGTCAGGTGAACCATTTGTCCTTAAGCCATAAGAAATGTTACATGTTAATGATAGAAAGCATTATCTTAGGCCACCATGTATCCACTGAAGGAATCAATGTTGATCCTATAAAAATTAGCATAATAAAAAATATGCCTGTATCTCAAAAACAAAAGGATGTCAGGAGTTTTTTAGGACATGCTAGTTACTACTGAAGATTTATCAATAATTTCAGCAAAGCAGTAGCACCATTATTTACTCTCCTAACTAAAGATGTTGAATTCATATGGACTCATGCCTATGATGTAGCCTTTAAATAATTGAAAGAATTATTGACCACCACCCTAGTTCTGCATGGTCCTGATTGGAAGCTTCCCTTCCATATTCACGTAGACACTTCAGATGCTACCTTGAGAGCTGTGCCAGGCCAAAAACAAAAAGCACTCAACTATGCCATATATTTCATAAGTAAGAACCTATAGGTAGAAAAATTAAATTATAGGATCACTAAAAAAGAGTTCTTGACAGTAGTTTATGCTATCAACAAGTTCCATCACTACATAATAGGGTACCAAGTCTTTATTCATATAGACTATGTAGGTACCTTATGAACAAATCAAATATCCTTGGTAGAGTGATAAGATGGCTACTCTTATTACAAAAATTTGATCTAACTATTGTAGATAAGCCTAGTAAAGATAATGGCATGGATGACTTCTTATCATGACTACAATCTGTTAAACATGAAATATACCGAGAGGGGGGGTGAATCAGTATATTATATATCTTTTACTTAATTTGATTTCTTTTCTTTAACCACTTAATCACACATTTAAGATATATAATAAAACTAAAACAATAATATGCACTACACAAGAGAGAGAGAGAAACACCAGATTTTTACGTAGAAACCCAAAGTGGGAAAAACCACGGAGAACAATCTCAAGTATATGAATGAGCACCAAATCAAAAGACAAAGTTCACAAGCACCAACTTGCACGAGCACCAACCCCTTTACCGAACACCAACACAGCAACTATTTGTGAGCACTAACCCATAGGAGCACCAACCCCTTGCAAAGATTTGTGAGCACTAACCTACAGGAGCACCAACCCCTCTTGTGTATAAAACACATCTATCTCTCAATGTTGCTTACTCAACAGATGATAGAACTCTATAATATATCTTTTTTTTCTCTCTTTAAAAACAAATACAAACCATGCACTCTCTTGCATCTTCTAAATGGCTTCTCAAGCCTTCACTTATAGCTTTCCAAATGATATTTGGCATTCACCCTTTGTGATCCTTCAATCCTCATGGAAAATGGTACCAAATTTGCATGACCCTTCGTATCCTTGCATTTAAAAAGTCATATGATGACCCTTCATAAGTAAATACATCTTTTCCTCTTTTGTCTTTATCTTGGTGACTTTTCATATTCTTCAAAGTGTCCCTTCATTGAAAAATATGCCATACCCTCTTTTGTCTTCACATGGTGACTCTTAGAATTCTTTGAGATGACTCTTCAAAAGAAAATACATCCCATTCCTCTTTTGTCTTTACCTCGTGACTCTTTGACTTCTCTATGGGCCCTCTTTTGACTTATATACAACCAAAAATATATTTGTTAATATTAAATAAATATTAACATACATTAGCCAAGATATGAACATTAAAAACATCATTAAATGCAATGGGGCCTTTATCACCAATAATTCTTGACCTTTGACATCAATGACAATATTTCCAATAATTTCCCCCTTTATCATTGATGGCAACCTCAAATTGAAACTGCCATATCCTAAAACCTATACATACTGCCATCTAAAAAATATATAGTAATTCTCCTTTACTATAGCAACCTATACCTATTCCATGTACCTATTTTTGCACTTGTACCTATTTATATTCTTCTCCCCCTTTGACATCAATGGCAAAGGGCCTACCTGGAGCTAACACTTAGCTCCCCCTCAACTGATGTTAAACCTCAATGGCAAGAAGTAAAAGAAATTACTCCTAACTTCTGTCGTAGATACTCAAATGTGTCTTTTGGTAGTGCCTTTGTGAAAATATCTACAATGTACTCTATAATATTGATATATTCCATCTTAACCTGTTGATCTGTAACTTGCTCTCTCAAAAAGTGATATTTAATGGGAATATGTTTTGTTCTTGAATGCATCACTAGATTCTTTGAAATATTAATATCACTTGTGTTATCACAAAAAATAGAAATAGGTTCATCATATTTTATCTTGATATCTTCTAAAGTTTGCTTCATCCAAAGCACTTGAGTACAACATAATATCGCTACAATATATTTTACTTTAGCTGTAGAAAGTGATATTGAATTTTACTTTTTGATTAGCCATGATACTAAGCTATCACCAAGAAATAAAGCTCCTCCACTTGTACTTTTTCTGTCATCCAAGCAACCTACCTGATCTAAATCTGTATAAGTTACTAAAGTGAAATATCTGCCTGTAGAATACTACAAAGCATAATCTAATGTCCCCTTGATATATCTAAATATTTTCTTCACCAACTGAACATAACTATCTTTTGGAGCTGACTGATATCTTGCAACCATACCTACTAAATGCATGATGTCTAGCCTCGATGCAGTCAAATATAAAAGACTACCAATCATAGATCTATACAAAGATTGATCTGTAATAGGTGAAACTTCATCCTTTCTCATCTTATTTCTTGTACACATTGATTTGCTAACTGCTGTACAATCCTCAAAACCAAATTTCTTCAATATTTTCTTAGCATATTTACTTTGAGATATGAAAATCCCCTTATCTAACTGAAATATTTTCAATCCTATGAAAAATGATAATTCTCTAAGCATAGACATCTCAAATTCTTTTTGCATATTATCAAAAAAATATTTTGTCATCTTTTCAATGTTTCTTCCAAAAATGATGTCATCAACATATACCATAACAATCAATTGATGCTCACCTTATATTTTGATGTAGAGATTATTGTCAGCAAATCTTCTCTTGAAACCTTGATCCTGTAGGTACTTATCAAGTCTTGCATACCAAGCTTTGGGATCTTGTTTTAATCCATACATTGATTTCTTCAATCTGCATACATGGTTACTAATATTTGAGAGAATAAATCCCTCAGGCTACTCAATATAGACCTTTTCTTCTAGATTCTCATTTAAGAAGGTAGATTTGATATCCATCTAAAATACTTTGAAATTTTTAAACACTACATATGCAAGAAACATTCTAATAGCCTCTAGCTTTGCCACTAGTACAAAATTTTCATCAAAATCTATTCCCTCAATCTAAGCATATCTTTTACATACTAATCTTGCTTTATTTCTGATCACTTCTCCATTTTCATTCAACTTATTTCTATAAACCTATTTTGTTCCTATCACATTGTGATCTTTTAGTCTAGACACTAATTCTCAAGTATCATTCTTTTCTATCTGATTTAATTCTTCATCCATTAACTTAACCTAATGCTTCTTATGTCTAGCTTCTGAAAACGTTCTAGGCTATATTTTGGATAACAAAGAGAAATTAACTTGCTCAAATTCACTTATCATCATTCTTCTAGTGCAAATTCTTTCATTTATATCCCTGATGATGTCACTTTTATTATGATTTCTCTGAACATATTTGGATAGAGTTTTTATGTCATTTTTCTCCTTTTTCTCATCTTCATTTGATTCTTCAAAATCTTTCTCTTCAATGATTTCAAGAATGTCTACTGGATCATTAATTCTTTGTGTTTCATCTTCTTCTATCTTGACACATGTACTTTCAACAATTTTCTTGGTTCTTTTGTTATAACATTTATTTTTATAAGAATAACCAAGAAATATACCTTCATCTGCTTTAGATTCAAACTTACCAAGTTTTTTGTTAGTTCTCTTTATGAAACATCTGCTACTAAAAACTCTGAAATAATCAATTATTGTTGGTTTGTCTTTTCATAGCTCATAAGGATTTTTGTCACTATTGACTCTCAATAATGCTCTATTCTGAATATGTACTATTGTAGCAACTACCTCTCTCCAATATTTATCTGGTATCTTGGATTTATTTAGCATTGTCTTCACCATCTCTTTAACTATTTTGTTTCTTCATTCAATTACTCCATTTTGCTATGGAGTTTTGGCTACTAGATAATATCTCTTTATTCTATGGTCTTCAGAAAACTCAATAAATTAATCTGACATGAATTCTCTTCCTTGATCTGATCTTAGACACTTGATCTTCAAACTAGTTTCATTCTCAACTAATGCTTTGAATGCTTTGAAATGTTTGAAAGCTTCTAATTTTTTATTTAAAAACATTACCCAAGTCATATGTAAAAAATCATCAATAAGCAACATGAAATATTTATCACCTTGAGTACTTTGAGTTCTCATAGGTCTACATAAATCAGTGTGAACAAGCTCTAGCATTTGAGTGGTTGAGTACTCTTTTGTTTTGAACTGCCTTCTAACCTACTTCCCATGCTGATAAGGTTCATAAAGCATGTCAGATGGATTTATAATCTTTGGAAGATTTTTGACTACTTACTTCTTGCTAATGTTGACAAGATTATCAAAATTTATGTGTCCCATTCTTCTGTGACATAGCCAACTTTCTTTAATTTGACTCAAACAATATCTTTGACCTTTGATGTCTAATAGCATATACAAATTATTGCCTATTCTCTGAGCATCTACAACTAACACATCTAAATCTTTTCTCAAAATTTCATAACCTTTTGTATAAAACTTTAGTGTGTGCCCCTACTCACACATTTGATTTACACTCAAAAGATTATGTTTGAGACCTTCTACATATAAAATATTTTCAGTTTTAGTTCTACCATTATCCAAACTTAGTGTACCTTTTTTACCAATTCTAGTAGTAGTATTATCTCTGAATTTCACTGTGCCACCATTGATCTTCTTCAAGGTTATAAACTTACTTTTGTCTCTTGTCATGTGCCTCAAATGTCTACTATCAATAAACTATGGCTTTTCTTCATTTCTTGCATGCAAAGCTATCACACCAACATAGATTTTTTAGATTGTTTTTTTTACAATGAACCTGTCTAAACTTTCTTCTTGATGAATGGAGCCTTGAAATTATGGTCCTTCTTGACTGACTCAAACACACATATAGTACTGAGTTATGTGTCTGAAATTGTTGCACTTGTAACATATTATGGCCTCTTTATTAAAGCTTGATAGAGGAACAAAAGAGTTGTGGCTTTTGCTTGACTCTACATGACTTTCTTTCTCCTTATTTCTGAAATTGTTAGCCCATTTTTGACATTCTATTTTCTTATGACCATATCCATTACAAAAAAAATAATAACCATAAAAATAGGACCTATTTATGTATCTCTGAGTTGATTACTTTTTATAGCTCTGTTCTTTCCAACCTTCTTTGTTTGAGATGTCCTTTGTATTTTTAACTTATTCCTTTTTTATTTTCTCTTTTGTAAGAGCTTCAACATAGCTCTTTCAGTTTTCTTTGTCTATGAAAGTAGTGGCCTCCCCTTTCTCTTTTTTAAATCTGATACCTATTTTATCTGACATTGATCTTTGACTTTTTAATGTCTTATTGAACATATTAGTGCTATTCTCAAATTTTAAATCATTGGTTACTCTATAATTGATTACTTTATTTATTTTTTCAATACCTGCTTTTAAAGAAGCAATTTCAATAATATACCTTTCACGTTCTTTACTTAATTTTTACAACTGTGTTGTTAGATCTTTTTCATTCTTCTTGGCTTTTTCAAAGTGTGCTTGTAGATCTTCAATTATTACTTTTGACTCATTTTCATTTTTTTCGATCTGGAGCTTTAATCTTTGATTCTTCTTCTCAATATCTTTTAACACTTTTAAGGCACAAATAAGTTCTCCTTCTAGATTCATTTTGACTTCATCCTGTTCTTTTTCTTGATCATCTATACTTTTGCTTGTGGAGGCATTTTCATATATGGCCATGAATAGAATCTCTTCTTCTGAATCACTAACTCCACTATCTTCAGCTGAGCTAGGATCTTTAGAATACAAACTCTTCTTCTCCAATCTCTTCTTGAATTTTATTTTGAAATTCTTATTGTATGTAGACTTTTTTTTTATATTGTCACCATTACCCTTATCTGGACACTTAACTATAAAATGTCCAATCTTTCTATAATTAAAACATTTAAATAGTAATTTTCCTTGATATTTATCTGTGCTTTTTTTTGTCTTACAAATGAATAGAGCTCTGTTGTCATCTTCATCATAGCTAGAACTATCACTTAATTCTTGAATCTTAGTCTTCTCTTTCTTTGATGTCTTGAAAGTAGATTCTATTTTTGAGAGTTTCTCTTGTTTGGTCCGCATCTCATATGTTATAAGAATACCATGTAGTTCATCCATCTTTAGTTTGGCTAAATTTTTCATCTCTTCCATTACCAAAACTTTTTCATCATATCTCAATGGTAGAGATCTCAAAACTTTTTGAACCATAATTGATTATTCTAACTTGTCTCTAAGACCTTGGATCTGATTAACTATTTGATCAACCTACAAAAGATAACTTGTTATATTTTCTTCCTCTTCCATCTTCAAACTGTCAAACTATCTTCTATAAGTCTAAAGCTTAGCTCCCTAAATCTTTCCATCACTTTTGTAAATATTCTCAAGTTTTACCCAAGTTTCATGAGTAGATTTACATTGCATAAATTTAACAAATTTTGATTCACATAAACCATATAAAATAGCATTTAAAGCTTTAACATTATTTTCACTTGCCTTTTTTTTGCCAAAGTAGTTACAAGTTTCTATGGCTCTTCATATTCCTCCACCACTGCTTGCCAAATGTCGAATCCAAGGGCCATCAAATAAGTTTTCATCCTTATGCTCCAAAAAGCATAATTTATCCCATCAAATAAAGGTGCCTTATTTGTAGAAAAACCTTCATGTGATCCAACCATCGTGCTTTCTCGATCTACCTTCAAGCTGTAAAACTTTTTCAAAAAGAACCTGCTTTGATACTAATTATTAATCATGAAATATACTGAGAAGGGGGGTGAATCATTATATTATATATCTTTTACTTAATTTGATTTATTTTCTTTAGCCGCTTAATCACATATTCAAGATATGCAATAAAACTGAAACAATAATATGCACCACATAAAAGAGAGAGAGAGAGAGAGAGAGAGAGAGAGAGAGAGAGAGAGAGAGACCAAATTTTTAGGTGGAAACCCAAAGTGGAAAAAATTATGAAGAACAATCTCAAGTATATGAATGAGCATCAACTCAAAATATAAAGTTTACAATCACCAACTTTCAAGAGCCCCAACCCTTTTGCCGAGCACTAACACAATAACTATTTGAGAGCACCAACCCCTTGCAAAGATTTGTGAGCACCAACTCATAGGAGCACCAACCCCTCTTGTGTATAAAACACAACTATCTCTCAATATTGCTTACTCAACAAATGATATAACTCTACAATATCTCTTGTTTTTCTCTCTTCAAAAATAAATACAAAGCATGCACTCTCTTGCATCTTACACATGGCTTCTCAAGCCTTTATTTATATCTTTCCAAATGACCTTTGGCATTCACCCTTTATGACCCTTCAATCCTCATGGAAAATGGCACCAAACTTGCAAGACCCTTTGTATCTTTGCATATGAAAAGTCATACGGTGACCCTTCATAAACAAATGCATATTTTCCTCTTTTGTATTTATTTTGGTGACTTTTTGTATTCTTCAAAGTGTCCCTTCATAGAAAAATGTGTCATACCCTCTTTTGTCTTCACATGGTGACTCTTGGAATTCTTCAAGATGACTCTTCATAAGAAAATGCATCTCATTCCTCTTTTGTCTTTACTCCATTACTCTTTGACTTGTCTATGGGCCCTCTTTTGACTTATATGCAACTAAAAATATATTTTTTAATATTAAATAAATATTAACACATATTAACCAAGATATGAACATTAAAAACATCATTAAATGCAATGGGGTCTTTATCACCAATAATTCTAGACCTTTAACATCAATGACAATATTTCCAACACAATCCTCTCAAGAGGATACCATATTAGATGACTCATTTCTAGATGACCACCTATTTTCCCTCACCTTTACCACACCTTGATATGTTTATATTGTTAACTACCTTGTAACAGGGCTACTTCCACAACACTTCTTAAATAATAAAATCTTTCATTCAGAAAAGTGGCATGTATTCTTGGTTGTTCGAATTCCTTTTCTATACTGAGCCTGACTCAATCATCATAAGATGTCTTAGAAAAGATGAATTTCCAAATATCCTTAAAGCTGCCATGATGAACCTTATGGAGGGTACTTTGCAGCCAAACATACAATAGTAAAAATCTTGAATACAGGGTATTATTGGCCCTCAATCCATCAAGATGCAATAAGGTATAAAACTCATTATGATAGATGTCAATGTATGGGGAGACCCACATGTTCGACTGAGATGCCTTTGTAGCCTCAAATGGTATTTGAACCATTTGACAAATGGGGCCTAGATTTAATAAGACTTTTTGATCCAAAATCAAACAATAAAAAGTACATCCTTGTATGTATTAATTATGTCATTAAATGGGTAGAAGTAAAGGCTCTTACACACATTAGGAATGAAAAGGAGGCAAATTTCTTCAATGAAAAAATATTCACAAGATATGGTGTGCCATGATAAATAGTCACTAATCAAAGACCATAATTTACTACTAGTTTAATTACCGCCCTAGTCCAACAATATGATATTAAGCATAAAAAATCAACTCCATATCATCCACAGTCTAATGGATAGGTGGAAGTCACCAATAGGGAGTTAGAAAATATTTTGACCAAGACTATTAGTATGTCTCACAAGGATTAGGAGGCTAGACTTCCTGACGCTGTTAGGGCATACATAATCATATGGAAGACCACTATAGGCTTCACCCTATATGAGTTAGTCTATGGGAGGAAACATGTCTTACCAATTGAGTTTGAGCACAAGACCTTGCGAACATCACTAGAACTTGGGATGGCTATATATACAACATAGAAAGAAAGGCTTATGCAACTTAATGTCTTATATAATACAAACAATAGGCACTACAAAACTCAAAACTTGTATAACAATAGTAGATTAGATAGCATGACAGGTATATTAAGACCAGGTAATTCAATGCAGGAGATTTGGCCCTTCTTTTTGATTCAAAATACAAGGATCACAAGGGTAAACTCCAAACCATATGGCTTGGTCCATTTGAGATTGAGCATGTTCATGACAATGGAGTAGTGCAACTCTAAACCATTGATCTGGTAAGATTATGTCTACTGGTCAATGACCACAAGCTAAAATTATATAAAAAATAACTCACTCAATAGGAATTTACCAAGTAGGCATGCAAGCAATTACAAAATAGATTCAATGATGTGCTAGATCAGCATGATGTCTCACCAACCATAGGGAGAACTAGCCAACAAGCAGATGAATAAGGAGAGGAAGGCATTCTATCCCTCCTCTAACATGAAGACTGATGTCTTTGTATAGTCCTTGACTAGTCAAACTCATAGCTGACATGGCAAGGATCTAGAATAAATATTCTACTACAGGCAGTAGTTAGAATTAAAAAAAATCAATAATGAAAACCCTATTGGGTGTTATTGAATATTTCAGGGGAGAAAACTAGCTTGCTTGCTACCTAGAACTGTAAAAAAGGGCCTAAATATAAAACAAGCTTGCTGGCTATTTAGGGGTAAAAACCAAAAATGGATAACATGGAATCATTTTAAGCAAAACTACTCATCTTCCTATAACACATCTTTCTTTCTAGTTGCTTCCAACCTCAATATCCAATAGCTATAGGATCAACTTATAGTTGCTACAGGCAAGAAATAACTCTGGAAAAAGGGGGCTATAGGTACCTCTAGAGCTATTGAAGGCATCTTCATAACTACTATAGGCAACATCCAATTTTTGTAGTTACTACAGGTACCCTCACCATTGCTATAGGCACTTTTGTCAATGAAAGAATTCCTCTAGTTGTTATGGGCTATTATGTAGTTGTTGCAGACACCTTCATCACTATTGGGCACAACTTTGCAATGGCTACGAGCTTCACCTATAGTTATTGTAGGTATATCCTAACCCCTATATACACCTCTCTAGTAGCTATAGGTTAATTCCTCACAAACTATGAGATATGGTTTTAGCTATGAGTTATTGAGAAATTCATAGAAGACACCAAACAAGCTAGAGGAGGAGTGAAAAAATATTAGAGCAAAAACTTCAAACATTGCTAAGGAATGACCATACACTTGAATAACAAAGTAAGTGTTACAACAAAAGCATACACTTTCAATGTTCATTTGGAGTGTTGTAGACAATAATTTATGACTAATAACTACAGGGATACAAAAGAACCATTCTCAGCTTCTAGTCACTTCATGAAATATAATTCACTCTATTAATAAGAAAGATTTGGGATCTTTTCTAAAGCATAGGTCCTAAGTTTGATAAACTAGTTGTTTGCCAAATTAAAAGTTCACTAGATAAAAAATTTATCAGGAAACATCATCATTTGCTGGCAGTAAGACATAAGAGAAATAAGACATCAACGGGCTCATGCAGAGAAAATCAAGATCAATAAATGACATCATCCACCCTCTTCCATGTTCATAAAGGATCTGACTTGGATAACAAATAAAGATCTGTAACAACCATCTTGTGAAAGGATGGAAATAGTCTCTCATACCACTACAAGACCACTGCTCTAGTCCTTTGTAGGTCATCATGATTGCATGTAGATTATTGAGGGCATAATTGAAGGATAAGATATTGTGATAACATAATTACCCAAGGGTAACAATAAAGAAAAATCATGACTACTAGGGTAATAACTACATGATAAAACAACAAGTTAAGCTTCCATTCCAACAAACACTCACATGCAAATTTTCTATATCGTAACCCTAAGAATAAATAATTATAAAGGTATGGTGTACCTTTTAGTCTTAGAAAAACACTTTATTTTTAATATAGCATGCATCATATTAAAAGGCATATTTAATCATTAAAACATAATTTATCAAGTCTTGTCATGAGCTATGCCAACTCACCACTCAAAACCCTCATTCTGACCCCATCTTATCTCTTTGCATCCTACATGCACCATGTTACTTGGGGACAAGTGACACTTCACATAGGGGAGGAAGAATGCTACTGGAAATCAATCACATGATAATCTATACGTGTGGATTAAAATCCCATGATTGCACCATAACTTTGATAGGGGAAAACAATCAATTTTATTGATTTCCACTTCAAGATTATAGATCATTCAAATAAAGACCTAAATTAGACATTATTGTAATCCACAACCAAATTTGTCATTATTGAAGAAACTTAGTTTTCTACAGGCAAAAATCTGAAAGTAAATTTGGGTGTTTTAAAGAGATATCTATTTGAAAATTTGACAAAAAGATAAACTAGTTAGAATGGGAGGTTCAGTAGTAAGAAGGGAACCCTCAAACAGTTGCAAGGAGACCCAGATAGCTGGGCCATATTCAACAGGGTTGGATGGGCTACCTATTTTGAGAAACTTCAGCATTTTTCAAAACCTCTCACTAAAGAATTTGTAAGGACTTTTATAGAATAGGTGACAGTATTTGGCATGACATTTCTAGTTACAGAAGAACTGTTAAGCTAGGTTATTGGGTTACCAAGAACAGGGGAAAACTAGGAAGAGAAATTTAATAACCAACTATCTAGATAATAGTTATGTCAAGATAATGAAAGGCTAGTATTAAAGAAAGGAGGTTTAGAGAGCCTGAGTCTACCCTCAGCCTGAAAAGAAGTGGCCTCATATATCATCAAATATCTGACACATGAAGAAAGGTACTCTTTGATTTATACTCTCTAATTTAAATTTTGGAATCATTTAAGGCATGATAGGACTATTAATGTCCCAAACCACTTGTGGAATATCCTAAATAAAATGTCTAAAGAATATCAAAGGGAGGTAGAGAAAGCCTTGTCTCATCATTATCTGATTTGGTTATTGGTTAAACAAGGAGTAAGAAATACTAGACATGACCTTAACTAGGAGTAGTTTCTAACCCTAAAGACTGGTGAACCTCATAAAGAGGAGGAAAATAATGAGGGGGAATCTTCCAAGAGATAGGTCTAGCAAACAGTGCAAGAGGATAATGTGGGCACTAGTACATTTAGTTAGTCTATAGCTATTAAATTTTCACCTGTAGTTATTATGCGTAAGAGAAGACAAAGAAAATTAATGCTACCTCCCAAGGACACAGAGGAGGAAGGTCCACCAAAACAAACTAGGTAAAATATTCCTTCTCCTATTGTTCTAACTGTTTCATCATAAAAAGTGGATTCTTCCACCATGACTCTTTCAAAAGGAGAAGAAGTCCTTTCATCACCAATTACACAAGAAGAGTAGGTTTCAATAGCTCCCCCTCCTAAAAAGAAAAAGAAGATTGAAAGGAAGAAGCCCTCTACATCAAAGAGAAAGAGACCTCCTCCTAGGAGGTCTCATAGAATTAAAAGACAAAAGACAACCCTAGCATCCTCACCTATAAATATTAGTGAGGATGAAGGGAAGAAGAAGGAGCCTAGAATTCGTAAGACCTATGATGGGTTTGAGATAGTAGAGTGGTCTACTGAAGAAGAGTCTGTAAAGGAAGAGGAAATACAGTCACATGAGCAACCTAGATTTACGTAGGAAGACATGGATCTACTCAAACAAATAGGATATATAGAAGAAGAATTAAGAATGTCAAATCAGCTTGTAAAAGAAGAATTGCTTAAAGAAAGGACCATGGAAGAAGCAACAGAGTAAGACACAGTTTTTCATAATCGAGAGTTCCAAACTTTAGAACAAGCCATGGAAGAGATATATAGGTTGAAAAACAAAATAGAAAAGTTAAAAGACAAGAGAAGCCTGGAAACACTTATGGGGGTAGTAGAATTTATAGAACCATCTATGGAAAAAGAGTCAAGCAAGGAAAGGACATTAGAGGATCCTGTAACAACTACCTTAGAAGTGCCTACAACAACTTCATCCACCTTACCCATAGATGACATTAGTGTACCCCCAGAGGAACTTATAGTATATAATCCTCTAGCTTTGGTACCCTTCTACAATAGGTTTTCTTTTGTAGAGACCATTGGAAAAGTACCTACAATAGAATAAGTGATTGATGTAGACCTATTAGCTGCTAGGCCTACAGAAATTGATGAACTTTTGAGTTTTCTTAAGGAAAAGTTTAGTAATGATGAAAATTATCATAAGCATTTTATATAAAGGTTTACAATATATGTTAAAGCAAGGGAGCAGTAAGAAGATTTAAAAGAAAGCCTAGAGAAAGTTGAGACTAAGATCACTTATTTGAAAGAGAAGATCACTAACATGCATGAAACCACTGAGATGCTAATGGAATGCAGATCACCCTCTAGGGTATATGTTGTATACTTAGAGGAAAGGTGGCTCATATTCATATATAACAAGATATACAGTAATCAGTCCCACATGGTATGTGATCCTAAGTCTTTCTTTCAGGTTTATATGCATGCTGACCCTAATTTTTAGGCATAATTGAGTGAATTTTACAGGCATCAGTAAGTTGTGCCACCTGATCAAATTTTGAATCCCAATATATACCTAGGGGATGCCCAATTGAATGCCTTTACCTCATATGTCCTCAATGAAACAAGAAGAAAAAAATAGGTGGACTATGAAGAGAAAAAAAAGAGGTTAGCCTAATGATTAGGGATGAATCTATTGATTCAGAAGCTATAATAAATGATTGGATCACTTTCATGAATACAGGTACTCCAAAAGCATGGGTAATAAAGAAACAAGTAGAGGTCCAAAACTACTACTTGAGCCTCATGGAGGGAGATGAAAAATAAATTCTGGTTTCCTATTTTAACAAATGGGCAAAGCTTTTAGATACCCTGAAAAGAAAAGAGCCTTATTCCCCTTAGAACCTTAGAGAGGCAATACACAGGGTATATATATACATTGAACTTGTTAGGAAAAAAGGATAAGTTGGTTGGGGTTGATGTTTCATCCACCCATGTTTTGGCTCCCAAATCCTGATTAGGAGGGGAATGTGCCACCTGACAGAGAAGCAAAAAAGGAAAGGTGGAAATGCATAAATGATGTTAAAGGTTTTTATATCTTTGAAGGGATAGGTTATACTAAGCCTTTAGATGTTAGGAAATATTGTGATTTCAAAATGCAGAGAAGGCTTGCTCGAGGACAAGCAAGAGGTTAAGTAGGGGGTGTGATGAGGCCATTAATTGTTTTATTTATAGCCTCATCCATACCTAGTTATATATCTTTTGTCTATATGAATCCTTAGAACTATCCATGACTTATGTAAATGAATGAATTAATTAATGATTATATATATGCATTAATATATACATGTTGTGTTATGGATTAATGATGCTTTCTTTGATTAGATTATACTTGTGTAACCTTATTTAACATATATTTGATGAGTAAAATAAGACTGTAGGTATCCTACTTGATCACAACACTTATAGAGAAGCCTGAAACAAAAGGGGCTCCATCCCATAGCAACTACCAAACTACAGGCTTTCCACCTACAAGATGCCTGTAGCAACTGCAAGCTTTCACCTATAAGTTACTTATGACAACTACAAGCTTACAACTATAGGAGCCCGCAGCCACTACATAGAACAAACCATTGCTGTGATAATCAGTAATTAGTTTTTAAGGACACATCCAACTATATTAGAAACAAAATAAATGATTGAAGAGGATCCTCTATAATAGCTATATGGACCCCTCACATGCAAAGAAACTTGGATGTGCTGCCAAAGGATGAATAAGACATTGACAATGGAAAGGAGAGAAAGAAGCAAAACAACAAAGCTACATATATTGTCCTTTACCCAGTGAGGCCTAAAAACAAGTAACTTTAAGTTACTAACCACCTGAAGGTTGACTGGGTTAGTTTCAAAGTATTTGTACCTTTCCTAGTTTAGTGTTTTCGGTTGGAGCTAATAAAATTGTCTTATGTATTCAATGGCAGAACCTAGATAGATTAGGAGGATGGAATTGTAGAAAGTAATAGCATTCTAATTTATAAAATATTTTAATCTACTATAGCAATCTTTAATTACTACAAATCTAAGTAATGAAAAGGTTAATTCTGTAAGAAAATTTTGTAAGTCTCTCGAAGAAGGATTGGAACTCAGTTCTAAACAAGGAGGGCCCCCTCAAAAGGAGTTGTAGTGAAGATCCTGACCCTTCTTAGATTAAAGTGTGTTGTGTGAATTGATTTCAGTACTAGTTTGATTATATGAAGTGTGATGCATGTGTGACTCATAAGTGTGAAGAATTTCTACATTCTATTATAATAATTTCCTTATATATCTATATGGTGAAATCAGTATAAGTTTATTTTACTACAACCAACAATTAAGTTAGCCTATGAATCAATAATGCATATATAGTGTCGATATCCTTGAAAAGATGATGTACCCTGAGTTGATGATTAATGTTAAGCAGATTTAAGAATCTGGTATTAACTAGGTAATAAGTCTATCCAATACAAACCTATAAAATAGGTGAGTCAAAGACAATGACTCATTTACCTCTAGGTATAAATAAGGCACTAACCACTGAGGTGCACATGGATGTATATTAAGAGCAAAAGTCATTATTAAAGGAACCAATAATAGTAACACCAAAAGAAAACCAAACATTTGAGCTTCCTTTAATAGTCAACACTAAGCAACAATATGGCCATGTTTTAGATTGCTATGATAATGATGATGATTTAACACATGATATAATCGATGATAAATTACAAAATCTAAACTTTGATTCACTTGAGTGTCTTTCTCATAATCTATTCACACCTATAGGTCCTAACACATATAAGTTAAATCCAACTTTAGAGGATGCAAAATATAATCAAAATAAGGGCAAAACAAAACTAGGAGATGAGCATGTAAATTGGCTACAAACATTGAGTCAACCTTATAAAGTCCAAATGCAAATACATCATGTGAATAATGTGGAGGTCTCTTATAAGGATCCAAAATAGATGTTATAGATCACAATAAACTAGGACACTCTAGATATAATACTCTCTATATTAATTAAACATAGAATTATATCTTTGCCTCATAATAAACATAGATTAGGCAATAAACTTCTTCCTAAATATGGATTGCCATATTGAAATTATCATTAGATCATTAGCCATAATACAAATCAATGTGAGGAATTGTAAAACCAAATTTAGAAATATAAGAGTGAGGGTCACGTACAATTTGTGCCTGAGAAATGAAAAAAATAATACATTTAAAGGTTCATAAGAAAACCATCCTTTAAAATGACCAAGTCATGAAGATCTAACTATTACTACTAATATTGATGGGGTTTATTTTCAACATCCAAAGTTTGATATGAACAATTAGGACATAATTTATAGCACCATATTTTTCCAACAATTGGGACATAATACAATTTAATGAACATACTCTCCACTGATGCCATAATCTCATGGATACATCCACCTAGAAATCGCATGTGGACCACAAGTGATCCCCATGATCATATGGATATTAAAATTTGGCATTAACATCTGGATAACATTGGTTCACTGATTAGAATGTAACATTTAATACTACATGTATGTGTATCGCCTTTACTTTTAGGGATAGGGAGAATTGCCTACACCATGATGGATATGTCCATCCTCCCCCTCTAATAGCTTCCATAAAATAATTACACAAAAACATTAAGGAGATAATAATGTGTCATTATAAACAAAGGTTGAAAAATGTCTCAAGTGATCATACACCTTTTGACGATGAAGACTTATATATCAAATATATCAAAAATAATTTAAAAACACTCAAAAATCCAAAAATATTCAGCATTTCCATATCTTATTAGCTCCTTGGCATCTATGTTGGTTGGTTCCATGTTGGTAGATAGCATATCATTTTATTTCTATATACACACGTATGTTTCACACATCTTTTGACTATGTTACAAACATACCCTGACACATGATATATGTACATATGGATGTTGGGCCTTACCTCTACTCACAAAGCATAGAGCAAAATATGTAGATCCATAATAACAATTAACATAAGAGCATAATAACTGATAAATATAGTTAATGTAACAACCCTATTGGGTTAGATATAGAATTATGTGATTTTTTTAAAAATTAAACATATACACCATAAATAGATTACACCTGAGAAACTAAACAAAGATCACAAATATATTCAAGTGATAACAATAAGTACACACATTACATCTTACATCATAGATCTCTAATGTCATGAGGATGCTACATAAAATTAATATAGAAAGTAATATAGCAACTCAACCATGGCTGATGTAACTCTGCAATCTCTAATTCCAATATACAACAACAAGTAATTATAATTATTCATGAAAATACTCAATAATAATATTCAATCTAATACAATGTGTATAATTTAGATACCTGGCTCCTCGGAGCATGAGTTCCCTGGACTCTCCAGTATTTGTGGCAATCTCAAGTGTCATCTCAATAGTAGTATTGTTGTGGGGAGGGAGAGCATCATTCGAGTGTTTTACCACACCAACCATGGATCAATGATCTCCTACACTAATCCAATCAAGGAATGGCCCTCGCTTCATGGATGAGTAGATAGTGATAGTGTAGGAATCCTGAGAGACTAGCAAGTACTTATGTGTTGTATGACTCTAAATTGAACATGTAGTGTAACATAGAAATCTTTTCTATTGCAAGATATCACACTAACATGTGAACCACACTCATAAAATGATAATGTCTCATTAAATATACTTTGGCCCAAAGCTTTACAATAATAAATGATAATGATCTAGATCAATCAATTTCATACACACCACTTGATCGGATTGCCTTCATCTAACATTGTAATGTCAGTAAGCAAGTGAAGTCTATCTCACTCCTTACTCCACATTATCAATGCAAATTGATGAAATATAATTCAACCACAAGATTCATCAACTTACATCATATTAGCAAATGCATCACATGACATGCTATACATAGAAGTAATAAAAACATACATTAAGTTCATCTAATATATGCATTAATCTTTCATTATATTCTATCTCATACTAGAAATAATGATTACAAATATACCACCTACGTAAACATACAATTTAACTATACAATTCAACAATATAATTGGTTTCTAGTTATTTACACCCTATGGCATCCCATACTACCACAGTCTATTGTTCTATGACTTAACTATAAAGCAAAACATCATTCCCAAAGACCATAATAACATTCTAACACAACATTTACTAAATTCTCAGAGTTTACATGCACATATACATGAGTCTACCAATTGTAAAACCACATGCTATCCACACCAAATACTTAGTATGTATATAGTATATAGACAAATGTGAATTAGGTATAATAACTACAGTAAGTATCCCTCAGGTACAATACACTTCTATACTGTAGTATCCTATGATATCCCATACTACCATAGGTTCCCAACTACATAATAACACATAATCAAACATAAGATTTCAATAATCCAATGATCCATATAAATAACAACAAACAAACAAGTACAGGGTTATACCATCTAAACATAACCTGAATTTAGACTGCAACCTAGCCTTCAAAATATCATAACTTTAAGCATACATCACGATGCACAATTATATACTAGATATAGCCCAACATTTAAATATATTATCAATCTCCTAACATATATTGCACTCAAATATTCAATAGATATAACAACAATAAATTAATCATTTACAAAGAAATAGAATTCACATAAACCTGTTATGTCATTCATTTATACATCTTGTTGTATTCTCTATAAGATTGTCCTAAAAGATGATAGTTTTCTAATTTTTTAAAGACTAACTCAACCATCTTTTAAAAGTACAATCCCTATGCACGAGTAATATGCACCACAAGTAGTTATTTCAACATTATGTGGATATTGAACCACTATTCATTTATACTTTAAAACAAGAGCTCCCTAAAGGTATTTATAACTCTATTCGAGGGTCTCAAATTAGGTACTTGTCTCTGGATAATGAAGACCCATGCTAAGTTGTAAATATGCATCTACCATTAAGTGCCAAATTAGGAGCCTAAGACACAATTCTTAGTTTTTTGAACCCAAGACTTATGTTTTTTATACTCTTAATACCTAAGATTCCTCAGGTAGCAATATTGTCTATAAAATAAATACATACAAATAGAGTTCAAGAGTGTTAAACATTACATAATCTCCATTATACGTTAAATGGGTATGATTCTATTAACCATCTAGGTCAAACATATGATTGAGGTCCTCTACGATAATGTTTGTATGTACATAAAATGTATATCTTTAATCATATTTCTATAACTCTTAACCATCCGAGTAACTATAATTAGAGGAGTACACTCACTCTTTCTATCATAAGCCAATAAGATAAGGTATCCTATGCTCTTTTCCCAACATCACTGATATGTAACTTAAAAATAGTTTTACATTTGTGTGACGGGTTTTGGTACTCCCAATTAGATAATAAGCACATCAAGGTTAACAATAAAAGATCACGTTTTGTACTTCACAATATGCACAAGTAAGAATTATACGTAAAGTTATATTATTTACACAACAAGCATTAAGGTACAAATATATGCTCTATTAATTTTTTGAAAATGCCACGACATCAAATTTCATAGGCTTATTAAGTTATACCTATTTCCTTTAAGGTGAAAAGGGTCTGTAGTAAGTGTCCGAGATTAAATAGTGGCATAATTATGAACACATAGCCTATAATATCATTATACTTCAACCTTCATTAAATATGTGAAAGTCAATATATCAAACATGTATAACCTATCATGTCTAAATGCACCTTAGACACACAAGTGTTTGGTATGATATACATACACTTTAACATGAGTAAAGAAATCCATTTATATAATTATAACAATTTGGTTTATTTGATTTATTATATGCTAGTTATAACTAGTGAATAATAATATCCTACCACTTCTTGAGGTAGGTGTGCATCCTAATGCCCCAATATCCAAACATAAATTATACTACCAACTAAATGTGGGTCTCCTTCTACCCTTCCCATTAATTCATAATAACATAAAATTACATGTGCGTTGGCTAATGTATAATGAAACTTGTGATAGAATAGAAGAAAGTCACTTTCACGATATAATTGTTAAATGCATGAAATGTCGTGAAGGGCTCACACCCCAGAAAGAAACACAACCATGGTACATGTGTGTGTGTGTGTCCTAGCCAGACATGGAGATAAACATGTATTTATAGTCTACTGAAAACATAGAGGGGCTTTTGAGTCCATTTGAAAATCCTTGACTGAAATGGAACACAATTCCATTTGAGTTAAAACAACTAAGATAAAAGGAATGGTGGTGGTTTTGCTCTTGGGTTGAGTTAAGAAAAGAAAAGGATAGAACTTGATATGGCAACAATGTTAATGTTGTTGGATAAAACATTGCTACAACTGGTTTATAATATACAAATTTTAAGAAGTTCGAGCCTTTACATTTCTACAGAGTTCTCTAATTAAATTCAAGGCCTTAATTCTTAATATACAGATTTCTCAAATATCTCTAAAATTTCTTCCAAAAAAGACAAGACTATTTTCTCATTTCCTATTCATCAACAACTCTGTACGAGGTCGGTTCAAGGAGTTTGTCAGATGAACATTTGCTCATAATATTTCATATTGATGCTATAGGAAAATTAGTTAAATTATTATTTATTTGTGAAGACCAGAAAAGGGATGCCCTTCTTCCTATTCCAGCACCTAAAACTTTTGGATAAGGATTTTATTCGAGTATTAAGAGGAATCTCTATGCCAAACTTATTCAGAATAAATGTAACCATTCAAACTTAGTTTAATACCTTTTCCAAAGTTCTATGAGAAAGTTCTAAGACTTAACTAATGTTTCATAATGGACTGGCAGTCTGGATTTAATGATATACAGAAATCTGAGGCTAAAAGCATATTATCCCAACCAGAATCGATCTAGCATTAATCTAAAGGTTTTAAATCCATAACTAGTTTTTAAATAAATAATATCAACGACTAAACTTATTGACCCAATTCTTGTTTTCAATAATGGTTTTCTACGTTTTGGATATTCTATTTAACACAGTTATACCATCAACATAGCAAAGAATTTTAATACACCACTTACCGTTAAATTCACTCGTTGATCCTCTATCTTCTTCTTCTACGCTTCATTCCTCCTCTCTTTTCCAATGCCCAAGCTATGTCAAATCTCTTCCATGTCATTTCTTAAACAGGGCAAAAGATGCTTATTTCTTCTTTTGACCTTTTATTTTTCTTTTTTCTTTTTGTTTTATTGTTTTTTGTTAATTTAAGGCTATTTTAATTCTTTTCCAGATTTTTCTCATTTTTTTATTTATTTTTCTATTTTTTATTTTTTTAAAGCAAACAATTCCCTTTTGTTTTAATTATGAAATTCTATTTTTATATTTAGCCATTTTAAATCATATTTTGGCAATTTAAAGGAAAAATAATAAAATAATAAATAATAATCCAAATTTAAATTTTATTTTAATTAAATTTGCCTCTAAAATAATAATGACTTATTAGGCTAAACATACAAGAGAATTTTATTCCTATTGCATACCTACTTAAGCAATCATAAAAATAAGTAATTTAAATAATCATTTTAAAATGCATTCTAACATGACTAATTATCGTGGTGTGTGCAGGGTTTCGCTAGCGCTCTGTCGACCAATGATATCACCATCTACATCATCCTCTCTAATGATGCTCTCCCTCCAGTGCGCTTCAGAGAATAATTCACTTGCGTCCACCTCACACACACATAGGTAGTTAGGCTATATTACACAATATTCAAAATCAATAATATGTAACAATAACAATTCATTAATATGCTTTAAAATGAAAGTGCGTAGATATACCAACTCATGCTAAGCAATGATGAATTATCGTCCAATTAAGTAACATATTAATATCCCAAAATAGCATAATCTCAAGCTTAATCAACAAATATAATCAATATCATGTGTATCTACCATATCCATCTATAAATAGTCAAATAATTAGCTTAGCGAAGAATCAAGATGTAATAGTTAAGCCACCTAAAAGGGCAACCTCCACAACAATGCAATAAGAATGATGACTGAATACTAACCACTACTTCAAATATATAATCTACTTAGCCATGGTTATTCCATAAGTTGACCTTGCCAAGAACATAAATAAATGCAACAAGATGATATAAGAGGTATGTACGCCATAAGCAGGGCACACGTATCCCTAGACACACCATAGTTTAAAGGCATAACATGTACCTCCCCATTAGAATAATAGTATCCTCAACATTAAATCAAACCATAATTTTACTACAGGAATGCTTCATCCTCACATGTTACATCTTCAAAATGCATTTTTTTCCATTTGATCAAAACTCCTTAATCACTCTAGTCTGTAATTATTTAGTGCACGTGTGAAGGATCATATCAAGCTCCATAATGACTCAACCTTTTTCATCCAATATAGGTAACTAAGTTTGGGTAGAATCTCTATGTCCAATTACCTTATTTAGGTAAGAGACATGGAATATTATTCAAGTGAACAAGGGAAATTCTAGCTTGTAGGCCACAGTATCAATTTTTTGCAATATCTGATAAAGGCCATAATATTTAGGGGATAACTTGTTATTCTTTTTTTGTTGTTTCAAAGATATCTAATTATATGGATATAAAAGCACAAAGACCCAATCACCTATATCAAAATTTCACTTACTACGGTCTTGATCTGCTTATTGCTTCATTCTGTTATGTGTCATCATTAAATTATCTTATAAAATAGCGAGTACCTCTTATTGATGGTGAATGTATTCCTTAATAGATCAAACCTTGGGATGCACTATCAAGGATCAAGTTATAGATGAGGGGTGTGTTATCCTTGAATTTATTAGGCTCAATTCATGGGATAACCCCTACGAAACTTATCTATTTCATATTCCATGAGCTCTAAGCATGCAAAACGAGGCCAATCATTACCTCTTTACATTTGTTTTTCCCAAAAAAGTTGATCTTTTGAGGGAATTTTGCATCCTGTGTAGTTCAAAGATTTTTCTCCGAACTACACTTTGTTTCTTTCTTTGCAAGATCGGAGAATTTTCCTGAAATTGTATGTGTTAATTTGGATATTTTTTTTGACATTGCATATGCAAATTTGGAGAATTTTTTTGACATTACATATACAATTTTAGAGAATTTATTCGATATTGTACATGGGACCCACCATCACGATGGTAATTAATTTAGCATAAATTATCCTTTTAATATATATTTAATTCAAGTAAATTTATTTTAACCAGTACTTTCTCTCTCTTCATTATTTTTGAGCTCAAGTGCACCTCCCAGCCACCATTTTCAAGCTTCTGCACATCTCACTTTGCTAACCTCGTGATCAATTGGATTTTCTAGTTTGATTGTTTTCGTGCTTCAAAAACACCTCATTTTGTCAATTTTATCTTGTTTCAAGTAAGTCTCCCTTTTATCTTTTTTATTTTTTTATGTTTTAATAGGATTTTTTCATTTTTTGTTTTCTATTTTAGGGTTTGATTTTATTTCCCCAAACCTTTTTCAAACCTTGACTTTTTCTGTGCATTTTGGAGAATTTTCCCCAAGATGCACAGAGGAGTGATTCTCGACGTCACCTGATGCACTTTGAACAAAATTCTCTAAAGTGTACATTACACTTTTCCTCCTGTGTATTTAGAGAATTTTCTTTGAAGTGCACATCACTCGATGCACTTCAGAGAAAATTCTTCGAAGTGCATATTGCTAATTCCCTGGTGCACTTCAGAGATTTTTCTCTAAATTACATGTAACTAGGTGTACTTAGGAGAAATTTCTTTGAAGTGCATGTAATTTTGACTCTCCCGTGTAGTTTAGAGAATTTTGTTTAAACTACACCCAAGCTTTTCCCATGTAATTTGGAGAATTTTCTCCAAACTACACGTAACCTTTTCTCATGTAGTTCAAAAAAAATTACACCAAAGTGCTCTATTCATCATGCAGTTCAAAGAATTTTCTCTGAACTGCACGTTTCTTAAAAAATAACAAAAAATGCTAACTCTGGATAATCAAATTTTATTACTTTAAGCTATCTGAACAATGTCAAACTTTTCTCCAAACAAAAAGATAATGAAGTACAAATATCAGGGTGTGTTCTCATCATCTGTGGTTGATTCAAATGTTGATCAAATTGGGGATACAAAGATTGGTCATGTGGACATGGCTGAGTTTTTACAGAGATTGGGAAGAGAACCCATTACACCTCATATGTAGCCAATATTTAATAGTGAAATCTATTTGGCTGTTGTATTTCGAGTATCAACACGTGATTTTGAATTCATCTTGACCATGATAACACACTTTGATAAGGAACGTAAATCGATCAAGGATTTAGAGGGTAAGGTGATCGTTCACCTTGATGAGGAATATTTTAATAAAAAATTTTGCCTTTCCGAGATTGAAGAATATTCTGATTTAACTATGGAATCAACTCAAGAATACTATGATAGAGATCTTGAAAAGTGTAAGAAACATATCAACTCTAAATGGCTCAAGACTTCTCGACCCACCATTGCTAGATGGCCCAAGTATTTATATCGTAGTGACTTTTTAGAGGAGAGAGGAGTTTTGATTACTCTCCTCAGTAGAGTGAAAGGGTTGTCTGTTTCAAACATTTTTCAAGAATGGATGTGTCAATACATTTTGGTTATTAAAAGAAACAAGCAAAGGATCATTTGGGGTAAACAAATCAGTGATGATATTTGTCATCAGCTCTCTGAGGTAGCTTCTTCACTCAAGTTTTACATGACTTCATATCTTGTGTATGTCGCAGCCAGTATGAAGTATTTCTTGAGTCTAAATTATGTCAATGAAAGGAAAAATGTTCCTGTAAATGAGCACTATCCACAACTAACTCTAAAAGAAAGCGTCAAGCATTACAGGAGAGTTAATGACGCTTTCTTCTATACATTCATTTGCACTTTTGAGAAAGAACTTGAAAATAAGAGAGTTTCAGATCAGGCATGGGCATAGGTCAATAGGGTTGCATGCATTTTCTTATAATTCCCAATTTTTACATACAACAGGGTAGGAGGATTTGATGAACAGCCTTACATGCTACCCAGATACCCAAGTGATGAACTAATACTAATGGAGATGTGCAGATAAGTGATGAACGTGCACAAAAAACAATCAGATGCTCATAAGAAAGGTTTCAAATTTCCAATCAGTAGTGGTTGGTACACAATTTCTACTACTCCAAAGGCTAAGACTATGTAAACTGAGTTACAGTGGATTACGCTTAAAAAATTCAAAAGTAGAGAAAACTTTGATTACAAAATGATGAAGGAGAAGCTCAAATGTAATATCACCCATGTGCACAGAATTGAAGATATTTGGGCAGAATGCAAAACTGATGAAGATATAAGGAGACTTGATTATAGTCACCTTACTATTGATCAGATTGTCAATTTGGAATTGGAGAATATTCATGGGGATTTGATAGATGATGGTAATATATTAGATCCTTCATATGAGTAAAATCAAGTGACTTCAACTCCTCTCCCTTCTATCTAATGGTCAGTTAAAAAATCCACTTCTATTAGAGACAGATTTCAACCTATTATAATGCTTGGTTGGAATCTAAAGGAATTAAGTTGAAACATTTTAAGATTGGTTATGAGGAAGAGTATGATGAAGAAACTACTAAGAAATGAGAGTAGTTGATAACCAAGAATAAAGAGGAGCCCTCTACTTCCAAACAAAAGCCAAATTTTGTGTTTGTTAGTAAAGAAAAGAAGAAAGGCAAAGAAGCAAGTGTTAAGGAAAGTGCTCAAGTGGAGAAAAAAGAAATCCCAGTCACAAGTGAGGTACCACCTCAATCAACAACATCATAAGTGTCTCAGCCAGTGCTTCAATAGCCTATACAAGCAGAGACTACTCATTCAGAGGTTCTTTTCGCTGAAACTTCTCAAGCCACAATTTCATAGGTAACATTTTCCATAGTTCTTCCCATGATTACCACTATACAAGTTGATCATGTTCCTTCTCAAGCTATTATTTCACCTCTATCTTCACCTCCTAGTGCTACATCTTTTCAAGTTCCTTCACAAAGTACACTAGACTAAGTTTTTGATTCATTGTCAAATCTACCCAGTCCTTCAAAGTCATTGGGATCCCCAACTAATTTATATTTCACCCAACAAGATATGGACAAATGTATGTCAATACCTTCTTCAAAGACAACAACTTAGGTTCCTATCACTCTAGTGTCTAAAATGTCAATAGAAACTAAAGTGGTGGTTATTCCAACCAAATTCCACCTGTTATTACTACAATTCCATTAGTGTCAACCCCATTACTAGATACCTCCGTCACAGTACCTTCCATTCCAATTCATAGTCCATTGTCCCTCCCTAAGTACCCCAAGCTTTAACATCCTCTATCTAAGGAGATCCATCTCCTCTTACTCCTTGGATGGCATCACAAACACCTAAGAAGAAGAAGTGAGCAGTGGCACCTGAAGACTTTGATTTTAGTCAGCTTATGTCAATAAAGCCCAAAAAAGCAAAGAAAGCCAAAACTATGTCAAGGGTAATTTTTGAATCTGGGCATAAGTATGATGAAGTTGTAGTGCCTCCCAAAGATATAAATATTGAAGATATTCAAGCATCTGAATATACAGTGAGATGAATAGATCTTGGGAAACAAATTCATGAGGTGTAAAGGAAGATTTGTAAGCAATAATGGCCTCCTTGATTGAGAGATATGATAAGGACAAGAAGATAAAGGATAAACTCAAAGTACAAGTAGAACAACTGACCTCTGCTTTACTAAAAATCACCCAACCTTTTGAGTTTGTTGATCTTATTGTTCATGAAAACACTGAGAAGGTAATTCAACAAGCAGAGAAAATTGGATCTCAGGGTTAGGCGGTCAATGCATGGATTGAGATATTAACAACATAGGGTACTCAAAGGTTGCATTATATCATTAGATTTTTTAAGAACCCGAGTGAAGCGAAAATAGAAATTCAATAAATAATTAAAACACTCACTCAATATTTGGAATTGACTAAAAATGATATTGATACATGGACTCAACTACGCAAATTCAAACTGGAGCTTTTGGTTGAGTAGAAGGTCATTCCAAATAGGAAAATATTCATTGAATGAAGAATAAAAGAGAAGCTCTCAAGAATCTAGTTAAATATCTCAAAGAGGCTAAAGATATGTGTGATAATAAGATGTTAGATCTTATCCAAAAAATTGGAGAGCTTCCCTGCCAAGTTAGAAATGACTCTCATAAATTTTTTCTTGTGGAGACTATTATTCAAGAGTTTACATCTTTGTTTCAATCAAAGATTGAAATAGGTTCTTTCACACTGGACTCTATTGATAAATTGATCAAATTTCAAGTCATTATGGATAAATTACAAAAAATATTGGATAAAAGCAAGGTTGTTCTATCACAAGGGTACTTGTCGTTTTCAAAAATACATCCAGCCTAGATAACAGTGAGGTTCAAGCTATATTGAAGAGATATGAGGAATTTTTAGAAAATAAAAAGGAAGAAATTCTTGTGTCTAAGGACACTTAGTTTATTTTTGTAATTTTTCATATGTACTTTTATTCAGTATAAATTATATGTAGGAAAAGTACACAATCCTAAGTTAAATAGGACTCTGTCAATGTATTTATGCTTTTCCTATTTTTGTTCATAGCTCCTCTCTATAAATAGGAGGATGCTCTTTGTAGAAAGGATCACCAATTGCTATAGAGGGGAAATGCTGCTAAATTGAAAAACAATTTTGAAACTTTGTATTCATATTGTAAATCTTGAATTCTATTCAATATAAAAAATTCTTTCAATCTTTGTGTTGAGATAAACTTGTGGTATGTTGGAGATGTTCTTATGTCTTTTTCATTATACTTTCTTATGAGTTGATTGAATTATGATATGAAATTTATATAAGACAGAAGGTGTCAAGACGCTGATTTTGGAATCTTTGAGCTACTTTTTAGTTACTGGGTTTATGTTCACATTGAAAGTGAATTATTGAGGAGACTTTGGGCTACCAGTTATTCTTCTTTGATAATTTTAATATTTGTTAGAAATAAGGTGAAGACTTTGGGCTACACTTTATTCTATTTTTTAAGTTTACTATGCTGGTATTATTCTTGTTAATCTTTTGGCTAACAAATCTGAATATCGATTATATTTGGTTCATCAAGTGATCTTAGATTTTCAAAGTATATCACAAAGAATGGAAGGAAGTTTGTGATTGAACATCAATTTTGAAAAAAGAGAATTGGATGATATGACAACACCCACTATGATAATATTATTGTTAGTAAGTGTAAATAATTAAGTGTTGTGTTAGTTAACAATAAAAGGGAGCCTCCCCTTATCTTCAAGAGAGATTTTATCTCATCACACTATGGTTAAAATAACTATTTTGATATCATTTTGTCAGTAACAAAATATTCACCCAATAGGGTGATATCCATAAAATGCCACAAAAGGATAAATTTTGGAAGAAGTGTTATACCACTATTCTACAAGTGGCAACCAATGAACCCATTTATCTTATTTGTCATAAACAAAATAAGGAATATACCCTTATAGACATTTGTTGACTGCCTTTGGTTATCCATCAAATTGAGGATGAGAGGACGAGCTATGAGCCAAATGGGTGCCCAAACATGCAAATAATTCAGTCTAAAAATTACTAGTAAATATTGGATCTCAATCACTTTCAATGATCTTTAGGGTACCATATAATTTTTGAACTATATTAAGAAACTCAGAAGTTATTATACTGGCGACAAATGGTTGTGATAAGGAACAAAAATGAGCATACTTGGTGAGTCGATCCATAATTACCATGATAACATTTTTACCCTCAAATCATGGTAACCCAGTAATGAAATCTATGGAAACCTCCTCTGACCTTTGGCCAGGGATGGATAAAGGTTGCAAAAGACCTAGGATCTTAATGGTTTCACCTTTGTTTTGTTGACATACCATGCATTCAACCACATATTTATAAGCATACCCCTTGAGTCCTTCCCAAAATAAATATTGTTTGATTATATGATATGCTTTTAAAAATATTGAAGAACCTTCTATTGGAGAAGTGTGAAGTTCTTACAGGATTTTATGTTTGAGAGAATGCTTCTAGAGGTATAATCAACATTTATACCATGAAGCGTTCCCCTTCCATGAAAATTTTTTAGACCCTCAAAACAAAGTTGAATATTCTAAATCAAACCCTTTCTTGTCATTTTTTCATTCTAATCTTATTTCCTCTGGCCAATATGTCTACCAAATGCTCATTGTGCATAATAATTCCCAACTAATTCATCCCACTTGGATAGTGCATCTACCACCACATTCTCTTTTCCTTTCTTATATACTATTTCAAAATCATATCCTAACATCTTAGTCACCCATTTTTATTTTTATTTTTCTAATGAAAATCATTGTTTTAAAAAATATTTGAGGCTATCATGATCACTCTTTACCAAAAATATCAACCCATCAGTTAGGGTCTCCATTTCTTGATTGCATGTAGAATACCCATCATCTATTTCTCATAGATTGACTTGAGATTGTTTTTTCCCTTATGTTGACAACTCTCAAATGCAAATGGTTTACATTTTTACATGAGTATAACTCTCATGTTTTATCTTAATGCATCACATTCAACAACAAAAGTTTTAGAAAAATCAAGGGTAGCTAAAATTGGAGTGGTTCACATAGCCATTTTCAGTTGTTCGAATATCTTAGTAGTTGTTTTAGTCCACTGGAAGGAGTCTTTATTCAACAAAGATGTGAGTGGGGTTATGATGTGACCATGATTTTTGATAAACCTAGAATAGTGACTTGTTAGCCTCAGAATCCCTGAACATTATTGAGGGTCCTAGGCACTTACCACTTCATCATCGCTTGGATATTTTTAGGATCAACTTTCATGCCTTCATGTGAAATAATATGGCCCAAATACTTTAACTCTCCAATGCCAAAAACACATTTGGAAGGTTTGGCATAAAGTTGATGTTGTTCTAGACCCAAAAGTTTATGTTTCACATGCTTCAAATGGTCTTCTCAATTTTTTTTATAAATGAGGATGTCATAAAAAACACCAACACAAACTTTTTCAAAAATGGCCTAAAAATAATCTTCATAAAACTCTAAAATGTACATGGTGTATTTGTGAGACCAAAAGACATGACCGTAAACTCATAATGGCCTTTATGAGTTCGAAAAGTTATTTTAGGTATGTCCTATTTGCGAATTCAAATTTGATGATACCCAGGGCAAAGATCTAATTTGGTAAAATAAACAATGTTATAAAATTCATCAATTATTGTAATATGAAATTTATTTTTGATGGTGTATTTATTGAGTTATTTATAGTTTGGGCACATCCTTCAAGTGTCATCCTTCTTACGCACCATGACCATCGTAGAGTAATATTCACTTTGGCTGTGTTTGATAATTCTTGCCTCCATAATATCTTGTACCATATTTTTAATTTCACTCTTCTAGGTATATGAATACCTGTAGGGTTTGATGTTGGGTGGTGTACTCCTTAGAATTAGTTTGATGGCATGATAGTGCACTATACTCGGTGGAAGTCCTTTTGACATGGAACAAAAAATAAAAGAATGCTCATTCATCATCAATTGTAAAATAGGATGGGTAGACTCTTTGGTTGGTTGGATGGATATGGAAAATAATCATGTAATAAATCCTTTAGCACCTTTTCTGAGCATCTTCGTCATCCAGTGAGATCTAACAAATTGTAGTGATTTAGCCCATAAACCATGTAGTTTAAATGTGCTACCTTATGAATGAAAACACATGAATGATTCTTGGAAATTCATATCAATTGTTCCCAAAGTGGTGAGCCATTGCACTCCCAAAATAATGTCAAACACACCCATGTGAATAAGAAACATAAGATAATCTAACAGGTAGTCACCCATAATAAGATTAATACTATGGCATTTTCCAAAATAATTGACTATGCCACCATTTACAATCATGACTTGAAATTATGGGGCTCGATAAATGAAACAATTCAAATGAATAAGCAACTTACTATTGATGAAGTTGTGTGTATTCTTAGAGTCAATCAACACAATCACCTTCTATTTCTCGAGAAAACCCACCACCTTAAGAGTTTGAGGAGTATTGATACCTGAAAGTGCATGACAAAAAATAGTAGGTTGAGACTCTTCATATTTATCTTTAGGATCTTTCAGACTTGCACCTAAGGCCAAATCATCTTCTTCATCCTTATTAACACTTTCAATGTAAAAAAATTTCTTTTCAACACATCTATGTCCTTTGCTTCGTTTTTATCACAACCAAAGCATAACCCTTTTGTATGCTTCTCTTAAATTTGTTGAGGGGTCAATTTTGTAGACCAAGGAAATGATGGGGTTAAGAAATTACATTCACCGACTTTAGTAAAAGGTCTTTATTTGACCATATATTTTCCCTCTACCATACGTACCATTGCTATGGCTTTAGATATTGAACTGGGACTAAACATGTGAACCTCCATTTAGATGCTATCTTTGAGGCCACCTAAGAATAGGTCAAACAAATTTTCTTCAATGATGTCATCCACATATGAGGAGAGATTTTGAAATCAATGAATATAATCCTTCACAGTCCTTATTTGATGTAGTTTGACTAGTTGACTTTTATGAGACATTTTTACAGTAGTGGAGTTGTATCTCTTCATAAAATATAGACTAGGTACTTGAATGCCCTTCTTTTTCTTTTCAACACATAACCATCCATACCAAATGAACTGCTCAAGTTTCAAATACAGAAAGGTCATGACCACCTTTTGTGCACATGGAGTCTGATGAAGATTAAATATTTTTTTGATTTGATTGATCCAAGTGAGTGGATCCTTACCATTAAACTTGCATAAGTCCACTTTTGGTAATAACTGCTCTAGACCAGGATTGGAGGTGTGATTATTTGAATGGGGAGAACCAAACTAGAGTGGTGGAGGATTGTTTTTCAAAGTCTGAGCTGTAAGATTGTGCAATTACTCAATTATAAGTGTAAATTAATCCTTTAAAACATTCAGGTCCCCTCTTACCAAAATGATGTCTCCTTTGACCATATTGAGATCATATTTCTGTACCATGCTTTGTAAATCTGACTGAAGTTGGTAAACCACCTAAGAAACAAATAAATCATAAGTGTCAGACTTCATGTTATCCTTGTGAGAAGTTTTTGGAGTTTCTTTCCCTTTTCTACATCTATGAGTGTTAGAACTAACCATGCACAAACCTTAGGATAAAGGGTTTTAACCCCCAAAAAAGCGTATCAGCAAATTATACCATCATGATCGTCTCATCGAGATGAATCTAATGACTACTAATGTGCATAACAGTGAAAATTTTGGCCTAAAAAGTGTACCTATAAATTATGCCATTGTGATCATTTCACTGAGATGAATCCAATGATTACTAATTTTCACAAGGGTGAAAAAAAATTCTAAACATTTTTTTAACTATTTAAAAAAAAAATACTTCGAGTAATATTATAGTGATGGAAAATTAAATTCTTCATTGATTGCAAGTTATGTTTTTTTTATCTTTCCACTTACAGGAGATCACAACACTAGATCTGAAAAAAAAGTCATAAAAACTTGCCTAAATCATAGCTCTGATACCACTTGTAATGAAATTACTTAGATGTCCACACAATAGAATATTATATTGCATAAATAAAAGTAAAATGCTTGATAAATATAGTCGAGCCATTTCAAGGGGGCAACATTCATAACAATGCAATAAGAGCAAAAATTCATAATATGATGATCAAATACTAACTAATACCTCTTATATATATACTCTACTTAGTCATGGTTATTCTATATGCTGACCTCACTAAAAATAAATAAAAATATAACAAAATAATATAAGAGGTGTGTAAGCCACAAGTTGGCCACACACATCCATAAACGTGCCATAGGTTAAGGGCACAACATGCCCCTCCCCTTCAAAACAACATTATCCTCAATGTTGAATCAAATTACAATGTTGTTGTGGGAATGTTTCATCTTCCCATGTTGCATCTTCAGAATGCAGATTCTTTCATTTGATTAAATACTCCTTAATCACTTTGGTCCATAGTTGCTTAGTGTGTATGCGAAATATCGTTTCACGCTCTGGAACGATTCAACATTCTTCATCCAATTTAGGTAATTCAGTATGAGTAGAAACTCTGTGTCCAACTACCTTCTTCAAGCAAGAAACATGGAATACCAAATGTATGTAAGTAGACAGGGGAAATTCCAACTTATAGGCCACACCACCAATTTTTTATAAGATTTGATAAGGGCCATAATATTTGAGGGACAACTTGTTATTCTGTTTCTGTCGCTTCAAAAACATCTGCTTATACAATTGTAAATGCACAAAGACCCAATCACCTATGACAAAATGTCACTATGGTGTTGATCCACTTGCTGCTTTATTCTATTTTATCCCATTGCTAAATTCTCTCACAAACTAGCGAGTACCTCTTGTTGATGGTGAATGTGTTCCTCAATAGTTCAAATCTTAAGATATACTTTCAAGGCTAAAGTGATGGATGAGGGGTGATACCTAATGCCACAAAGGGAGACATTTTGGAAGAAGTGTGAAAAGAAGTGTTATACCACATTCAACAAGTGACAGTCAATGAACCTATTTGTTTTGTTTGTCAAAAACAAAACAACGAAGATACATGTTTAGACATTTATTGACTACCTCTGCTTGTCCATCAAACTGAGAATGATAGGATGAGTTATCAACGAACTGGATGCCCAAACATGCAAACAATTCAACCCAAAAATTTATAGTAAATATAGGTTTTCAATCACTTACAATGATCTTTGGAGTACCATGCAATTTTTGAAATATATCAAGAAAAACAAAACTATTGTAAAATAAATGCAAAATAAATGTGAAAGGGCCATTTTTGATTATCTATAATAGGGAACGTTCCACACAAAACAAATTGGTGTCACCTTTAACAATGTGGAAACTAATAAACATTAAATCAAAATATTTCTAGAGATATATGTATAATAAATTTAACTCCAATCAATCCTTAAAGATAAATGAATTATTTAAACATCATAGAAATAATATTTCAACAATCCATATAATTTAAAATAAATATTTATGAGAAATTTTTTATAAATAATTTTTATATCTACATTTTAAATCACACTCCATGATCACCCTCCCTAAATATATTCTCACCCTACGTAAATATAAAAATTTTCACCTTGTCTAAATAGGTTCTCACCCTCCCTAAATATTTAATATTGTCCTATTAATTTTATTCTCATCTAAAAGATGGGTAACATACTGTAAATCAAATGATAGAGTTTTCACCAAAAACAATCACTCAATATTTAATATAATTTTCTCAAATTAATTATCTTCAACTTTCTTTGGTGTTACTAGGGTTTCAATTTGACGAGGAAAACTCAAACACGAGAGGGTTAGGGTTTTAGGAAGGTTAGTTTCAATCTACAAAATCATATTCACAATACCCGATTCTTATTTTTGCAGCGCGTGATAGGAAAAGTTTTGGCAGCGGAAGCAGAAAAGAAATGGGTCCTCAAGCAGGAAAGAAGGGAGCTGCACTCACAAAGGGTGGGAAGAAGAAGGCGAACACCTTCGTCATCGACTGTGGGAAGCCTGTGGAAGACAAGATCATGGACATCGCTTCCTTCGAGAAGTTTTTGCAGGATCGGATCAAGGTTGGCGGTAAAACTGGTGTTCTGGGCGATGTGGTCACCATTGCACGAGACAAGAACAAAGTCAGCGTCACATCTGAGTCGGCTTTCTCTAAGAGGTATGATTATGCTTTTATTTTTTCCTTAGCCAAGCCAGTGAATGCAAATATAGTTCCACAATGAAGTTCTGTATGTATCCGTGCCTTGACCAGGGTTTTGGTTACAGTTCTCCTAAATTCTAAATACGTAACAGTATGGTATGGTTCGATTTGAACGACCGTGTTTTTTTGACTAGGAGAGTATGCTACCATTTTTTCACCTGAGTCGATAGATGCCACTTAATACATTGATAGAATAACAGTAACCAAATATTTTATTACAAAGAGTGCTTTTGTTATGGAGCTGTTCTGAAATATGTTGCCTCCACAAGCACTGCTTGCTCGAATCAGAGTCACTCGGTGAAAACATGGTCAATAGAGTCGATTTATTAAAAAAGGTATAATATATGAAAAATGTTTTTAATTAAAAAAAATTAAACTATTTTTCTTTTTAAATTTTTTGGGAGGCTCTGGCGTGTCTAATAGTTGGTATTCACGCTTAAACTCATGAGTCTCTTGCTGTAAGATTTGGCAGAGCCCGAGTCGAAGCTGGAGACTCCCCGAGACTGACTTGGACTGGATCTGTGCCAGTGTCTCAACACTCTAGCCTGGATAGCTTTCATATTATTTTGAAGAGTGATCTGTTATTATGCTAGGGCTGTAAGCAGGGTTGAACAATGCTTTTTTGTAGGTCATTTGGATTGGGCCCTGGCTTTGCTACTAGACTGGGTCCTTGGGACTGTTGCTTGTTGATATTTTGACCACTGCCCATGAGTAAATGGGGTGTTGGGTATCTAGTGATAAATGTGTGGAGTGTGTACCGCATAGACTCAAATTTGAACTTTGGAAATATTTTTTTGGACTTAAAAATGCATTTCAATCTGTTATATTTTATGCCCATGCTGTAATATTGCTTGTTGATAGTTTGACCACTGTCCAGTAGAGTAAACGGGGTGTTGGATATCTGGTGATAAATGTGTGGAGTGTGTACCACAAAGACTCAATTTGAACTTTGGGATTATTTTTGGGACTAAAAAATGCGTTTCAATTGGTCATATTTTATGCACTTGCTGTAATATATGAATTTGCCTGATGGCTATCCCTTTAAAGAGTTTCTAAAGTTTAGTGTTTATATTGTATAATTATAAATAGTCAGACTACAGATGTCTACTTACCGAATAACCCTAGCCATGGTGGCCTTATGAGTGTGTACCACAAAGACAAATCTGAACTTAAGAATCTTTTTTGGACTTAAAAATGCCTTTAAATTTGTTATACTTGATGTCCTTACTGTAATAAATGATTTTTTCTTGTAAACATCCCTTGGAGGGTTTCTAAAGTTTAGTAAGGCTTATAGGGTTTATCCAAAAATAGTTAGCCCACAGATGTCTACTGCCTTAATTACCCTAGCCCTGGTGGCATTATGAGTCACGGCTGATGAAATTATACGATTTAGCCCCTTTCTTTGCAGTTTAAGTATTTGTTGTGCTTAATAAACAAATATGGTTTATCCAAAAATAGTTAGACCACAGATGACTACCGCCTTAATTACCCTAGCCCTTGTGGCATTATGAGTCACGGCTGATGAAATTATACGATTTAGCCCCTTTCTTTGGAGTTTAAGTATTTGTTGTGCCTTAATATACAAATAGGGCCTTATGGTATCTTTTGTTAGCTGGCCCAGGCTGTTTGAGTTCAATGCTCTGTTGTTTTGAGTTGTGGTTTTTTGTTATGTAATTTGAGTGCTATTATCTCGAGGATGAAGGTGAATGATTAGGCCACAGATGTCTACCGCCTCAATACCATGGTGGCTTTATGAGGAACAGCTGATGAAATTATATGATTTAGCCCCTTTTTCTAGAGTTTTAGTATTTCTCGTGCCTTACTATACAATTATGTCTGTAAACCTTAGACTTATAGGGCCTTATTGTATATTTTGTTAGCTGGTCCAGGGCGTTTGAGTTCTGTGCTCTGTGTTATTTTCAGTTGTGGTTTTTTGTAATGTAATTTGAGTGCTGCCACCCTGGGCAAACCTGATGAAATTGAAGGATTAGCCTCGTGTGTGCTACATGAAATTGCTGTCTAGTGTTACAAATTTTATTGGGTTTTTTCCCATCTGATTTGTGTCAAGGCTTGGCAGCTACATATATTAGAAGGCTAATTCTTTTTTAAAAGGGATGGCTTTGGTATGTTATATAATATTTGGAATTTCAGGATCTTTTGCAATTTATTTTATATTGTAGTAAATGCAAAGAATTACCTCTTCAAAGACACTTAAAAATTTCCTTGTCCCAGAATTATCTCGAAGTTTAATTTTTTTAGTTTGTTTAACTGTTAACCAATGATAAATGCGCCATATAACTGGTGATAAATATGTGGAGTGTGTATTGCAAAAACCCAGTTTTGAACTTTGGAACTATTTATTTGGACATAAAAATGCATTTCAATTTATGATATTTAATGCCTGTGCTGTAATATATGAGTTTGCTTGATAGCTAGTTTTTTCAAGGGTTTGTAAAGTTAAGTGTTTGTGGGGCTTATAGGGTTCACCCACAATTAGAAAGACCACATATGCCTAGCTCTTGAATAATCTTAGCATTTGTGGCCTTTTGAGTAATGAATTATATGATCCAATCCCTCTTTTTGGGGTTTTAATATTTCTTGGTCTTTTCAAGCATTTGTAAATTTAAGTGTTTGTGGGGATTATAGGGTTCAACCACAATTAGACCACAAATGTCTAGCTCTTGAATAATCCTAGCATTTAGGGCCTTTTGAGTAATGAATTATATGATCCAATCCCTCTTTGGGGTTTTAATGTTTCTTGGTCTTTTCAAGCATTTGTAAATTTAAGTGTTTGTGGGGATTATAGGGTTCAACCACAATTAGACCACAAATGTCTAGCTCTTGAATAATCCTAGCAATTAGGGCCTTTTGAGTAATGAATTATATGATCCAATCCCTCTTTTTGGGGTTTTAATATATCCCATGCCATAAAAATATACAAATATACCTATAAACTTGTGACTTGTAGGGTTGCACATGTTTTGGTAGTTGGCCCAGGGCATTTGAGTTGTGTTTTCGATTGTTTTCATGCCCTATGCTTATTTGTTTTGTGTTGCGTTGAATAATCCTAGCATTTAGGGCCTTTTGAGTAATGAATTATATGATCTAATCCCTCTTTTTGGGGTTTTAATATATCTCGTGCCATTAAAATATACAAATGTGCCTATTAACCTTTGACTTATAGGGTTGCACATGTTTTGGTAGTTAGCCCAGGGCATTTGAGTCGTGATTTTGTTTGTTTTCATGTCCTATGTTGTTTTGTTTTGTGTTGTGTAATGTTATTTGCATGTTGCTACCGCGGTCAAACCAGATGAAAGTGAAGGATCAGCCCCATGTGTATGCTACATGCAATTGCTGTCAAGTGTTGCAAATCCAATTGGATTTTTTAACATCTATGTAACTAGACTCTTCTAACTAGTGGTGGAGGTACTAATAAGATATGCCCTAGGTATAGATGTGGGTCTAATACGACCTGATTATGCCTATGATATGTTTGGGTGACTCTGGATATGCATGGGTTTGCCCCGGGATGAACTCAGGGATATCTAGAGTCACTTAGATGTATCTTGAACATATTCATGTCATTTTTTTTGTTTTTGTTTTCACTTGACAAAAGTCAATCATTGACTTTAAAAAACAACAAAAATAAAATGAAGTATATGGGAAACCTTAAAAGCAACTTTCATGCTCATTCTATTAAAATAAAACAACTACATTTACCTCACTGCTCATTTGCTCGCTTACCTTCATTTTTTCAATTGCTTAGGGCTGAAACTCCTTCCTGTTGCTAATATTATGCCATTATACCTACCCATTTGGTGCTAGGAGTTTTAGGAGCTTGAAGCGAAGATGATTGTTGATTTAAGGTAAGTTATGTGGTTTTTTTAGTTACAAAATTGTTTGAGACTAGTTTTAACTTTGTCATGTTATTTTTTTAAACATTCCTTAAAAAAATTCCAAATGCCTTTTTTTGATAGGTAATTGAGGGTTGTGGGGTCCCTCAGTTGTTTATATATAATGAAAAAGGGCAAAAATTGTGGTCTTAATGGGGCTTCCCTAGATAAGATCACTAAACAAGGCCAAGCCTTGGAGCTTATTGAAAATAGAAAAAATATAAAAAATGGGTAATAACCTCAATCCAACTAGCCAAAAAAGTTTATGGCAAAACCTATGCATTACATATACAAATATACCACATTAAGTCAAAAACTACTGAGACTATATGTACAATGGAAAATCCTTAGTCAACCAGCATCCAAGGGCATTCTGTAGCGTCCACGTTGTGATTGAACCTTAGCCACACAATCATCCACCTTTATAACATCCACTTCAGTGCAACCATCCTTATCCTTAAATGCCTTAAAATTTTAATATCATTATTATTATTATTTTATAACTATGGGCTATTTAGGGAGTTGCTAGAAGGTTTCGCTTTGCAAGTTCTAGTTTCTTTAGCCAAGGGACAACTTTCAAAACTGATCCTTCCTTGCACCTTCGGAAGTATGTGATGATGTTAAAACATGTACTAGGTGGAGGGTATTACATTTGGGTTTGCTCAGAGTGTAAGGTCAAAATATAAGAGCGCATATAATTGGATGAAAGTCTATTTGTGTGCGATTTTTAACTTTGGAATCACAACTTGCCTTGGGCCAAATCATAAATAGAAAGTTATGAAAGGTCTTGCAGCCTACAAAAATCCTTTCATACATCAAAGAGCAAGAAGTTGCTTATGCCATTGCTGCCCAAGATCAAAGCATCCTTTGGCAAAGAAAGGATTTAAAGCTATTGAGCCACTTATTGCTCTATCTCATGCTAATGTCGTGACCCTGTCACACCCATTTCTTTATACATTTATTATGGCTGCATAGGAAGAGGATTCATCTCTTAGTCTTAGGAGAACAAAAAGTGCAAGCCCATTGGAAAGGGCATAATTCTAGAATGAATCTGGGGACATGGAGAAACAAAATATTGTGTGTTGTATTTATGCATGTGGGCTGCCATTTAATGTTGTTAGATGATCATATTGGTGAGATATGGTGAAATCTTTCAATGAGGTCCCTAAAGGGTTCACGAGCCCAAGGTATGAATAGGTGTGCATCACCTTGCTGGCAAAAGAAAAAAAACATGTTGAAGATGCATTGTAGCCATAGTTACAAAATCCGGCTAGACCTGGACAAAATCTGGTCGGATTCAGATCTTTTGGTTGACCCGAACAAGTTCATTTATGTCGGCTTTGTATTTTTCCAAAATTTTAAAGGTTTTTTGCACAAAAAAGGCCTATAAACCATAAATATGATATAATATTAACATTTTATATTATTTTATTAATGTTTTTCATTGTATTTGTCAGTTTTGCATATTTATAAAATTATGCTCACATATATATGTATATATTTCGGATTGGATTTTTCCAAACTTTTTCAAGAATTTTGGATTTCACATTTTTTTGCCCTCCCGAACGAATCTGGATTTTCAAACTTGGTAAACTATGATTGCAACCCATCGAGGATTCAAGGATCGAAGCATGGGTGTTCGTTGTTTCTGATGGATGGAAAGATATGGAAAATAGGCCGTCTCTTAATTTGTTTGTAGTGTGCCCTAAAGGGTAAATGTTTTTGAGGGTTGTTGATTGTGAGGGGCAAGTGAAGGATGCACAATTCATTGTCAGTGTCTTGCTAGTGTCCATAAAGGCGATGGAGCCTCAAAATGTTGTCCAAGTTAAAAATTGCAAAGTTGTGGGCATGTTGGTTGAAGCAAGATATGGGTACATATTTTGAACAACTTGTGCCACTAATTCCCTTAACCTTATGTGCAAAAATTGGGCACCAAAATTGATTGGATCAAACAAGACTATGAAGAGGCAAGGGAGATCCAAATGGTCATAAGCAACCATCACGTCTTAGGGCATCTTTAGGTCCTTGAATTTGCAGCTATTAAAGTCATAGTTACCATGTTCGACCGAACATGGCTGATGTTCGGTTCAAACTGAACAAAATGCGTTGACCGAATTTGTGCGGTCAAATTCGACCGAATAAGTTTTTAATAATTAAAATGACTCCAACGGCGAACGTGATGTGTTGGAAACGGAACCCTAATCTGCAACGGCGCAAAGCCAAAAAGGCAAACAGCCAAACATGGAAACACCAAAGGCAAAAAGCCAAAAAGGCAAACGCAGAACGCTTATCAGTTATACAGTATACTTATCAGTTATCACCAACGAACGGCAAACGCGTAGAAGACAATCACAAACGGCAGACGCTGAGAAGACAGTCATGAACGCGTTCGCAGTCGGTGTTTGGCAGTTTGCCTGTTTGGCAATTTGCTCGCCGTCGTGCCTGGGTTCACACTTCAGTTTCACAGTCGCCGCCGCGGTGCTGGCCTGGGTTCACACTTCAGTTTCACAGCGGGCGAATTGGCTGGGTTCACACTTCAGTTTCACAGTCACCGCCGCCGCGCTGCGCTTGGGTTCACACTTCAGTTTCACAGCGGCATTTGCCCTTCGCCATTCCATTTCGGATTTGGCTTCGCCTAGGGTTCCGGTTTGCAACTTTGCTCGGTATAGTTTCAACTTTCAATTTCAAAACTTTAGTTTAATTTTTAAGTTTTTACTTTTTATTATTTAATCTCATTTAATTTGTTGTTTTAAATTTTTAATATTTTATTATTTAATAATTTACTATTACTATATTAGTATTTAGTATTTACTATTTAGTAACTAATAACTATTTTAATTTACTAGATTTAGTATATAATAATTTTGTTAATAAATTAATAATAAATATTAAAACTGTAAGTACTAAGTTCAATTAGTTTATTATTATTATTTTTAATTCATTATTGTTAGTTTATTATTAATATTATTCTTTTAAACTTTAAACTTTAAAATAATAAAATATTATTAAGTATAAATTATATTATATTGTATTGTATAGAATGTTACATTTACGGAGTAATATGTTTTTTTAAATTTTAGGGCAGAAATCAAAGGTTCATAACAATGTATGCAAGGGGGATTTATTGGGCAGTGCGGGACCAAGGTACATTGAGAAAATTTAGAACAGTGAATGCAAGGTTGAGCAGTGGGCATTGGGCAGTGAAGAATCAAGATTCAGGATACAAGTGGCAGCATGTCCAGCCGTCCATTAGAAATGAAATATATCGTTCAGAGAGATGATAAAAAAACAAATATGAGATGCATTTTATGCAATGGGAATATCACAGGTAGTGTCACTAGAGTTCGATACCATTACCTTGGAGGCTTTGCAGATGTGAAACGTTGTGCCATAGCAAATGAAAATTCAAAGGAAGTGGAGTATGCAGATTTCATAAAACGGGTGAAAGCTAAATATGATGTGAGTCGTGCTGGATCATTTGCTTCAGAAGCAAAGAAGGCTAAAATCCAACACTCTATTTCACAAATTGGCTCATTAAATAGTTCAAGTGGTGCTCCATCAAGGCCATCACCATTTTCCAGTGGAAGTGCAAGTGACGCTGAAAAGTCACAAGTTTCATTAAAGTCCATGTGGAGGCCACAACAAAAGCATGACGTAGATAAGTTGGCAGCGAGATTGTTTTATGCTGAGGCCATTCCTTTCAATGTCATTCGTTCTCCACATTTCAAAACCTTTGTAGATGCAACGATTGAATTTGGGAAGGGTTACACATTGCCTTGCTATGGAAGACTAAGAACTAGTCTTCTTGAAGAGGAAGTGGCAGCCATATCCACTGAACTAGTTGATATAAAAAAAATTTGGAAAAGAACAGGTTGCACAATAGTAAGTGATGGCTGGTCAGATTCAAGAAGAAGGCCCCTCTTGAATATTTTGGCAATATCTCCTAATGGTGCTATGTTTATAAAATCAATCGATACAAGTAATGAACAAAAAACTTCTCTTTTCATTTCCCAATGCATCGAATCAGCGATTTTAGAGATAGGAGAAGAGAATGTTGTTCAAATCATTACAAATAATGCAACGAATTGTAAAGGAGCAAGGGATATACTCATGGATAGATTTCCTCATCTCTTTTGGACACCATGTGCTGCACATGTGTTGGATCTTTTGTTTGAAGACTTATCAAAACTGGAGTGGGTAAGTAATATTGTGATTGAAGGCAAACAAATATCTAAGTTTATCCTCAATCACCGCTTGACATTGAACTTGTATCGTTCATTTTCAAAGCATGAGCTTCTATCCTCTGTCGAAACAAGATTTGCCACCAATTTCATTACTTTGCAAAGGGAGGTAGAGGAAAGGACATCATTGAGAAAAGTAATGGTTAGTGATGAATGGGCAGAGTCAAAGCTTTCTAAAGAAGCCCATTCAAAAGATATTGAAAGAATAATCTTAGGGGACACATTTTGGGAGGGGGCCAAGAAAATCATAATGGTGTTTGAGCCTCTTGTTAAAATTTTGACAATGGTTGATGGCAATCAACCTTGCATGGGCTTTGTGTATGAGGGAATGGACAGAGCAAAGGAAAAAATTCAAAAGTTACTTGCAGGTAATGTTGAAGAAATCAAGAGCATTTGGGAAATTGTGGACAAGCAATGGTTCATGCTACATCGTCCTCTACATGCGATAGCTTGCTATCTAGATCCTAAATTAGTAGAGATAAATCATGATGCAAATGACGAGATAATGAGAGGTGTATTTGCAACAATAGATAGGTTGCTTATTGATGAAGAAGAGAAAGAAGCAACAAGGCAGCAGCTTACTATTTTCAAGAACCAACTGAAAATGTTTGGCATCAAGGAAGCAAAGGCAAGCAGGGCGAAGTGGGAACCTTCTAAATGGTTGCAGATTTATGGGGCTTCTACTCCACAATTGCAGAAGCTTGCCGTGCAAATCTTCAGCCAGTGTTCCAGTGCTTCTGTATGTGAAAAAAATTGGAGTACACATGACTTAATCCACACCAACAAGAGGAATCAACTAGGGGCTCAAAAACTCTTTGATCTTGTATTTGTTCATAGCAATTTACGATTGCTTACTCACTCTCTTGCAAATGAAGATGACAACTCTCGCCTTGGCGAACCATGCTTTGAAGATGAAAATATTGATGTTGTTGATGAGCCTACTAGTGTAGGATTAGATGATGATGCCACTGCTAGTAGTGATTTTGGTGTAAATGCAGGTTTTGATGTTGCAGATGTTTAGATTTCATTTTTATTTTTAGTAAATGCTGAAAACTTTTATGTTAAACTTTAAGTATTTGTATGATGTTGAACAATGAACATTGATGATTGAACATTGATTTTTAAGCTGGGTTTGATGTTGCAAATGTTTGAAACTTAAGTTCTATATCAATTTTGAGCTTAGGCTCTAAACTATGAATATTTTGCTATCTTTTAATGTAATTCAAGTTTGAAATTATTATGCATTTCTCATTTTTGCAAGTGTTAAATTAATGTTCATTCCTTAGTAGATTGGAATATTTTGCATATATATATATATATATATATATAATTCCGAACTTCCGAACTTACTGAACCGAACTTTTTCTGAACTTCTGAACTTTTTCCCCCTTCCGAACAAACCGAATTTTTCGAACATGGTAACTATGATTAAAGTTAACTATCTTTATTAACTTTTTAAAAATCATTCATGAATAATTATGGAATTTTTTTTTTCACTTTGTGTTTTTTAATTATATTTGTGTTAACTTTGTATTAGGTTGTTGAGAGTTGGTTTGCCTCACATACACTCCTATTGATATGACTTGTCAAGGTGCATGAGGCATTGAGTAGTATGGTTATCAACTACCATTGGGGTGTATGGAGGCAATCAAACATTGAGATGGCCACAAAGGTGAAAGGGTCCATCTTTGATGATGGGTGGTGGGAATGTGTTGAGTGTTTGCTTAGTTTTATCGAGCCCATCACGAGTATGTTGAGATTTGTTGATATTGATCATCCATGTTTAGGTGAGATTTATTATGGAATCGACTCAATGATTGAAAAGATTACGTTCATCATAAATGTCAAAGAGCAAGATCATATAGCGAAGTTTTTCAAAGAAGTGCAGTCGTATCTCATTGATAGAATTGACTCAATGACTGAGAAGATTAAGTCCATAAATGCCAAAGAGCAAGGTCATACATAGAGGTTTTTCAAAGAAGTGCAATTGTATCTCATTGATAAACGAAACAAAATGATTACCCCATTGCATCTTCTTGCTTTTTCCTTGACTCCCAAATACTACAACACATAGATCCTTGACTCCTAGATACCACAACCCATAGATTCTTTCTTTGCCTAGGAGGGCATCGCCTATAGGAATGTTGAGGTGAGTGAGGGATTAAAAGCAACATTTTCTAGATGCTTCCCTTATCTAGAAATAGAAGACATAGTTATGGGAGAGTTTGGGCATTTCATAACTTCCACAGGGCACACCCTTGGTGCTCTTTGTGATAAGTACAAGAATGATGCTCATATGTGGTGTTACCTCCATGGCCAAACATCCACCCACCTCTAGCCACTTCAATAAGTTTTTTATAGTAAGAAATATTTTAACCTTTTTAACTCTCTACTTTTATTTTTGCTGCTTTTAACTTTTAATTTTTATAATTTTTAATTGACTTTGGGGATTGCCTCAATACGTTGCGAGTTCCTCTTCACTCTAGCTGAATTGGAGTACATGCAAATTTATCCACTCGATTAAGTGCAACAAGTTAACAACGAAAAAGACGAAGGATTTGGTGTATGTGCTTTCCAACCTGCATCTTCTAACACACAAGCAAGATGAGTACAAGCAAGGGGCAACAAAGTGTTAGTATGTAGACCCAAAGACTACTGACTTGGATGCTTCCATTGCCTACCTTTCATTGCTCAATCTAGAGCTAGTGGGTTTTTCACATGACCTGCATAGTGGAGCAAATGGGAGTGGCACTGCTATTGCTTATGGAACCACATGATGATGCTCTCAATGAAGACATTGAAAACCAATATGAATATAATGAATATGCTGTATTGTCTTTATTTTTGTCCATACATTGTAAGATTTGCACTATGTACTTGTTCCAAGACAAATTTAATTTTGACCATAAATTATCATGATATATGGCATTGAATTATTAGTATGACATGATGGAGCACCTCTTCAAAGACATTTTAAGTTTTCCTTGTTCTATAGGTATTTTGAAGTTTGTGGCTTTTTTTATAGTTTTTTAAAGTTAAGCTTCTTATATTCCACGGAGTAGAGAGAAAGACTTAACAATCATACTCAAACATAGACGCACACATATTCCATGAAAGTAGCCTATTTGAACTGATGCATACAATCATTCGTATATTGGATGTACTTCCACATTTGAATGCATACCAGTTTACATTAATTTCTAACTTTTTGCAATAGGTTTTAATTAATAACTATTTTACTAAAACTGTTAAAATTAATTGGCTTGGAGATGGCCAAACTAACAGGTGGTCTTGCTAGGGAAATGAAGGATATGTTTTAAACCTTTGCTTTTCCAATCAATTAAATTCATGCACCAACATTAACAATCAATACCCCTGCACCATGCATTTTCCTCTGCTATCCATAATGTGGATAAAGCCTTTGCTTTTGCAAAGTCATTCATGCTCCACCCTTTTCAATCGGTACACCACATCATATCCTCTATATGGAAGCCTCACTAAATGGCCACCTGGGCATGGTTGTGAATCTTCAACCATGATAACTTCAAACCTATTATATTCAAGCCTCTCTCTCCATACTATTCAGTATTCACCAATGAAATCTTAATTCATTACTTTTCACTAAACCAGACAATTCAACATCAGATTAAGAGTATCAAGATCTACTGCCTGTAATAAGCTTCTTGACTTAAGTGTAATAGATGTTAACAGATCTGTAATCAATGCCAAAGGAAGCCTGTTCTTAAGGGTCAGGGTTCTCTGTTGATATTGAAACATAATTCCAGATTTCAATCTGCATCAAACTTGACATCTAAGTTATTGAAGTTTTAGGCAATAAACTACTATAGATAACTTTAACCTGCTATATTGGGATGTCCTTTTATGGGGATGCTTCAAGGAATACGAGAATGAAACATAAATCCATGAATGTAGATGCTATGTTTAGGGGTATTCGGTCCCCGTTAAAGTTCTTTGGGGCATTCACTGTTGTTGATTTGCTTTGCTGGCACTTGGATGGGACACAACAAGCTAGAATGTAGCTCTGGTGTGTGAGATGAACGTTTATCAAATTTAGCAGTGAACCAAGGTCTCATTGGCAGATCTGATCCATCTTTAAAAGAAGCAGGGACCATTACCCTTTACAATTACATTGTCAACATCTGTCTTTTTTTACCTACGTTACTGGATTTGCCCCTAGCAGGCCCTGGGAGCGCGGGGATACGGTGGTCCGGTACGGGAGCGCGGGGATCCGCGGGGGATACTACTAAATTTTAAATTATTCATTAGTTCGACAATTGAATATTATGATATTTGGCATTGAATTATGAGTATATATTTTGTGGTTATATAACTTATTTGAAGTTATTTTGTTTCGTCTATGCATATTATGTGGTTAATTTTGCTTATATGGCTATATTTTTATATTTTTAATTTTTTATATATATTTTTGTACGGCCGTATCCAGCCGTATCCAAACCACAAAAAAAAAAATCGACGTATCCCCGTATCCGATACTCGTACCCGTATCCGTACCCGTATCCGTATCGGCAACTTAGTTTTTTACTCTTCTAACATATAATGATATAAGTGATTCCACACAGGTGGGGTTGCCTTCTCTCATTTTCTCCACTGTTTCATTAGATTGGGGAGATGTCTCGAAATCTAGTATAAAAGCTTACATGTTTGTAGCTCAGCTTATACATATATTTTGATTCATGGTTGCCATGACAGATTCTGTATACTTCTATTGATTGTGTGATTATGTCAGGCTTCATTTTGTATGACTCATAAGCATTTCCTACCATACATTCGATCTTCTATGAGTGCATTCAAACTGGTTATCTCTAATGGCTGTTAATGTCTTGTACATCTTTCAGTGATTTTCCTTGTCTATTTGTATGAGATGAGCTTCCATGTTTTGTATTGTTTGGATACCCTGTATTGAATTGTAGTGTAATGCAATATGCACGCTGCTACCCCAGCAGGCCTGATGAAAGTGAAGCAACATCTTCATTCATGTGCTACATTGAATTGCTGTCTGGTATTGCAAATTTGATTGTTTTTTCAGATCTCATCTGTGTCAAAGTTTGTCAGCTACATTTATTTGTTATGGAATAAATTTGTTACTAGAGAAGTCTTGATATGTTTTATTTACGAGGAATTTCATATTCCATCATCTATTTTTTATACATTGTAGTCTATCATAGTCCTTCCAGATTGTTGCAATGATTATGTATGTGGAAGATAGCCCCTATGATCTATGCATGGAAGATGTATAAGCTTGCAGCACCAAGCCTGGTTCAAGTCAATGTATTGCACCATGTCTTCCTTAAAGTGTGTAGTCTACAATCTCCGTCAGTTTTAATGTTAATCTCCTCTTAAGGCCTTACCTATAATCCCATGCGGTACAGTGAGCTGATTGTTTTACTGCAATCAACATCACCCTACTTGTTTAAATATTTGTAATGGCTGATATTGCCTGATGAATTGCCATTAGAAAAGATGGTCAGGTAATTAGCATGCCAATAGTTATTCTGATATCTGGTGCCTGAGCTGAAGAATGTTTTTTGTTTTGGTAAAAATGATTTTCAACTAAATTAAGAAAGATCGGTACAGCCAAGAATGCAAAGCTATCGTAACCCAAAAGAAAAAGCTCAGACACTTGAGCTCCAAGCCAGCATCACCGACAAATGATTGGAGCTCTCAACAAACTCCATGCGAAAGCTTGTCCCGTAAAACAGTTGCTGAAAAAAAGAAGACAGAATGCTGAAATTGCTTCCCCCCTCCTAAATGAATTTGCTTCAAAATAATTCCAGAAAAGATCACCAGGGCTGAAAAGACCAGATACAGCCGAGAACCATTTATGAGACAAAAAGTTGAAGAAACAAGTTGTCAAAATTCTAATTCAATTGAAAGACTTCATGAGCAGTGGTCATATAAAACCATGAAACTCTAAACCTAACAAACAACAGCTCTCCAAAAAGAATGATTTCTTGCGCAGCCAAAAGCAAGCAAGAAACTTGCATCCAAGGGGCTGTTGAGAAGGGTGAAAGCCCAATGTTCTAGGCAGGAGCAATAAAGCTAGCAGCAAGAATTGAAACCTGAAAATTTGCCAAAGGAGGACAGAGAAGCCAAGAGGGTCTCAAAGATCTTAAAAGACGATAGCATCAGCTGTATGAAGCTGAAGAAACCGCTATTGCACCTGCAAAAATAGTGCCTCATACTCATGTCAAACGATGATTAGCGGCCTTGAAATTTCTGTTGTAACTGTAAGCAATGAAAATATTTCAGCAACATATATCCACCCCTGGAAACAGAGCAACTAATTTCTGATCAATAAAGGTATTCTCAGTCCATGATTGCAGGAGAGAATTTAGAGGATCCCAGCAGTGAGGAGAACTGTGGGATATATCACAAGCACTACCCCTACCCTTGAAAAATAGCTGGCAACCATCAAACTGTCCTAATTCTTTGGCTCTCACACTAACAGAAACCTTACTGCCATTTGTCATCCTCTGATAGGATTTTTTCAGGATTGATAGTTTCCTTCTCATCCTCATTAAAAATATCAATGGTGTTCACATAATTATGAAGGAGCCTGTCTCTCCCATGGTTGGCAACTCTATTTGCTGCTTTATTTCTATTTTTGGTGCTTCTTTGTAAATCTTAGGTAGAAGTGAAAAGATAGTTGCCACATTGATTTCTACGTAACCCCAAGCCTGAGAGGGACCCGGTTACCCCTGGCAGCACCATCAAAATTTAACATACCTGAATAAGTGGGATCCATTTCAAGTTCTGCCTTTCGAAGTTCCTGTTCACACTTCTAAATCTAATGTCTGTAGGGTCTGGGAGCAATCAAATGATTTTGTCTGTAGTTGAGATAAAAAGAGACCAAATCTACTTGATTTTTCTTACGTTCTTTCTGAATATTCTGTTATTTATTTCTGCCCATCGAAGCCATGGAAGCATGGATTTCTCTACTTCCCAATACCAATTTTTGGATATCAATCTTGCTTCTAAAGGACTCTGTTCAACTGAAGCTGCGTTCTGAGGGAATCAACAAACTGGGTTTGGATGCGAAAGGTCTCAAATAGGTGGCATACCAAAAGGTTGTGTGCAATATCGCAATGGATCAAGAGCTGGTCAAGAATTTCAAGTTTGTTCTTATATAGCATAAATTTTGAAGGGCCATGAAATCCCTTTTCTAGTGTGTATGGCTGTCCATAAGGAGAATTGATTTTGGCCATCCCTTCCCCTTCCAAAAACTCATCCACTCAAAATCTTCCACATGATTGTGCCTAGTAAGACGGATATAGTCTTGCTTGATGTGGTACTTCCTCTTTTTAAAGCCTGTCAAGTTTAGCTCACCCTCCCCAAGGCATTCTGTATAGATCCAGTTCGGCTTTAAATTTGTTCCAACTTTGCTGCAGATTCATGTCATCTAGCCTGAAATCCTTCCACAGTCTGACCTAAGCTTTGTTAAAATTGAACTCATCCCAATAATTGCATACTTATCACCCACTGCCTGCCGTTTTTTCATATTCAGAACATTCATATTTTGGAGTAGGGGATATGGAATGAGGCAGCAGCCAAGCATCCTCCCAAAAGACAGCAATTTAACCTCTTCTGACATCCCACCGGAGAAGTTCAGCAACCTGCCTCCTCTTTAGCAAACAAGAACCTCCAAATGGCAGATTTGGCAGTAGTATTTTAACTTCAAAAATTCTTGTTGGATTCATGTCATCCAAGAATTTTTGTCCCAAGACCTTGCTCCAGCTTCAACTGTGATCTGTATACATTCTCTAAACTAACTTCCCCACAAATAGCTTTATTCGTCTGAACCACATCCTTAATGCTTGTCCCTCCAAGCTCCTTTGGAAGACACATTTTTCCAAACCATAATTTTTTTTTGTTGAATTCCAGAAAATTTCTCAGCCACCTATGTAAATTGGACATGAAATAATCCTGAAAGGCTTGAAGAACAGCTTTTAGCAGTTGCAATATACTGGCAAAAGACAGCCGTTTCCCTTTCCATTTCTTAAATCAAGCTGTTCCAAAGCTGGCAATTATTTATTTCCTTGAAGACGGGGATCAGCAATTGAGACCTGTCTGCATAGGATTATCGAAGAACACTTGTGATTTGTGTTCATTGACAAGTTGACCGGCCTTTTTTTCATAGACTTTCAAGGCCTGCATAAAATAACTAGCCTCCTGATGAGTGTGAATGCCGGACAGAATTGAAGGTGTGTCAAGGTGGGTGATGAAACCTTGAGACCTTTTATTTCACGTCTGCTCACTTTCTGATTAAAAACCTACCAAGAGCTTCAGCTCCCAGGATGAAGAGGCGTGGGGATAATGGTCTCTCCTGTCTTGGTCCTCTCTCATTTGAATAAAAGCCTGCAGGAATTCGATTGACAAGAACAAAGAACTTAGCTGTGGAAATACAACTGTCGACCCAAATTTTCTGTTTCTGACAAATGTCAAAACTATACTGTGTCCAAAAAATGCCAATTATCAAGTTTGATAAAACATGCCAGGCTGCTTATTCTTAGCGGTTGAGTGAATCAATACTTGAAGAATAATACCATGGTTTGATGACTTTTTTAGTGGTGGTGTGAATCAACTTATGAAGAAGAATAATACCATCCACGATTTGTTGTTCATCCACAAAACCACCTTGCATCTCTGATATAAGATTTGGAAGCAAGGTTTTGAGGCTAGTGGCCACAACCTTACAGATAATTTTATAAACAGCGTTGCATAAATAGATTGCTATGTAACCATCAAAATATCTTTTCGTTTTTGATTTTGGAATAAGAGCCAGAAAGTTTTTTTTTAATTTTCTTGAGAATATTTCCAGATTTTTGTGATTCTTTCGCTGCTGTCCAAATGTCCACTTTAATCTCATTTATAAGTGAGAGAACAAAACCAGCAGGAAACCCATCCAGTCCAGTAGCCTTGTCTTTTTTCATTCTAAATACAACAGTAATTAACTTTTTCCCTTGAAATTGGTGCCATGAGCATCTCATTGTCTTCTGCAGATATCAGCTTGGGAATGATCCGTTTGAGGGTTTGTTTGCCTTCAAGCGTTTCAAAGTTTCTTCCCTACCTTCTGACAAATTTTCTGAAGAAGTTTACTGCTTCATGTCTAATGTGATTGGGGCAAATTTTCAAGCACCTTTCTGATCCAAAACTCAGAAGTTCTGGTTGATAAATATTTCAATAGCATAGAAATAACACAATAACAATGAATTCTCTGAGAAGAGATGTCGTATTACTCAAAAAACACAATACAAATATCGTCTTATCTCTGGGAAGAGATGTCTGCCTTCCCATTTCGGGTTACAATGCATTTATACATATTTTGAAAACATTCCAAAACTCAGGGGTTCTGGTTGATAAATATTTCAATAGCATAGAAATAACACAATAACAATGAATTCTCTGAGAAGAGATGTCGTATTACTCAAAAATCGCAATACAAATATCGGCTTATCTCTAGGAAGAGATGTCTGCCTTCCTATTTCGGGTTACAATGCATTTATACATATTTTGAAAACATCGGGAGATTGAGTGGCTTGAGGAATTAACGAGTGACGATTTAAGATTGAGTGGCTTGAGGAAATAACTGTCACCGACAATTTGACGTCCAAGAATTAAAACAATACAACGCTCGAGGACATAATGGCTTGAGGAAATAACTGTCATCGACAATTTGACTTCCAAGAATGAAAACAATACAAAATTCGAAAAATTAACTGTCACTCGAATGGTCACCCAAATTGTTGCCCGGATCATTCCTCTCTCCTTGAAAAGCAATGGTCCCCATTGCGTCAATATTCCCTGTCAGGTGGGGTAGTTGTGTTTTGATTTGATTCTCTGTGAGCCACTCACCTTGGTGGCTACTTTGGCCTCTTCTGACCACTCGATACAACGGAATAGAGCGTCCTTTTGTTGTTTTCATCCAAGTATCCACAATCTGATCCTCTTCTATTGGAGCAAAACTCTGTGGATCAAGCTCATCAATGTCTAGTTGTTTTGCCACAACTGAAGTGTCCAATAGAGGTGGGTGATATGGTTTGAGGAGCTCCACATTGAATATTGGATGCAGACCAAGGTAGGCTGGTAGGTTCAACTCAAAAGCATTTTTTGCAACTTTTTTAGTGATGGTGTATGGACCATATCGCAGAGGCCGAATCTTTCTGTGTGGGCCTGCAAGCCGTTCCTTTTGAAGCCGTAACCAAACCTTGTCACCCACAACAAAATGGTGTGCAATCCTATGTTTGTCATGGCGTTGCTTATACTTCTGATTCATCTTTTCTAGGATGTCGTGAACTTGTTGTTGGATGTGTTGCATTTGTTCAATAAACTTTGTCGTTTTTGCTGTCTCAGATCTTCCATGAGGTGTGTATTCCATGGTGGAAAATGGAACAACTATATCAATTGGTGCCATGGGTTGGAACCCAAAACATACTTGGAATGGATTGTGCTTGGTCGAGCTGTGCAGTGCCCGATTGTATCCATGTTGTATGAAAGGAAGTCCCTCGTCCCATGTGCATGGATGTTTGGAGTGATACATCCGAATCATGTGAACAATCAAGCGGTTTACCACTTCTGTTTGACCATCAGTCTGTGGATGGAAGGTTGTGGATTTCATCAGCTTAGTATCGATCATCTTCCATAGAGTGGACCAGAAGATGCTCAGGAACCTGCTATCTCGATCTGAGACAATGGACTTGGGGAGACCAAAATGGAGCCATATATGACTAAAATATAGTTGAGTAGTTTCCTTAGCAGATATATTTTTCTTACAAGCAAGCATTATAGCCATTTTTGAAAAACGATCAACTACCACAAAAATACAATCCTTGCCATGTTTGGAAGTGGGCAACCCTGAGAGAAAATCCATTGAGACGGATTCCCAAGGCCTGGTTGGTTCTGGCAATGGCGTGTACAATCCTTGCTTCTTATTTGTTGGCTTGGCTATTGCACATGGGGTGCAAGATTTGAGATACTTTTTCACATCTTTTCGCATATGGAGCTAGTAGAAGTGTTTTTGAAGAATCGCCAATGTTTTTTTGATACCAAAGTGTCCAACTGTCCTATTGAAGTGTGCTTCTCATATCATCTTTTGTTGCTCTGCAACAGGAACATAGATGTGCCCCATATGGTAGATGACATTATCTTGCAAATAGAAGTCAGAAACATGTTCACCTTTTTGGAGCGCTTGATATGTGTCAGCAAAGGTAGGATCTGCGTCATACAGAGCACCCCAAGTGGCAGTCTCATGTCCGCACAGGTCAAGAATTGTTGTGAGTGCAGTAATTGGTGGGCGGCTCAGACAATCTGCAGCTGTATTTGAGCTCCCTTTTTTGTGTTTGTTTATCAGGTGGAATTGCTGAAGATATGTGGCCCACTTTTGGTGCCTCATTTCGTAGTTTGCTTTGCGTCTGGATGAATTCCAATGGTCTGTGGTTAGTGTGGATGATCGTCTCTTTCCTCAAGATGTAGTGTTTCTAGTGTTTGCAAGCTTGCACAATGGCATAGAGCTCCTTATCATATGTTGGATATTTCTTGACTGTATCAGTGAAAGTTTCACTGTGGTATGCAACAGGATGGCCATGTTGCATGATGACAACTCCCATGGCATATTCAGATGCATCTGTCATCAACTCAAACGGTTGATGCAAATTCTTAAATGCCCTCTGCTGTATTTCACCCCACTGAAATGTAGCTTTAGCTCCTCCTTTAGTCACTTGGGTTAGTGACCAAGCAACATGTGAAAATCCAAGAACAACCCTGCGGTAGAAATTTGCAAGACCCAAAAAGCTGCGAAGCTCTGTGAGGGTCCTTGGTGTGGGCCATTCTCGAATAACCCCAATCTTTTCTAGATCAACATGGACCCCTTCCTCATTCACAACGTACTCGAAGTATTGAATTGTTGTCATTCCGAATGTGCATTTGTCAAGATTTGTGTACAACTTGTGCTCTCGAAGAGTTTGAAGCACCTTACGGACATGTTGCAAATGTTCTTCCCATGTTTTGCTATAGATGAGTATGTCATCTAAGTAGACAACCACTAATGAGTTGGTGAAGGGTCGTAGGATGTCATCCATCATCCTCATGAAGGTTGCAGGTGCGTTAGGTAGGCCGAAAGGCATAAACCAACCATTCAAAGAGCCCCTCAGATTTGAATGTAGTTTTCCAGACATCAGTGGGATCGATGGGAATTTGGTGATAACCAAATTTGAGATCAATTTTGGTGAAGAACTTTGCACCACGAAGTTGGTCCAGCAGGTCATCGATTATGGGGAGAGGGTAGCGATTCCTCACAGAAATTTTATTCAGGGCTCGGTAGTCAATGCAAAGCCTCCATGTTCCATCTTTCTTCAGTGCCAAGACGATTGGGCTATCACAAGGTGAAGAGCTTGACGATCAATTCTTGAATCTGTCTTTTTATCTCATCATTCTCCAAAATTGATCTATGATACACAGGGCTGTTAGGCAAAGGTGATCATGGGATTAAATCGATAGAATGTTTTACCTGGCAATGCAGTGGAACTCCTGTGGGTGACTTGAAGAAGTCATCATATTCTCTTGTGATTCGTCCTATCTGCTTTTGTTGTTGTGTTGATTGTGTAGTCAGGACCACAACATCGGCCTCCTTGGATTTATGTGGTTTGACCACCATGAGAACAATTTGCTTTGTCTTCTCCACCAATCTCTTGCATTATTTAGCACTGATCAGGGAGACAGATGTGGGAGGTGGTACCTCTGGTACCCTATAGCGCCGTGTTTCAAGAGTGAGGGTGATCCTTCGGATTCGTGATTCATAAATGCCATGTCGCTCATACATGAACGACTGACCAAGAAGTACATCACAAACATCTAGATTGAACACATCACACAAGACTTCATCTTGTAATGGTTTTATAGCATATGAAAGAAGACACTAATGGGTGACACAAAGGTCTTTCTTTGGGCTCAACCATCCAATACTATAGGGCTTTGGATGAGGCTTCATGGATAGATCTAGACTTTTCACAACTTTAGCAGAGATTAAATTCTTTTGACTCCCACTATCAAGAATGAAATGTAGAGGCTTACCTGTTACCCATAATTTGGAGTGAAACAATATTTCTTTGTCATCTGGTCCTTCCTCACGGGTTTGTGATGAAGCGACGATGGTGTCAGGCTCAACATCTACAATTTTTTTTTCGTCCTCTTTGACTGTGGGTTGTGTATGAGGCAAAGTAGTAGATGTCGAGTATTGTGACTCAGAGAGCAGTGACTTGATGGCTCGACATTCTTCTTTGGAGTGAGTTCCAATTTTGTGGTAATCACACCATTTTCCAGCCTTTCTCTTCTGGGATTTCTTATCTTGAAATTCTTTTTGCTTCCAATTTTGGCCTCGTGTTTGACCTTCCTTGTCACTTTTCCATTTTGAAGGTTGACTCTTCGTATTTTTCCTGCCATGTTTCTGTTCAATCTTTACTGCAAATTTATATGCCTCACCGAGGGTTTTCAAATTGAAGAGTTCCATTTTCCCCTGTATGTACCATTGTAGTCCACCACGATATTTGAGAGCTTTATGTTTCTCACTTTTTTGAATGCCCAGTCTTGCAGACAAAGAATGAAAAGTGTCTGTGTAATCTTGAATAGATTGGTCCTTGCCTTGGCGAAGTTGTTGCCACTGTATGTACAGATCATCATACGCTCCGATGGGATAGTATTCTTCTTTTACTGCTTCCATAAAATCATCCCAAGTAGGTTCCACCCCAAAGCCAATGATATCTGTACTGAACCTCTTTTTGTACACTTCCCACCAGTTTTTCATGGGCAATGATGATTTCAAAAGAGCTAAAGTGATTTTTTCTCCATCGGTGAACTTATTTACAGAGAAGTAGGAAGACAGTGGATCCAACCAATTTTCCACTGCATCAGCATTGATTTTGCCTTCAAATGTGGGAATATCAAAATTTACTTGAACCTTGAAGGGTGTTGGGGCATTGAAAGGAAGTTCTCTCGATGAGGAGCCAAGATGTGTAGCCACAGAGCCAGAATTTCCCATCGGAAATGTTTGAAGAATTTGAGCAAATTGTTGTAGCATTTGCGTTTGTTGCCGTTGGAGGGCTTCATTCACCATTTCCTTGAAAGGATCGGATGTCTCGGTGTCGTCCGCCATTTGAAGTCGTTTGGGGCGCATAGGCGGAACGTTTGGAAGCTCTGTTGCTTCCCACCCAAGTTTTCTGTATCCTGACCTCGTCCTCGGGATCATACACTCTCAAGACAAACCGTTCTGATACCACTGATCCAAAACTTAGAAGTTCTAGTTGATAAATATTTCAATAGCATAGAAATAACACAATAACAATGAATTCTCTGAGAAGAGATGTATTACTCAAAAATCGCAATACAAATATCGGCTTATCTTTGGGAAGAGATGTCTACCTTCCTATTTCGGGTTACAATGCATTTATACATATTTTGAAAACATTGGGAGATTGAGTGGCTCGAGGAATTAACGGGTGACGATTTAAGATTGAGTGGCTTGAGGAAATAACTGTCACCGACAATTTGACGTCCAAGAATTAAAACAATACAGCGCTTGAGGACATAATGGCTCGAGGAAATCACTGTCAGCGACAATTTGACTTCCAAGAATGAAAACAATACAAAATTTGAGGAATTGACTGTCACCCGAATGGTCACCCAAATTGTTGCCCGGATCACTTTCAATTTGGACAGATAATTGATCTGATTCTGTTATCATCTCTATCACCCTTTTTGAGCAGCGTAAGCCTCAATTTCTGCTTCTGAGGACACCTGTTCTTGAACAAAGTTTCGCCTATCTGCAGTTGTGTTTGCTTCTCTTCTTGAAGTAAAGTCTTTAATAGCACCTATGTTCTGTATGAAGTCTTCTAAAATGACCAATCTGCTCTTGAGCTCTTGCTTTCTTGAAAAAAAAATTACTAAAGACTTGTTTATTACAAATCCTAACTTCATATCTGATCAACTTAAGTTTCCGAGTTCGATTAAACATGTTGGTGCCTTGATTAGGGGGAGGCTGTCCACCACTTTTTAGCTTCCTCCTTAAACTGTGGATGTGGCAGCCATATCCTTTCAAATTTGAAAGGGCTAGCTTTATGGGTGTTCTGGCCTTGCTACTTTCAAAATTGGACTTTCAATTACCAAATATTGATCTAACCAATTTTCTGCCATAAGAAATCTGTCTAGCATTTCCAAGTTTTGATTGCTCCCTGTTTGCTAATTGAAACATGTGAATTTCTGCAATCTCATCAATGATTATTGAGAACAAATGTGCTGAAATCCTTCAGCAAATTTCCATTCCTCTCACTGTCCGCCCAGGCTTGCATAGCAGTCATCATCTTGGATGATCTTTGCTTAACCCGCACAGGCTTGCATAACAGTCATCGTCCTGGATAGTCTTTGCTGAACCGGACAATTGAGAAGCCTGGCCTTAAAGGAACCAGCAAAAGGGTTTACGGAGCCATTTAATATTCCCATTAATTTTTATACTTGAACTGAAGAATGTTATTGGAGTTGAAATAGAGACTAATATTTTTTATGAAAGTGTGTTTGTCAGATCTGGATAGTAACTTGGAATTTACCCACAATATTAGGATACTGTATTGTAATGAATAAGCCCATAACTTTGAATTTTAGTAACTCCAGTAAAATATAAAAATGTCATGTCCATTTATCTTTGGCATTGGATTATATTTTCTTGTGATTTAACCTGATCTAATTTACTTCTGTCATCTTTTTGTTATTTGTTTAATATATTTTAAAATTATAATGTTTCTAAAGTGGTAATAAAACTGTGTCTTCCAAGATGATGCAGGAAAACTTGTCCCACTGTTCCATCTTATTTACAATGTTTATACACTCTTTTCTTGTTATTGTCTGTTGTGTTTCATCCCCAGTAATCTTTTTGTTATTTGTTTAATATGTTTTAAAATTATAATGTTTCTAAAGTGGTAATAAAACTGTCTTCTCCAAGTGATGCAGTTAAACTTGTCCCACCGTTCCATCTTATTTACAATGTTTATACACTCTATTCTTGTTATTGTCTGTTGTGTTTCATCCCTACCTTTCTATAATAACATTTACATTTAGATGCTATGGACTAAAGATCTCTGAAGTTTATTCTTAGAATAATTAGTAGTCTTGGTCCTTAAAATTATTATTGGGTTATATCTGCACATGGTGTCTTGTATGCAGGTTGTGAAACCCTTGAAGACTGTTGATATAACTTTCACCACTCGGTCCTTCACTTTTTTAGCTGATGTCTATGTATGTAAATGTGTAGTAGGTTGCTTCTACATTTGCATGTTAACTAGAGTATCTATTTCCAAATATGCAGATATTTGAAGTACTTGACAAAGAAGTATTTGAAAAAGCATAATGTGAGAGATTGGCTAAGAGTGATAGCTTCTAATAAGGATCGGAATGTCTATGAGCTACGCTACTTCAACATTGCTGAGAATGAGGCTGAAGATGAAGATTAGATTTATCTTATGGTAGTGTTCAGGTACGAGTGATAAATACTGATTTTTTAGCTAAGAAGAGTTTATATCTGCAATTCTTTCTTAAAAAACTGCACTAGGTTTGAGTTTATTTTGTTTACCGGTATTCTGGCAGGTTTTCTGCCTCAGCTGCAGTGTAGCTAAGAGAGTTTACACGTTGAAGATTGGGGATATTTTCTTGGAATCTTTGCATTGCCTAAAATTTTGTATGTTATTTGAATTCTATATGCCAGTTGGGTATTTTGAAAGATATATATTTTTTTTCAGATCTTGAATTCTAGATTTTATAGTGGTATTAGGGTTCTGATTCTATTCTAATTCTTTACTTTTCACATGGATCTTAGATTGATGGTCATGATTGATTTAGTGTTTATTGGTTTAACTTAAATAAGTGCTAAAAAGTTCAATCATATGGGATAAATAGGTTGTGCTTGTTTTATAGTTTAAGCATTCCAGATTCCGACTTCTGAAGTATCTGTTTTGGAGCTTGCCACAGCCAGAAAGTTTAGGAACCTACCTAAAGTGGAAAAGATTGCAGAAACATTTGAGCAATGAGAGTGGTATTAGGGTTCTGTTTCTATCCTAATTCTTTACTTTTCACATGGATCTTTAGATTGATGGCCATATATGATTTGATTTAGTGTTTATTGCCGAAATCTTAAATAAGTGCTAAAAAGTTCAATCATATGGGATAAATAGTTGTGCTTGATTTATAGCTAAGCATTCCAGATTCTGACTTCTGAAGTATCTGTTTTGGAGCTTGCAAAAAAGCCATAAAGTTTAGGAACCTACCTAAAGTGGAAAAGATTGCTGAAACATTTGAGCAATGAGAGTATCTAAATGGATAGACAAAAATAGGTTGTGCTTGTTTTATGGCTTTAAGCATTTTAGATTCCAACTTTTGTAGTATCTGTTTTGGAGCTTACCACAAAGCCAGAGAAGGACATTTGAGCAATGAGTAACTAAATGGTAGAGATCTTAACTGGACTAGAATTGTAATGCAACTTTATACAAGATGTGCTTCCTTTAATTAGGTGATTTTCTTGTTTTCTGTAGCGCTTGTTTTGTCCAGACGAAGTGACACTTTTTCCCTGACCTGGTCAGTTCCCCTTTATTCTGTGTAGAGTTTGTTTCGTCCAGATAAGTGACTTTTTCCCTGACCTGGTCAGTTCCCCTTTATTCTGTGTATGCTTAACATGCCATAAAATGTCAACTTATGCAAAAAATCATTAGATATGCCCTTACTTTAAATATGGAAATTCATTTAACATTAATACCTATTGATACGTGAGTTCTAGTGTACCCTAGAGTTATTGGCACTTTTTCGCTAATCTGATTGTGTAAACTAATCCGTTATATGCTCTTTATGGGCCACAATGGTACCTGAAACAGGTATACAGTTCCTATGCAAATGATTTGGTAGGTCTTATAATCAGTGCATACAGACACCTCATTGTACATTTCCAGCTGTCATAGGTGATCTATAACTCTAAATTAGAAAAAGTGGGTAATTTCTAATGTGTGATCAATTGTTGAACTTCCGCGAATAATCCCAAATTAGAAACGCTGGATAATTTATATTGTGTGACCAATTGTTGAACTTCCATCTACTTTTTTTTTCTAAAGCTTTTTAAAAATTTCTACCTTTAGACGGAGTATGGTTATATAATAATTTCACTTCTTTCGTAGTGTGGTTATTATAGTTGTCATGTAATACTATCACTTCTTTCTTGGTGTGGATATTGTTATGAATTTTATAGGCAATTTGAGTCTTCATTGTATGTTCTATATTGTCTTTATTATGTTCATATCAATAATGTAAATTCATGTGTAGAATGCCTCTTGACAGATTGTTCTAGATGATTTATTTGAGTGATCAATTGTTGAACTTCCAGCTTCAATAATCCCAAACTAGAAATGTTGGATAATTTCTGTTGGGATCAATTGTTGAACCCTCACCTTCAATAATCCCTAATAAGAAATACTGGATAAACTCTATCGTGTGATCAATTGTTAAACTTTCACCTTCAATTTTTTTTGTCTGGAGCTTAAATTTTATTATTATTTATTTCAAATTTGGTTTAGATGAAGTATAGTTTATAAAAATCTCATCAATTCATCTTAGTGCGGGTCTTGTACTTGTTGTGGAATACTTACCATCACCTCTTTCTGAGTTTGGATGTTAAGAATTTTATAGGCAATTTGAGTTTTTATTGCACGTTATATGTTGTTTGTATTTTATTCATATTAATAAAATACTTTTATTTTTGTATTATGTGCTCTACTCAGTTTATTGTAGATAATTTATTGGATGATTTTATTTGAGTGATCAATTGTTGAACGTCTCATCACTTCTATCTTATAGTGCGGCTCTTGTAGTTATTGTGGAATACTTATTTATCACTTGTTTCTTAGTTTGGATTATGTAAATTTCATAGGCTGAGTTTTCATTTCATGTTCTCTGTGGTTTGTATTTTATTCATATTAACAAAGTACATTCAGTTGTATAGTATGCGTGCTATATGGTATACCGTGGATAATTTATTGTTTTTTTTAATTTATTTGAGCGACATTGTTAAACTTCTCTTTACTCCGCTGATTTAATTGAGAAACCTTGTTTTTACCGAACTTGTCACTAATTTTTTTCTAACCAAGAAAAGTGAACTTGAGGACATCCATAGTGCCAGTAAAGCATGTGGTATGGAATCATAGTGCTAGCAAAGCATGTATTAACAGTAAACTTTGTAGTTAAAAGTAAATTTAAATGGTAGGGTTCAAACGGTATCAATTCAACTATAAAAAAGCTGTTTTGTCCATTGAAACATCTTTTTCTGAAGAGGAAAATTCATACAGGTTATGCTAACTATAAAATCTGATTCAGTTGATTGAGACTTGCTTCATTGTCGACTTGCTTTATTTTTAATGGTTGCAATATTTACTATGGTTACTAGTTCTACAAGTTATTATCTACTCAATTGCAACTTGATTTGTAAGTGTAATTCAGTCAAATGTAACTTGCTTTGTTGTACAAATTATGAGCTTGATTTGCAAGGGTAATTCAGTCAAATGTAACTTGCTTTGTTGTACAGGTTCGGTGGTGGACAATAAAGAACAATTTAGTGAAATGAACAATTAACAAAAAAGTATTTAAATTGATAAGAAAACCTATATCTAACTGGCTGTTTAAATTTCATACTTGAATTATTCGAAATTAAAAAGCTTCAAATTTGAAGCTTTAATTTTTTTTATATAAAGTATTGGGTTTATTAGGACCCTTGCCCATTTATATTCAAAATGGAGGATTACAAACCAACTTGGCTAAAACGCCAGGATCAACAAAAGAACCATAAACCAAATGGCCGAATCTACCAACATAGAGACATAACCCTTAAACAATGATTGAATCTTTCCAAAAGACAGCAAATTTTAGTGGGGGGAAACAATTCAAAAGATTAGTTGTCATGTCTCTCTTGCCTTCTTTTTTACTCCCTGTCACAAACTGTGATCAAAATACATCGTAACTATAATTGCTTATCTAGATTTTGGAATTCGAAGAATGCCTTTGAAGATGGTTCTTATATAAATTTGAATTTTCAGATTCGTGACCTCCCTTATGGTCCTTTGTTGTCATTTTCAAAGCTGTACTTTGATCTTTTGCAACATCCCTTTCAGTGGATGCCACCTCTTTATCATACTTTTTTGTCTCACTGTATTTTGTCCTTCACCCCTGATTTTTTTTTGACTTTCAGTACTTTGAAAAATATCCTCAGCGACCATTTCTGGATTAGGAGCACTATGAATATTTTATTTTGGATTCATACCCGTTTTCTTTGGCATTTGAGATTGAACCCAAGGACAAGAGGCTTGAAGATGTCTTGGCAATCTAGAGTTAGCACTTAAATGTTGTATTTTCATAATTTAGAGTTCGAGTATGAAGATGTCCGTTTTTTTGGAATTCTTTTACTAAGATTTAACTCCATGCATATGTGAGCATGTGTATAAACTTGTGGCAAATCTTTCTTGATCACTTTTGAAGAAAGTGCTCAAAGTATTTTCGATCACTTGTAACGATAGCCAAAAATGCAGGGGAAGATTTGGAAGCCTACTCCAAACATGTATCTTTGAGACAAAATGTATTCGGATCAAATTCGGGGAATGATGAAGTGATAAATAGACTAGAATTCCCCTAGGACTAGGGGCCTTTTGCAAGACTTTTCTTGTAGTTTCCTTGATCAAAATAATGCACGATAAAAAAATCTTTTCGAGCAAAGGGGTTTTATACATTTTTTTGTTTAAGTTTCAAAAACCCATTGATACAATGTTGTCGTTTTAGGTCATAAACCATTGAATCTGCAAATAACTGCTTCTTTTGAAAGGACCTATTGATAGTCCAAAACATCCCAAATGAAAACTTAAATTGAAGGAACCTCTGCAACTTGATCCACAATGTAAGCTTGAGGAGAAGGAAGAGAATTTGAATTTGAATTAGATGGAGTGTTTCTAACCACATCCTTGAAACTGTTTGTAAGGTTTGGAAGAAGATATTTTTTTGTTGGCCTTCCATAACTCCGTGCAATTTGAAAGCCATAACAATGACTGAATCTTTGCTTATATTGTCCCTTGACAATGGAAGAAAATCTTGCATGACTCTGCCTTCATATACCAAACAAAAAGAATTTGTTGACAAACCAAAAAAAAACTCTAAATTTAGTTTTAGATCCACCCTTAAATCTCTCTTTTTTATCCAAAAGCAATGAGTTTTCCTTGAAAGGGATCAGATCATAATTTGAAATCCTCTCTTTTACCCCATTGAGAAGGCATTTGCATAAGAGAGATGCCTAGTGGCCTCTCTTGAAAGCACACTTGGTTTCAACCCATCGCCTTCTTGCAACACAACCCCTCCATGTTCTTCCACCTTGAAGAATCTGCGTCCCCCATTCAAATTAGAGCATCTTGAATAGTCTTTGATTGTCGGGTTTTGCCTTGCCTTGTTTTTGCTGCTAGATCTGAACCTTTGAAATTGTTGCGACTTTAAAAACCCTGTTGAAATGATATGACCATTCAACTTGCTTAGCGTAACATTCAAAAGTGACACTGTCATCGATCTATCATTGATTGCAAAAAACCTAGCATTGGAGGTAACTTTAGTGCTTTCCATTCTCTTTTTTTGTCATGGATTGGAATTTCGGGTTGCCATTGTCATCCGCCATAAGCACGTTTGCTTTTGAAGGTGGATTGTTAACCACGTCACAATAGATTCATTTGCCTACATTTTGAATGGTTGAAGCATTAAATTCGGATAGATGCTTGTGAGGGTTTTGAATTGCTTCTTTGTGAAAATGATGCCCTTGATTTATGCGCTCCTCTAAGGTAGAATACTTGACACCATTACTCATCGATCTATCGTTGATTGCAAAAAACCTAGCATTGGAGGTAACCTTAGTGCTTTCCATTCTCTTTTTTGTCATGGATTGGAACTTTGGGTTGCCATTGTCATTTGCCATAAGCATGTTTGCTTTTGAAGGTGGATTGTTAACCACATCACGATAGATTCCTTTGCCTCCATTTTGAATGGTTGAAGCATCAAATTCGGATAGATGCTTGCGAGGGTTTTGAATTGCTTCTCTGTGAAAATGATGCCCTTGATTTATGCGCTTCTCTAGGGTAGAATACTTGACACCATTATTAGCATCATCTTTCGTGGTTGTACATTTGGCGGTTTGGTGGCTTTTGCATGTGTTGGAAGAAACCAACAATCTCTGCATGCTGTCATCTAAATTTGTGAGCTCCCACGAATCTGGAGCTCCTTGCTCATCCACACTCATTCCATGACTCCATCCACCTTCCAATTTTTATTTAATGATCCATAAGCCAATTTGAAGCTTTAATTACACACCTTATTGTTCCCCAAATAATTGAACTAATTAATTTTAATTAACTCAATTTCTTAAAAAAATAATTGTTGAATTAAAATGGTATTATAATTTTTAATAAAGGTGAATGGTAATTAATGTTTGATAAGTAATTTGAAGAAAGAATGATTTTTTCAACATTGCTTTTCATATGTTGTATAAAAAGTTTAAATTGAAACTTGATACTAAAAGTAAATGCTATTTCATCTTCGTTTGGTTAACTTATTGAAGGTTTAAATAAGAGGGGAACAATGTAATAATCAATCACATGTATAAGATTAATTATATATTATTAGTCACCTCAAAGGGTGCAAGTTATGCTAGATGGAGTTGGTGGAGTTGGACTTAATTTTTTTTTTTGTTTAATTGCATGTTTGCAAAAAGGGGAGTAAATTGATAGCTACATGACAATGATCACACACTAGGTTAAAGGTAAGGGCCACTATTCGATATTATAGATTGGTAACATGCCATGAAAACATAAATTCATGGATGCCAATTGCATATCATCTTTCAACAAAGACCTTAATGCCTTGTCAAATGCATTTGACTTTACAACATTTATCGAACCCATTCATAAGGAGATTGTTCTTTATAGTCAGCTATGTCTCTATTATCATCCTTGTTTACATGATCATTGTTGTCATTAAGGAAGGTAATGTAAACACTCCATGGAGCATTTGGTAGAGGTATGTCTTAACGAACAATTATTTCATATCTTTTTTGAAGACTTATTGATGGGAGAAGAGTCCAAGAAGAATACATGGATCATTGTAGAGCTATACAATTATATTTTGTTTTCCATTGATTTTTTTTTTTGGAAATAAATAGGTTAATTATTGAGTTAACATGAAGTTGGTACCATGGTTCATTACAAAGACTTTTCAGAAGATATTTAACAAAGAAATCATATAAATAAATAGGGAATTTATTTGAGTTGAGAAAATCATATTGACCATATTCAAAATTTATTCAATCAAAAGCTAATTCAAAACTACGTTTGAAATTTGATCCCCAGAGTAGTCCCTCCAATTTGGGTGGTACATATTTACTTTTTTTTTAATGATGACATTGTGACATTGATTTCCATTTGAATCTTTGTAAGCATTGCATTGTTTGACATCTTAAGTAGATATAACCTTGATGCTTCGTATGATTGTGTAAATTATTTTTTTTGGGTTCCTTTTTCTTAAAAAGTTCTTTTGTTAAAATAAAAATTGATTTAAAATGATTTGAATGCACATATTGGTATTGATGCTTTTTTCCTTTTATATGTTCAATATCATTCGTTGGGCACCACATTAATTGTTACATTTTGACATGCACAATTTCTTAGGTACTAGGGGTATAAAATCATGCTAGTGAAACTTATTAAAGTATATGCTTCATGTTGAGTTACATAGAAAATTGAAACACATGTTAAATGAGGGTAATGAAACTAAGTAATATATGTTAAATGTGGGAAATGAAATCAATATTTATTTTAAAGTGTGATGTTAATTAAGAAACAATAGTTTATTGATTTTGATGCAAAAGTGATTAATAATAATAGACCTATATATGGTACTGTGATGAAAATGGCGGAAAGAGATAAGGAAGGCGCATAGGGGAAGGAGGGCGCGAAGGGGGAGAGCGCAGGTTGCAGCTACAGGTCGGCGTTAGGAGTGCAGTAGTCGGCCCGGAGCCTGAGGAGCGCTGGAATGGTTTTCCTCCCACTGTTTCCAGGTCCATGTGCTGTTGAAGAGCCAACTGGGATGAGACTTCCCAAGGTCAATGGATGCTTGGAAAGATGCAAGGAGAGGCCCAAATTGGTCATACCTATGGACATGATTGCTGAGGATATCGAATATTATACAAATAATTCTCTGTATTGCAAGTTTTTGGGGCTCAGGATTTCGTTCTAGTTCTTGAAAGCGTGGGCTCAGAGGACATGGGCTCCGGAAGGAGAAATGAATATCACAATGTTAGCCAACAATTATTTTATGGTCACTTTTACCTGCTTGACTGACTGTAGCAAAGTCTTTGTTGGAGGTCCATACTTTCGCAATCAGGTGGGGCTGTTTATCAAGCTGTGGCACGCTGGTTTTATACCTTCAGAGGAATTGCCAAACCGTGTTTCGGTGTGGGTGCGGCTGCCTCGCTTTCTAGTGGAATGATGTTGTGAAGATACCTTGCAATTGCTTGCGTTCCTCCTGGGAAGGCCAGTTGGTTCATCAATGTCAATCTTTGGGAAAAAGGTAATGACTTATGCCCACATTTGTGTTGAAATTGATCTTAGTAAGCCAACCCCTGATGCTGTTGAAATGAGTGCGAGACTCTTTTTCTGGGTACAACAATTGGATTATGAAACTCTTCCCTTTCGTTGTCGTCTTTGCCATGCTTATGGTCACTTGCAACGATGGTGTCCTAAATCTAAAACCTTTGAATCTCAGCGTGCTCAATCTGCTCATAATCCACCTGGAACTGACAAAGGGAAGGGCCCGATTCCAGGGGAGGCACCAGAAATCGATGGTTTTATTTTGATTAACGGGTGATATAAAAGCAGGGGTCAAAAACGGTCTTTGAAGGAAAGACATACATATGACTCGCTTAACAGATTTGAAATTCTAGATGACCTTAACCAACAGGTGGTGAACCCAGGGTTGATGATTTTGGATCAACAGATTGAGGGCCCAGCCCAGGGGAACAATGTTTTAGTTGATTTAACTGAATCACAGGATGTTGGGGATGGGCACATGGATATGGACCATCAGAGGTTGATCTCAGATGTTTTGACTTCCTCAGCGGTTCCCTCTAAAGAAGATGGAAATTTATCTTTAATAGGGAAATTCGGAGAATTAGGAACGACAAAGAGTAGTAAATCTTCTCCTCACTTGGGACTTTTGCAAAAAGACCTTAAGAAGGGTGGGGGGGAGAAATCGATCAAGCTTGGCAGGAAAAAAGACTTGAAAAAGATGAAACTAATGGAAGAGACTTTGGTAGAGTCGGGGTCAGTGAAGACTCTGGATGCTCACTTTCTAAATCTTTTGAAATGATTGTACTATCTTGGAATGTAACGGGTTTGAACAACAGCTCTAGACAAAATGATATTCACAACTTGATTAGAAGTCAGACTTGATGTTCTTTTTTGCAGGGGACTAAGCTTTCAGTAGATGCTATGTCCAGATTAGCCCCTGAGTTGTGGAGACAAGGGGACTGTCAATGCATTGGGGCTACCAAATCTTCAAGAGGATTAGCTTGCCCTTGGAACCCCCGCAAGATTGGCCTCATAGGATGGTTGTCCTTTAAGTTTTCCTTGACTATGATGGCTTCTAGCTTTGAGACGGGGGAAGTCATTCTTCTATCCAATGTCTATGTCCCTATTGACTGGCGGGGTAAACAATCCCTATGGGGCCACATTAGTTTTGTTCGCAGCTTGGCTTCCCTCCAACCTTGGATTATGGCTGGAGATTTTAACGCCATTTTGGATTTAACTGAAAAACGTGGTGGTATGACAAAGCTTGACCCCTATGCTTTGCTTATGCGAAATTACATTGAAGTTTTGAATTTAGTCGACATTTGGCCCAACAACGGACATTTTACTTGGAACAATCGGAGGACTGGCCAACATTGCATTGCTGAGAGACTGGATCGTTTTTTGGTTTCTGGCTACTGGGTTGGGGGTATGTGGTCTACAGGGTCTGAAATTTTGGACTGGAGAGGATCAGATCATTGGCCTATTAAGCTGAACAGTGTTTCAAAGTACCAGCTTTGTTCTCCTTCCTTCAGATTCCAACTCATGTGGCTGCGAGATCAATCATTGTTCGAATGTGTGGCCAACTGGTGGAGGTGGGGCAGCCCTGCCCATGGTATGGCGATGTATATTTTTGCTAAATCGTTGCAGTTTGTGAAGTATAAGCTTAAACAATGGAATCATCAAAGCTTTGGAAATATTTTTCATGCTAAGGCTGATGCGCAGGCTAAGCTTGATGGTATCACGAGAACAATTAGGGAGGAAGGATTGACTGAAATCTTACTTCAAGACGAAGCTCAGGTTGTGAAAGACGTGGAGGAATGCGAGCTACGGGAGGAAGTGTTTTGGAAGCAGAAAGCTCGAATAGAATGGCTCCAAGAAGGTGACATAAATACTTCTTTTTTCTTTCAATCGTCCAAAGCCAGGAGGCACGAGAACTCTATCTCGGTCCTAGTCAATGAAAGAGGTGAGCGGCTTAATTCCTTTCCTGTAATGTCAGAGGAGGTGGTGCAGTATTTCTCTACTTTTTTTAGGGAAGATGCGAATGAAGAATTATCGGAAGAAGCACAGGTTCTCTACTGCATTCTGCCCCTAGTGACGCGTGAAATGAATGAGAATTTAATGAAAGATATCACACTTGGGGAGCTTGAGGCGACTATTTTCCATATGAAAAAGGGGAAAGCAGCTGGGCCTGACGGCTTTTCGGCTAAATTCTATCAAGAATTCTGGGATATTATCAAATTGGATCTTTTCGCTGTTGTTCAAGAATCTCAGCGAAATAAGCAAATGCTTAAGGCTTCAAATGCAACTTATCTCGCCCTCATATCGAACTGCGAAAGCGCTGATAGGCTAAGTTCTGCCTTATATCTCTTTGGAATGTTGTTTATAAAATCATATCTAAAATCATTGCAGAAAGGTTAAAAATCGGGCTCAACGATGTGATTTTTGAAGAACAGAGTGGTTTTGTGGAAGATAGGCAAATTCTTGATGGTATTGCCATAGCGGTTGAGTCCATTCACTCCATAGCCAGCTCCAAGGATAAGGCAATGTTTATTAAGCTGGATATGTCCAAGGCATTTGATAGGGTCAGATGGTCATTCCTGTGGAAGGTTTTCAAAGCTTTTGGTTTTGCAGACAGATGGACCCAATGGGTCATGCGCTGCATTTTCTCTGTTTCCTTTTCGGTGCATATCAATGGGGAACATACGGAGTTATTTGGTATTTCTAGGGGGCTGCGACAAGGAGATCCCTTGTCTCCGTATCTCTTTTTTCTTCTTGCGGAAGGCTTGGGGAGGATGATCAGAAGGAACATAGAGGATGGGCATATTCAACGCTGGCGATGTGGGGGGTGAATTGTTGGCGCAGTCTCACTTGTAATTTGTTGATGACACTGTTCTGATGGGCATGGCCACAATGAGTAAAGCCGCCAATTTGCGCAGGGTGTTGGATGTTTATCTAACGACCTTGGGGCAAAAGGTCAACGAAAATAAGTCATCCATCTTCTTCTTTAATACATCGGCTCCCATACAGCATCGAATTGCTCGGACTATGCATTTTCATATTGGGACTCTCCCCTTGATTTATCTGGGTATTCCTATTACAGTTGGCCGTATACGCAAAGAATTTTCGCAGAATATTTTGGATAAATTTCAGGTGAAGGTGAATCATTGGACTCACAGGTGGCTTTCTTTTGCGGGCCGTGTTCAATTAATTCAATCTGTGGTGCAGGGTTTGCCCATTTACAGATGTATGCTTCAAGTTGCCTCGGTGGGAATTGTTAAGGTATTTGACTCAGTTACTAGGCAATTTTTATTGGCTGGTACTTTGATGACCTCAAAATGGAGCTTAGTTAGATGGGAGATGGTCTGTAGCGCCAAACAACATGGGGGGCTTGGCCTAAGACAGACGGACTTAAATGGAGTTGCTTTGGCGGCTAAGTTTTATTGGCGCTGGTGCAATGAACAAGACAAGGCCTGGGCCAAAATTCTCTCTTAGAAGTACTATTCGGGGGCCACTCAGAGTGATATTCCTCGTTATTCACTCATTGGAAAAGGCTTAGCAATATGGACTCTCAAAAAAGGGGCTGCTCTTATTAAGGAAGGCTTATTCTGGATTTGTAAGCGGGGATCCAAGGCTCTCTTTTGGACTGATTTTTGGGACGGTAACCCTCCCATTATATCTCAGTTCCCTAATCTGTCGAACCTTTGCCAGAGATTCTTTGATGCTAGTTGGTCTCGGGTGAGTGACTTTAAATCATACATTTCCTGCGGACAACTGGAGGTGGCAAAATGGAAAGCCCCTGAGGTTTGGCCGGTTGTGCAGGAGGAGCATGATGAGCTACTGAACCTCCTTTCCAGACGTCGATGTAGCTCCCTCCAAGAGGAAGATGAGTTTGCTTGGTCTCTCAATCCTAAAGGAAATTACACAATTGCTTTTGAATATCAAGTTTTATTATCTCAGAGATTGGGCAGGGGAGAAGTGCAATGGTGGAGACAGGTCTGGAATAAATTCTCATGGCCAAAATGCAACTGCTTTGTTTGGTTGTTGGCTTGGAACATGTGCTTGCCTTGGGACAATCTCTGGAAAAGAGGCTTCCAAGGCTCGTCCGTTTGTGTTATGTGCGGAGCGGCTGAGGAGGATTTTGCTCACCTATTTTTTCGTTGCTCCTTTGCTTTGCAACTCTGGCATTATTGGTGGGACATATGGCAGTGCCCCTGTCTCCATGTTTCATCCTTGGTCGATTTTTGGAGTGGTGTGGGAGAACCCCCCTCAAGGACGGCTTTTCTGCACAATGTTTGGTTAGGGGGCCCATCTTTTTGTTGTGGCAGCTTTGGTTGGAGAGAAATAGGCAGATATTTCAGAATGAGAGGATTATGGTGCAACAAGTATGGCAGAAAGTCGTAGGGATGAGTCAGGAGACTGTGCAGGCCAAGAGTGAGGTTTGTCTCCCTTTATCCAAACAGGGCGTTGAGGTGGTGGCATGCCTAGGATTCCAGCGATTTGCAGGTAATTCGGCTTGTGTCAGGAGAGGTCGACAGGGCAAAGAGAAGATTCATAGGGACGGTTAGTGGCAGTATCCTCCCAATGGGTTTCTCAAGATCAATACGGATGGCTCTTTCAGGAGAAATCCTAGCTTTGCAGGTACTGGTGGGATATGTAGAGACTCTGAAGGTACGGTGATTTTTCTCTTTGTGGTCCATGAGGGGACGCAAACCAACAACATGATGGAATGCCATGCTATTCTCTATGCTCTTGAGAAGGCTCAGGCGTTGGGTTGGTGTAGGATCATTTGCGAATCGGATTCTCAAGTCGTGATCAACTTGCTTGTTAAGAGGAAAGTGTTGGACGTCAATTGGGAATTCGCTGGGATTGTGCAGCGGATTTTGAGGATTAGCTTGCTCATGGATACAATTATGTTTGTTCATATTCCCCGTGAATGGAATAGAGCAGCGGATTGTTTGGCAAAATGGGCGTCCGAGCATTTAGATGGTGGTAATTTTGAGGATTGGGAGTCTCTCTCCTCGGAGCTTCGCTTTAATTTGGAATGTATTTTGGAGGAAGATAGGAAGGCTCATATCAACATATAGGTGGGTTCGTCCCTAGTTTTTCTGCGCTTGTTTTCCTTTGGGGATTTTAGTTCCCCGTTCTTGTAATGCTTTTGTTCTTTTCTTAATATATTTTTACCCTTTTTATTTTAAAAAAAAAAAAAAAAAGAAACAATAGTTTATTAAAAGTCATATACACAAACTACTTAACTATTTTTTTTTTGTTATTCAGAGCATTGATTCAAAATATAGTAAACATTGATTATTTACACAATGTGGACAATCAAGGAGCTAAGAGACAAGGAAGGTGATGCAGGGTAGAAGGATTGCAATGTGGTTACTGATATTTAATTATACACAGATTAATGGTGAAAACTGATACAAATGTTGGCAATACAAAGGCTTCACTTACTACAAAACAATTAAAAAGAAAATAGAGAAGGCTTATTATGTTGGCAATAGAAAGGCTACACTTACTACAAAATAATTAAAAAGAAAATAAATAAGGCTTATTATGGAAAATCTTATCTACCATTAAAGGTAGAGATCCAGGGTTTCAAAAGAAGGCTTACTAGGTAATTGAATTTGACAACAATTAAATGAAGAGGGCTTTTCTTTAAACACTTCATAATACAAAGCATGCATGGGCAATAAAAGAGTTACCATTGAAATGTTACAAAATTAAAGCTACTTCTCACAACATGGAACACATTATATTGAATTTAGGTAGATAAATTGCCTTGCGTCAAAGTCTCTACGGATTTCTAAATCATTAAAGTAAACCCATTGAATACTCGATGTAATTTTTCTCCATACTATTTTCTACTAAAAGTTTTATTACTTTAGCTTGTGACGAGTGTGCACTCTTTTAACTACAATAAAATCTCTATCAAATTATGATAACTATATTGTTCGTTTCTGCAACTTTACTTTTTTTAATGGGAAAAGACATTTAATTTTATCCTAAGGTTCAAAATTTGCACAAGCTCTTTTGATTTTTTTTTCTTTTATAAAAGGTTACACATCTTTGAACCTCACAATATTTCACGGAAAATAACTCCACAAAACTTATTTGTCCCTTGAATGGAATAAATATTTCATCTTGACATCAATAATGATGTCTATGTTTTCTTAAGGTTTGTGTTTGCTGGAGTGTGTTTTGACTCTCTATAACTTGTATCATACCCCACAAATAATCATGTCTATGTACATAATTTTCACTTTCTGTTAAAAACTATAAATTTGGATATGACATTTCATAATTAGTTAAATTATCAAGCATTTACATCTTATAAAATACTTACATATATAAATGTTTCATGCTATGTTATTGCTATTAAGTCTAAATAATTCATTACATAATGTTAGATTGATTTTTTGTGAGATTTTAGCAAAGTACATTCCCTAGAAACGAGTCCATGAGTATTAACAATATTAAAGTTGACTATATAATTATAAATCTAAGTCCACAATCATATTTTTTTGCAAAGTCTCATCAAGGAGGCAATATCTTAAATAGTTGAAAAATATTTGCAAAGTTTCATAACAAACAATAATAATATTTTTAAATACGAGTAAAAATTATGCATCAAGAAGAAATGGAAATTAATTTGCAGATGTAGAAATTAAGGAAAAAGAAAGTTAAATAGGAGGCATTGTATAACCTAATATATATCATTTACATCACAAAATTCCAAATTTGAATGCCCTTTCATTAGAGACTCTGTTTTACAACAATTTTATATAAGATTTCACTTTATAAAGAAAAAATAAAAATATCCTACAACCATCAACAAGCTACTCCATAAAAAGCAAGCCGTATTAAGGATTTTAATTCTAAAAAAACAAAGCTACTAATAGTCTTCAAAAATGCTTTCAAACAAATTTAAGAGCCGCTGTAATTAACTTGTTTGATAACAGAGGTAACATAAGTGTGATCCTTGCTCAAACAGACCGTGAAAATAGTGAATTGAATAGGTTTCAACTTTGGCATGAATATGACATAGTATTGACAAGTATATATAATGCTTGAAAGTGGTTTTAGGGGCTTTAAAGACCATAGAATGACACCTACTCCACATCGAGCCTTGTAAGGATTTTATATGTGTGGTGTGATGCAACTATGATGCAAGTGTAGAACATTGGTAGGAGGCAACAATGATGTGTCTATAGTGAGGTAGCTCATGGCATCACAAGGGGGGCCAATGGGAGCGTTGTTTACATTACCCATCACCTTTCCCCATAGAGATAACTCATCGTTTAGTGATATCATCAAAAACGTGAAATGGCGCTAACAATTGTGGTGTTGTGATTGGCAAATAGGGTGCATTTTTAAAAAGAAGTGATTCAAAATGCTTTGAGTATATATGATGGCGAGTGTTGCCTTCTATGATGGTGGCATCCTTGGGGAAGAGGGGCATTGCTTTTGAGTATTATAAAATAATCGATAGCTGACATGAAACTTCTGCATCTAACAATAGGACTATATTTTTTGCATTTTGAGTTTCTACTATGCTGTACAATTCAATGACAATCTCATCTGATCAGAGCTGTGAATGATGTTAAGTTGCAGTTGATGCACTTTTGCTTATTAAAAGGGCTTTTGATTTAGAGAACTGGGTATGTGATCTTTGTTTTGGTATCGAGTGGAAAGGAATCAAATGCAATGAAGGCCATACAATTAGTATAGAGTGTGGGAAATGTAACTTTTCATAACATTGAATGTTTTTTTTTATGGTTACAAATATTTTGGTAATCTAAAAACTTTGCAGCAACTCATGAAGTTGTCATTATTATTAGGGACTTGTCTGTAAGTGGTTTGTATGGCTCTGTTATATCCCCACATCGACCAATTGACATAATTCAGAATCTTTTAAGGATTTATTCAATAATTACAAAGATTAGTTCGTTGATGTTAAAAAATATTTAGAAACTCTACATATAAATTTCAATATCTAGTGCCTTGTTTAAGTCACGAGTTCAATATATCATTGCAAACCAACCATTTATCGAGAATTTTGCCAGAGTTGTGTGGCCTTACCAAATTGCCAAAACTGTGAGACCAATTGAAAAGAATGATTTTTTGCGTTTTCTTTTGGCTTGTTCATAACAATTGTTTTAAAACATTTAGATCACTACAAAACAATAATTTGAGTGGTACCATTCCAAAGTGTCTCTCTCAACTACATACTTAAATGAATTTTACGTTCTATTCTTCGTAGATGTTGGCGGAGAGGAATTTATTTTTACTTGCACTCATCAAATAAATTTGTATCTAAATTTTGCATCATTTTAATTCCATAACAAAAACATCGAGAATAATAACTTTAGCAAACCAGTTCCTGAAAGACTTCCAAGTAATAAATGACATAAGTAAGAAGTAATAAACAACATAGTAAGAAGAGTGTATTACTGTTGAGTGCTAAATTTTACCCACAAAATTTATATTGCAACAATTTTTTCTGATCCACGTTTTACAGTGTCTCTGGGAAGCCTTCTATGATTGCGAGTGTGGCCTTCAATGATGGCGACGTCCTTGGTGGGGGAGAAGGGGCATTGTTTCACGGTGGGGCTTAGTTGATTGCACCATCTCAGCGTGCATGACTTCTGTCAATTTCAGTCTCCATGTTCTAGTGTGGGATTTGTAGTTTTTCACTGTGATTCACACCACTTTCCTAATGGGTCATTGTATATTTTCCCTGTTGTTGGGACCCATAATTGCAAATTAAAAAAAAAAAAAAGTAGCCATAAAGCAAAATGACTAAGGAAAATTTTATTAGTTTTTAATCTGTCTATGAATCTAAGGAGAGTTCCTCTCAATCGAATACCTCCCACATAATAAGTAAATATAATATATTTATTTTAAAAAAATTATATTATAATCAATATAAAATTAAAATTATTAAGATTTATTCAAAAAAAATATTTATTTACTAAAATGATTGCTATAATAATATATTTTTGATATTAAATAATAAGATTGGAATAAACTATTTGAAATAATAATCAAGCAATAAAGATTGCAATACACTCTTGAAATAGTAATCAACTAATAATATTTTTATATGCTTTTAAAATAATATATTGTAGAGAGAGGTTGAGAATGTACATCTAATTTTGCCTTTTATTTAGAGAGGGGCAACGGTCATCAATGCCCATAGCCCTCTTTGGGGGAAGGTGTAATTGTATATAAAAATATTGTCTTAAAATTAAAAGTGAATATTACACTAACTCATGGGTTGGGCTAACATTGGTTATCTTCTTATCGTTAAGTCATTGACCTATTTTTGGCCACAAAAACTCGCACTTAGAATTTCATGAGGAATTTTGTGCTCACACTCTTTCTTTTCAATAATATTTCTCCTTGCATAAATTAGTTGATTGGGGTGACTTAAATGGATTAACTTCCACAATTTCTACTTTTGTTTTGGGTATGATTGACTCAACATTTCTTTTAGTAGGAGGCCTTTTGATATTTAAGTGAGCTTTGGCAAGAAGTATTAAAGGGGGGAAACCATTGCAATTTTTAATATCAAATTGTGTTGGGGTGTTTGGTGTGGGTGCTTGGTTGGATTTATTGTCTTTAATGTGTTTGGACAGGGTGCTTGGTTGTATTATTTATTTTTTATTATTTTTTACTAATTGGGATGAGCTTAAACTTACTTTAATTTATATCCTTGTTTGTGATAGATACGTCCATTTCTTTATTTTGATACATAAATAAAGATTAGAAGGGTCCACTATATTTTCATATTAACATAAAAATTATAAATACATATAAATAAAGGGTCATTACAAATAGGTTGATAAATTGAAACAATTTTTTTATAAATTATTATTAATTATATTTAGTTTTTTTAGTTGAATGGAGTTGTGTTATTTATGTTTGGGAAAGATAATACAAAGTTTAGGCCTTAGTAAGACAACTAAGGAGAGTATTATACATGTTTTTTTTGGTAGAGTCAATAAAGCCAATGGAAGCCATGCTCCCATTCTTTTCCTTTACACTACAAGCCCTCAATGACCATTTTAGTTCACCAAGAACTCTAAGAATCTTTCTTGTGATGGTATAATGCATGGTCTTGATGTTGTAATTGAATATGAGGCTTGACATGGTGGGAAGTTGGTTGAGATTGTATTACATGTTAAATAATCGATTAGAAAACCATACTTTGTAAAACGAGAGTAATCAAAATTGATACATGGGTAAATATCTATTGTCCTTGAAACAATCGATTTAAAAATCGGGTGCTTATTTTATAAGCTTCTTGAAAGAGTTTGATTTAGTAGAAAGACATGAAATCTCTAGGTTCCTTAACTTTGAATATCTAATCATATATGAATAGGGTCCCCTTCACAGTAGTAGGTGTAAGAGATCCTAGTATGGTTTCCATCTATAACTCGTACTGCAAAAAGAATTCTCCCACTACAATGATTATCCATCTTATTTTAGATTGTTGATGGGTTTTGTACTCCATTTACTGGCTCAAAAATTGAACATAAATATGTGTTGAATGCTGTTATATATTTAAAAAAATACACATACTTCATTTACACTTATTGTAATTTCTCTCTTTAACAACCCCTACAAGCTATTATCTTCTTCCTACAATGGAATACCTCAACCCTACCCAATTGAAGTCACTTAAGATTTCTTTTTTTTCTCAATCAAGAGCTTCGCGTGGGTTATCCTCACAAGGATTACAATATATCTTACCAACACCCTGAAAAATAACTCCATTCCCACTAACATGGTCAACACAAGATTTCAACAAAAAAAAACAAAATGATTAATACACCATGAGGACTCAAACCATGAGAGAGAACAAGTCAATTTCATTGAGTTCAATTCCAAAATATATTTTTTTCGTTGACATTCTTGAAAATGTAGGTGTTCAACCCTTTTTTAGGGTTAAATGGGTAGAATAGCCTAATCAAATAGATGAATAAAACTACTCTAGAGTTGGCCATTTAAACTTATTTAGATAACACAATATACTAAAGTTGGAAAATTACTAAATATGGAAGGTACACTGCCAATTGACATTCCTGTAATTGCAACACAAGGAAGGGATAATACTTAGCTTATTTGTAGATGTGCAGGTGGATCTAAGTTATTCAAAGGTGGAAGCAGGTAGGTTTATGCTTAAGATCTGGTCGTCTAATTCTATAAATATTATTTTTGGAGGCTTGGACACTTGCATCGATGATTTTGTTAGTATCTCGATAGTTTTGTCATGTACAAAATATTCAATGTATTACAAAGTCATTACATGTACCTATTAGAGTTTTCTATCACCTTTCTGTTGATGTATCTAGATTGCGCACACATGATCTATATGGTTGTGTATAGTTCAAACCCTAGTTCTTCACCCTAGGTTAGGTCACCTTGTAAAAAATGGGTTAGTGCATTCACAAAGTTAAGCTGACCTTAAAGACCTCTTTGTTAATGAACACTGTCTACATAACCAATACTCCAAGGAGGGCCTGAAACATGTGTATACACCTAAATTCTCTTAATCTAATTATTCTATTAATCTCGTTAATTGATCTTTTAACCATAATCCTAGTTAATTTATTAAAATCCTATTTTTCCTACATCCCACAGACCTTTCTAAACCCCCATGACCAATTAATCATCCTATTATCTTACTAACATCGCATTTAATTACTAATCCTATTTCATTAATTAGCCACTAGCCTACTTGCAAATAAAAATTTCTTATTTATTCCAACTACCACCCTAGCCAACTTACCACCCTAGCCTTTCCTACATCCTTACAAGTCTTAAACCTAATTAAAACCCTATCTAATCTGTATTATCCCTTAATCTAATCTAAAAGTCTTTACATCTAGAGAACCCTCTCTAAAATTCTAAAACTCTCCAAATTAGAGACTTTTCAAATAACTAAAAATTCCTCTAAAACTCCAGCCATCAAATTATAAATAGCCATGCTTGGAGCATGGCTAAGCTAATAAAAAGCTCACCAACCTTTATTGCATCCATTATACCAACCATTTAAAGCACTCACACTCTCTTGCAATCCACTCAAGCATTCAAAGAAGCCATTAAAGCAATCTTGAAGCCATTATCAAACAATCCACATACAAGCCAAATAGCATTGAAATTAGTTGAAAAATATTAGAGGGAAGCTACTAGGAGCAAGGTGATAGTAATAATTTTTTCCTCAATTACTGATTGTTCATACATTTCTCTCTTTTTGATGTTATTGTGCTTTTGGATTAAACTTGCTATTTATAGTAGTATTGATTCATAGCTCAAAAATACAATCATAAATTGGTGACCATAGTGGAAGCCCTCCTTTAAATTGACCATTTTTCATGTTATATGTGTTAGACTAGCTTGCAAGATTGATTAGAAAAAGAGAGAGCTCTGAATTTTGTCAAAATTTTACGACCAAGTGAAGTGCGATTTTATTCTGCAAACTACGATATTGCATAGGTAGTATTAATAACTACAACTATATTTTTGCTTAAATCATATGATCTAATGGTTAACAGTTGGATTTTTGAGCAGGTTTCTAACCTTTTGCAAGATCACATCTCGCAAAGGGTGAATTTGCTTCAAAGTTACGATTTTGACTATTAAAGTGAAGTTTTGACATAGTATACTATTGAAGTCAAATATTAGTCATATTATTTTTTTTATAGATTATTTAGGTTTATATTAATCTAATTGTCTTATGGGAGTAAGTAAAAATATTTGTCACTCTTAACTTTAGTAGGTTTATCAAATTATTCAAAACATGATATTTGCAGTCACGACATTGTTTTTGAGTTATGGTTTTACATTTGTAAAAGGTGATTTTGATCCAGACATAAAAACATTAATCTATGTTGCTAACTTTTGCTTTCTAACAACTTCTATCTCTGTTTGATTATCCTACGCTCACAGGAAGGATGAGGTGCCATCCAAATTGTTGACTATCTAGCATAATACCACATCTTTGTAGAAGCGATATTGACTACTAACTGTGGTTTTGCAGGTTGCAAAGTCAGTTTTGTAGGGAGATTGATAATAGTTGTTAGTTTGTTTTCTGATCTCAGTCATAAACATCTAGTTTATTATAGATAAAGATCATCTTTTTGTTCCTAAATAGTCCCAAATTTTCTCTATTCTATATATATCTAACCAGGTTTTTAACTATTTGTAATACCATATTTTACGAGAAGCAATTTTATTTTACATAATCGACTTTGCATATAGACATGCAGTTTTGACTTAAAGTGATTGGGTAGTACATTATCCTATAAATATTATATTTTGATCTCTTTTATCTTCTAAAAATATTTTGAAAACCTTTTCAATACTTTGTAAATCTTTTTAACATCTTTCATATTATGTGAATACTGTGGACATTCTATAAATAGTTTATCTTAAAATTTATTATCTTTTTATACTCTTCAATATTACATTTCAAAAATTGTGATATTGACACTTATAGTCAATATTGAACATATATAGGTAATTTTGACTTAAGGGGTTTAAATATTACATTCACCTAGTTAGTATCAAAATATAATCTTGATGTAATATTTTGTATATTCTGTAAATAGTTTAAATCACTTTGTAAATGTTTTTATTTTCATTCTACTGAAATTTGTTGTGTTTTTCATAAGTGGCAAAACCGCACTTATCAAACTATGTTATTGTCTTTGACCTATGATATTGACTAACCATAAATGGTTTTGATTAACCATGTGGTTACAATTAGTTAACAGTTAGCAAAACCACATATTCAGAAGTTGTAGTATTGCTTAAAATTTGTAGTTTTGTAGATTCTAGAATCAATTTTGAATTAATTAATTGTGCAAGTGCAGTTTTGCAAGTTTAGAGGTGATTTTGATCATTTTATAACTACTAATGATTTTCCTTGCAAGAAACCTTAGAGAGAGATCTTATATCAAGTTTACTAATGCTTTTCCTTGTAGTATCAATACTTAGTCTAAGATTTAAATCTTGAATTTGTATATATCTTTGCTTGATTGTTTGTTTAATTCTCTCACATAGCTAATTAGTTAGATAAAATAAACTTTTATTTAATTGATTGTTAACCCATTTTTGCTTTCTCTGAGTGCAACATGATGTGAAATTCATCTCCACTCATTTGCTTAGTCACTAGGGGTTGGTGATGCAAATTTCATCACCATGCTTTCAACCAAACTCCATGTTTCGATAGAGTATAAATATCAGAGACAATTATTGTTAGGCTAAGCGGTTAACCCCATACATGTCATTTGTGAAGGGAAAGAGTTAATTCTATGAACCAAACATTAGATAATACTTTACATGAATTTGGTCCCCACGTACCTTATGTATCTCGAGGATGCCCCTAGGGACCTTTGTGTATACCTAGTTTAGGACCTATCGATCATATCAGTCAACTTGCTACTAGAGTCAAGATCAACTCCCAAGTGATTTTCAAGTGCAAATGGGGTTGAAAAGGTTCAGTAGATTTCATAATGGGTCACCGGCCTACAACCTCACCTATAAAGTTTTTAGATGGTGCAGTCATCGAGTTACACACCTTTTTTATTGACTAATAACTATTATGACATGAGATTACACCCTTACAGAGGAGTTATTTAGGCTCCACTCCCAATCACAATATGAAAACAACCTCAGGGTATGGGTATCCTATAATAGGATTGAACCTCCAGAGAAGGTTGACTTTCTCTTGATGGATCACCTAAACTAATGTTGTCACAAGGAAAAGGGTTAGAAAGGGGGAGAATGGTTCCTAAGAAGGCTAAAAGGTGATGCATCAAATGAAAATGGAAAACTTTCATAAGCTTGAACTTACACTAGATTTTTAGAAAACAATTCTAGCTCACATAACCTCACAGACCAACTGATTGCATAAGTGTTCCATAGACTAGGTTCAGAAGGTAATAAATGCAAACAAAGAGGAATTATAAGACTCACTGAGAGCTTACATCAATGGCAAAAATAACACTAAGCCAGACCTATAGACAACTTGAAAACACCTTAAAAGATGTCAGAAAGGAGGACAATGGAAGAGGAATATTCTCTTTCACAATACCATCATGCAAAACTCATTAAACACTGATCCAAGGAAAGAGATAGGTAAAGAAACTCTTTTATTGCATCAAGAGGTAGTTCATACAAATTCTTGATAGGGTTTAGCCTAATCAAGAGGAGAATATCTTGAAATATTTTAGAGACTCCCTTGCTCTTCAAGATTAAAGAGTCCTTGTGAGAGTCTAGAATCAGAGAGAGAGAGAGAGAGAGAGAGAGAGAGAGAGAGAGAGAGAGAGAGAGAGAGAGAGAGAGATTACAAATGGTAAAGAATGGATAATATAGAGAAAGGGAGAAGAGAGAAGAGGGAGCACGTTAACCAAGAATAATCAATGAGCTACCACCTTTCAATGAATGCTCTACCATACTTAATCCAATCTAGACTAGCCCTTCATCAACAAGTTAACCTGCATTTGTTCTAATAAGCCTTCAAGCTCTTCTCATTGGATGAGTAATGTATTAAAAGATAAAAGTATATTTTATAGATGATGAGTCATGACCCTCCTATGAATAAAAACCCTCAGAGACCCTAAAAATCTATTAAATGCTCTAACTACTTTCTCTAACCACTAGATCTCTATCTTGGGACTCTACGCCATCTTCCACTTGACTTGTTCATGAGGACAAAATCCTTGTATGTTGAATCTAATAGAGGCATGCTTATGTCTATTTTGAGTGGCTATAGGTACTTTTTTGTCGAGGATGTGACCATATTCATAGATGAGACACTCCTTTCATTAATCATAAACTTGTTCTTATTTCAAACTTGATCACAAGTTTATTATAAATGAAAACCAATCCAATTTATTAGTTTTCCTATAGTCATTATGTCAATATAAATCCAAAAGTTATGTGGCCTCATTATTGGAATGTATTAGGTTCAAACAAAACCATTATGACTCTAAATTTTAACTGTAATGGAACTTCACCATTAACAACCTTGACTATATAACTATGTCTGCTCAATGGTGTTCGACTGAGATCCAATGGTGATGAAACGATCCTTGCAGGACTTGATTTTATTTTGACCTAGGTTAGAATTGTTCTCCATTGAAGTCCCTTAGCTTTTGACTTTTAATTTTAGCCATTGATCTTAATCTGGGCTCCTCGATCATGACATTTTTCAGCTCCTCATTCTTCTGTGGGATCCTACTATTAGCTCCATAATTTAACATGCTTATGCCACATGGTGGACTCACATTTAATCTAATATCCTTGAATTTTTAACCTCACTCACACTGTTGATCTCATCTTCTCCATGAATGTATGCCATTAATCTTTATTCTACTTAATCAAACGTGCACCATTGGATCCTTTAGTTCACCGAGATCATGCCACTTATCATTGATGCGTGCAATATTAGGATCCTCTGACATTTTGACTTGATGATTTCCATTGATCTTTGAATGCATGATTAAATACACTCTATTGGATATTTGGGACCCACTAACATCATTCTTGCTTGCTCATCGTTGGATATTTTTATTTGGTTGAACATAGACCATTGATCTCTTTCTAGGGACCTTTTAATATATTGGTTGCCTATATGTCATCGATCTATGATCTGATCAAGTGAGATTTTGATACTTAGAAATTGCACGTTTATCTTCAGAACATTTTAATTCAAATGGCTATTTTTCACAACTTTTATTTGACATCACCATGAATGTCTCATTCTGCTTGTTCAACTTTGAATGCTTTAATCTTGAGATAGAAAACTCATCAAGATACAAAATTTGTAGAGAATGTTCAAGGCATGAAGAACCTCATGTCCATGCAATCCTTTGGGTTTGAAATGTCTCTGAAGTAAACTTATGAAGTGTGCAACCAGACTGACCTGTCCATTTATGTATGATGTTTGATGATGGTTTGGTCCATCTTCTTCACTTGCTTAACTCATTTGATCATTTGGTCAATTAGTAACTCTACTCAGTTGATCTATCTAGGCAAAAGCTTTGTATGTGGGCCAAATTTGGCCAACATCTTTGGCAACTCACAAAAAACATGCCTGCTATGTTCGAGAACCTAGACTAGTTACCTTGTCTGATCCATTAGGCATGCAGTCATAAGCTAATCTGAATTGAGTAAGGTTGTCCATTTCCAAAACTTTCTTTTAAAGTAACAGGGACAAAAGAAATAAGACAAAGGCAAGTGCACGCAGGCATTTGAAGGAAAAAATAATCAACCTACAAAAAAAATGTGCACACATGCACTTAGATAAAAGCATGAAATCTACTCTAATATATACAATATTATATAGTAATTTATAAGCACCTTCCTCTTGGGTCAAATGGAAAACTTTTAGTATCATTCACTTTTAATAAACCAAGATGAAAAATACCTTGTTTTGGAAGTACCAAAAATGGTGAACCAATCAGCTTGATGGTGAATCCTTTTGATGTGCTCTCTAGTGGATGAAATGGAACAAACAAGTCTTCAATGTAGACATATTGGTCCAAGTCTTCCAAGCTTGGTTCATGTTGGACTGTAGGAGCACTTGCTTGATGTTGCTCATCACTATTGAGAAAGCTTTGCATGAAGACTTCATTTGGGCTCTTGGGAGCAACTATACTTTGTTCACTTATGGTTCAAAAAGACCATATCCTTCGCCTTTGTCCTTGTGCAAATTAGGATTGATCATGCTTATAGAAATATGCTCATAGGTTCCTAGAAGAAGGACATGTCCCTTAATCTCTTTTGAATATTTGGTTATGGCATTTAATCACTGCCACAACCCTTCAATTTTTTTTTTTGGCACGGTCATCAAACTACATTTCTTGAGCATTTGAGATGTCTCCTTCATCAACCTCACTCAAGATTTCATCTTGATCTTCAACTGCAATGAGGGTTGACTTAACCATTCAAGGTCCAAAACATCACATTTATCTTGCTCAAGGTCTGATCCACTTTCCTCTTCTTCATTTATGCAAAATGGACCTTCAATAGTCCAATCAAAGTCTAATTTTCTCTCAGCTACTTCATGAATACACATCCCTTCAAATATGAAGGCATTAGTACTACCTTCAAGTTCTAATTCATCAAATCTATGCCATGAAGTTTGATCCAAACCTGATTTCTCCTCCTTTGAATGGAGTGGGTTGCCTTTGACCTCCATAATAGGTTCATGAAGGCTATTTTGGGTCATGTGTAGGGGTAGATAAAAGCATATTGATCAAAATATGGTTGATTTTACATACCAGATTATGATGATTAGGTATTTAGTTAGGTTGTTTAAACCAAATGATAGATGCTCAAAGTCACCATTGATGTTTGAACACTTGCCTCCAAACGCTGATTGGATGAAGAGAACACTAAAACTTTTCACCAGTGAACAACGTAGTAAGTCCCACCTGGCATGCTAGAAACTGTTGTAGCATGAGATTGCATGCTTTTAGAGGAGTTATTTAAGCTCTTTAATGTAGACATCTAATTCTTAACACCATTTGTGTTGAAATTGTCAATCTTACTCGAATTGCACTCAAATGCACATTTTAGGTCAAAATCCATAAAACATCCTAAATGGTTCGAACTTGTCACTTACAAGTGTTAGTGTAGGTCAAAATATCCCTAAATAGGGAAATGCATTTTATGAGTCAACTAACTTTGATTAGATCATTTTAAGTCAAAATGACAAATTCGTTATTTAGTGCTTTGGATCACTCTTTTCTTCTAATTCATTGGTACACATCACGTATCTTTGTGCTTTGGAGGCTTATTGGAGCAAATGCAGGTTAACTTGTTGATGAAGGGCTAGTCTGGATTGGATTAAGTGTGGTGGAACATTCATTGAAAGTTAGTAGCTCATTGATTATTCTTGGTTAACGTGCTCCCTCTTATCTCTTCTCCCTTTCTCTATATTACCCATTCTTTCCCATTTGTAATCTCTCTTTATCTCTCTCTCTGATTTTAAACTCTCATAAGGACTCTTTAATCTTGAAAAATAAGGGACTCTCTGAGATATTGGAAGATATTTTCCTCTTGATAAGGCTAAACCCTGTCAAGAATTTGTAAGAACTACCTCTTGATGTAATAAAAGACTTTTTTTACCTATCTCTTACCTTGGATCATAGTTTAGTGAGTTGTGTAGGATGGCATTGTGAAGGAGAATCTTCCTCGTCCATTATCCTCTTTTTTTACCTCTTTTAGGGTGTTTTTAAGTTGTCAGTATATCTATATTAGTGTTCTTTCTGCCATTGATGTAAGCTCTTAGTGAGTCTCAAAAATTCTCTTTGTTTGCATTTATTGGTCCTTGAACCTAGTCTATTAAACACTTATGCAATCCGCTGGTTTGTGAGATTGTGTGAGCTAGCATTGTCTTCTGTAAATCTAGTGTGGGTTCAAGCTTATTGGAGTTTTCCATTTTTATTTGGTGCATCACCTTTTAATCTTCTTAGGAGCCATTTCCCCCATTTTTAACCTTTTTCCTTGTAACAACATTAGTTTAGGTGATCTATTAAGAAGAAGTCAGCCTTCTCTAGAGGTTTAACCTTATTATAGGATACTCAAAGCCTGGATTTGTTCCCATATTGTGACTAGGAGCAGAGTATAGAGAGGATTACACATTAAGTTAGTCAAACATTAGTCCATAAATCATGAAAAATGCATAAAAAATTAAGCCTATTTATTCCTATGAGAATTAAAAAAGATAGCAAGAAACAAATGAAAGAAAGCAACATCATATTACCTTTCCAAATGGATTCACCATACCCATGTGGCTCAAAATCATGTTCTCCCTTGATCAAACATCCTTTTCTTTGTCAACAAAGGTGGCAAACTCCTCCAATGTCTCAAGAACACTCCATAAAACCTAGGCTCATGATTCCAAATCACTAAACTAGCCGATCAATGAATCTTGTAACTAATTTTAATGGTCTATTGTAAAGGATTGTGGAGACAATTTTTCATAATAACTTTGTATAAATCAAGCTTAAAATTCATGTCCATGGCCTCTCTATTTATAAATTTTTGAGATTGGTCAAGATCAACCATGACCGTCCATCTCAAGATTGAGATGTGTGGCCATGGATAATTATAATATTTAGAATTAAAATCATAAATATATTCAAGATAAATAATTATTAAAGTGGCACGAGAGGTATTAACTAGGCATGGGTAACCCATAATCCTGATATTTTATGCACTTATGGCTTAATGGATGCCACCCTATAGATGATGTCACTAGGTGATGCAAATATTCAAAATCAATTTCCAATAATGATATATTCAAAAATATCTATGAAATACTTAATTAATCTCTTAAATTAGATTAATTATCTTAAGTAAGTTTAATCAAGTTTAATGCAATTCTTTGGAAATTGGTGCATGATTAATCAAAATGGTTAGAAAGACATATTACTGGATGATAATTTAACTGGAGAGGAATTGGAAGGTGATATTAGATGCATTAGAGTTGTATTCTCATTTAGGATGTTTCCAACACCAAATAACAAAGGTATGTGACATGTATGAATGAATTAGAAGAAAAGAGTGATCGAAAGCATTAAATGACAAATTTGTCATTTTGAATCGAAATGATCTGTCAAAGTTAGCTGGCCCATAAAATGCATTGACCTATTTAGGGATATTTTGACTTAAAATGGCACTTGTAAGTGACAAGTTCAAATCATTGAAAGTATTTTATGAATTTTGACCTAAAATGTGCATTTGAGTACAATTTGAGTAAGATTGACAATTTCAACACAAATGTGTTAGGAATTAGATGTCTACATTTTACCCCTATTTGAGAAGGTGTAACAAGACATTTAGATGAAACAAAATCTTTTGAAAGAAAAGAGTTTTCAAGAAGAAATTGGATTAGACCCATGATGCCCCCTCGAGAGGACATACTAAGATGGAAGAAAAGGATGGACTCTCAAAAAGAGAGAGAAAGTGAGATTAACTTATGAAATAGATCACATCCAAATGAGATAATGATTATACATGTGATTACCATCAACGATCAAAATTCAATTAAGACTATAATAGGCCCAAAAAATAGGGGGAATGGGAAAGATACAATCCATAAATGTAAGGAACACACTTTAAAGGCACCCACTTTGAGAGTACAAACTGCACACTTACGACATTAATCAATCTCGAGATAAGTTACACAATAAAATATTTAAATTATGGGAATTAGTGTGGAGAGCTTGGAATAATAGGAAAAGAGAGAGCATTTTGCTTCAGGAAGGGAAACACCACTAGAACAGGGTCTCTAAAGAGAAGATAATAAGAAGTACTCTAGTAGAGAAAATGTGGTCATGATAAAATAGTCGTGCCCCAGTAGGGAAAATTTTGATCATTGATAAAGAATAAATAATTATTTTTCCCCTGTAGAGCTGATTTAATTTGGACATGGTTCAGATGTTGTGCCCCAGCATGGGAAATTGGCAAGCAAAATAACTCAAGGATATAACTGAAAAGATAGGTTAAAACAAGTGGGCAAAAACATACATGCAATGGTGTAATGGCTAAGAAATCCATATAAAACCAAGAATATGAGAATGAATAAAGTGATCAGAGAGATGAAAAATAAGAATGGAGATAGTTGAGTTGATCTCAATAAAAATTGAGTGCTGCCTACATAGTTCCATGGACTCATGTTCTAACATGAACTTCAGGCCAATGTAGTTCACCCAAGTTTGGGAGAGATGAAATGAGGAATGATGAAAAATGACCAAGAATTGATTAGACTCACAATGTATGCAAAGAGATAAACATATACAAAGAATCCTAAAATTCATGTTACCTAGAAGCCTAATTCCATATCTGAGCCTAGGTTTTGCAAAGTGTTCTTGAGAATTGTTCATCAGAACTAATGTTGATGTTAAGACTTTGAAACCTGAGAACAAAGTGCTTGTTACAGAAAAATAAATTAGGCATCATAAGTATGAATAAATTAGAATGACATAAGATTCCAATTATGCTAATCCAGTTCAAATGTGAGTACCTATAACTAGGGATAATGGTAAAACAATGACCAAAACTAGAGTTACAATGATTTACATTTAAACAAAAAAGCAAAGACAAAGAAAAAGATAAAGATAAATGAACCTAACTTGAAATCAAGATATGATCTTAAGTACAAACACAATTTTTAAAAATAAAAGACAATAATGTCTTAACGACATGAGACCAAGATATGAATAATCAAGATCCATGTGGACCATCAAGGCATTCTTGAACACAAAAGAGAAAAGCCAAAACAGTCAAGAAAACACAAGACCAAGATGAGACAAGAAGTAATAAAAGGAGAAAAGGAGAAGAAATAAAAGGAGAGGTGCAAAAGCATAACAAAACACCAAAAAAACTCAAAGAAACACACACAAATAAAAACCAAGGTAGTGCAGTTTAAAGACAAATGTTCATGCATGTGTGGTAGAGGCATTACTTTCCACCACATCATAACAAAGATCGATGACATGACAATTGTTACCTAATTGAAGAGGAACAATGATAAAAGAAATGGGGGAAGAGAAGAAAAGGAAGGGGTTGGCTGAGCTGACTCCAGATGTATAAAAAAAGTAGATGCTGCCTACATAGTTCCATGGATACATGTTCCAACATGAAATTCAGAGCAAATGTAGTTCTCCTAAGAAATGGGATAGAAGTAAAATGATGATTAGACCAGCTTGATTAATGTTATAGAAGAAATAGAAGATATGATAAACAAATGAGAATGGTCTAGCAAACAAAAAGTTGATGAGATGAAAAAAGATGATCTTGTAAAATGGAAAGTACATGGAAAAAAATGAAATGAATTGGTGTTTTTGTGCTTGCAAAATGGAAAGAGCGTAACATCGTGGAATGAGAATGTACAAATGTATAAAATTGTGAGACAATGTTTTTATTATTTTATAGATCATGTTCTAATGTTTTTAGTATTTTTAAAAGTATTTCTAATATTTTTGGTGTTTTTGGGATAAAATATGCACAAGGTGGGACCATCTAGTCAAGAAGATGCACGTCTTGAGAGTAGAGGTTTCAATAAGATAGTTAAGCTGGTTGCAACGGTCCATGTTCGTAAATTGATGAGAGTGAGGTTCTTGATAAAATAATAAAGAACAATAAATGTGATATAGAATAATGTGCAGCCTAAAGTAAAAAAGAAGTATCTACATTCACCTATCTGTAACAATGTAGCAATGGTCTGGAACTAAGAAGATATTTTTGTTCACTTGTTTGAAGCTGCGCAATACTATCCTCATTGAACTGCTTTATAAAATTGCGGTTGAAGATGTTCATAATGTTCATGAGACATAATGAATATCATAATTGGTCAAGGGATAAAAAGTGTTTAAGCTTATAACATACCCTAGAAATAAAAAAGAATATGCTTTCAAAGAGAACAATCTAGAATGAGATGAAGAATGTGTTCAGAGTGCCAAGGATTCAAAGCCTTTACTATCTGGAATCATGAAAAGTGGACTAGGGTAGTATAAAATGCATTCAAGGTAAGATAAATGGGTGGGATAATATTCCATTAGCACAAGTTACCCCCAAGTCAGGGGTCTTATAGACAATGGTTCAAAGTTGTTTATGCGTAGAACCTCTTAAGGTGTATGATGTTCATGGGATCTGAAATTTTTTTACCATTAGGTTTATCCAGTCGATATGCTTTTGATCCATAGTTTACTATGACAATATATGGTCTTAACTAATTAGGTTGAAACTTGCCTTTCTTTTTGGGTTCAGTATTCATGTTCTTCTGGTTCTCTTTCAAAACTAAGTCACCAATCTCAAATTCTTGAGGAAGAATGTGTTTGTTGTAGCTTCTCTACAATCTATTATGATAGGCCTACAAGTTTTTTAAGGCAACCAAATGCTTACCATTAAGAAGCTCTAGTTCTTGCAGCTATGAGGATCTATAGTCTTCATCATCTTCAATGTGCTCCAATGATATTCTTAATGATGGGATCTCAATCTCGACTGAGATGATAGCTTCAATGCTAAAAATAAGGGAGTATGGAGTAGCTCCAATTGGGGTGTGTTGATTGGTTCTATAAGCCCAAAGGGTAGGAAAGAGTTGTAAGTGCTAATTATGGTTAGCATCATTGACAATCTTCTTTAATATGGCTAGAATGGTTATATTTGATGCCTCAGCTTGTCCGTTGCCTTGCAAGTTATATGGAGTGGATTTCTTGTGCTTGATCTTGAATTTTGTACAAAGACATTTCACATATTGGTTCACAAAGGATCTACGATTATCAGATATAATATAGGGTGGGATGCCATATCGATAGATGATATGGTAATGAATGAATTTGGCTATTTGTTTCTTGGTAATCTAACTGAGAGGAATGGCCTCAATCCACTTGGTAAAGTACTTGATTATAGTAAAAATGTGCTTATGGCCATCTGAAGATGTCAGGTTAATTTTTCCAATGAGATCAAGACCCCATGTTGAGAATGGTCATGGTGTAGTGATCAGCTACAATGGTAAGGAAGGTGCATGTATCAAGTTGCCATTCTACTGGTAAAGAACACACTTCTTTACGTAATTACAAGCATCTGTCTCCATTTTGGGCCAATAATAGCCAATTTTGAGGAGTTTTTTGGCTAGGACTACACCATTGGTATGGGCCCTACACATTCATTCATGAACCTCCTTTAGTGCTAGCTTGGATTCTCCCAAAGATAAATAATAAAGAAGCATTCCATCATAGCCTTTATGATAAAGTGTGTTTCCAAGGAGGATATAACATTTTAAGTGATGAAAGAATAGTTTTTTTTGGTTGTTGGAAAGGTTGATGGGAAATACGTGACTATGAAAATAGTTATAAAAATCTCGGTACCATGGTAGCTCAGGTGAGGGATTAGGATCAACAATGGTGCATATACTCTCTAAATCTAATAGAATATGTACCAGCTAAAGAAAATTTTCAATTAGGAACTGATACTCTTTATCACTATCATGCATTTTAATCATGGAACCAATTATTGCCATAACATTGATAGATCTGTTGTTGACTCATAGAACTTGCTCAAATTGTAGAGATTTAAAATGTGTTTTGAGGTTATCGATAATTTGCTTGTCATCCTTTGTTTGATATTGGTCAGTTGTCTAATTTATGATTAACTGTGAATCTCCATAGACCTTTAATCTTTAAATATCTCACTGTACATCAAGACAAAGCCTTATAACCAATGCCTCATATTCAAACAACAATAGCTACAATGAAATTGTATATGGAATGCTTTGGGGATCAGATCCCCCTATGGTGTGATCAACAACATGCTAGCTCCAGACCCTCAGGGTGTGAAGTATCCATCAAAATAGAGCATCCACTATTCATGTTCTTATGATGCTTATTCTATCATCATGATAAAATCATTTAGAAGGTCAAAGTTGAGAGGTTGAGTGGCTTTAATAGGAGCTTCTGCAAGTTGGTCAACAAGAACTTGTCCTTTGATTACCTTTTGATTATGGTACTTAATATAAAACTCACTGAGGAGCATGATCCATTTAGCCATGTGTCCTTGAAGAGTTGCTTTAGATAAGAGGAAATTGAGAGGATCTACATTGGCGATAATAATAGTTTTGTTGTTTAGCATATAATGCCATAATTTCTGAGTGGCAAATGCCATAGTTAAACATGCCTTCTCAATAGGCATATAATTATGTTCATAAGCTACCAATGTATGGTTTAAATAATAAATAATGTGTTCCTTACCATGATCATCATGTTGAACCAAAAGTGCCCCCAGTGTATGTTTCATGGATGATTTATAAAGAAGCAGTGGCTTTCCTTGTGTTGGAGGTCATAAGACTGATAGATTGGCCAAGTATGTTTTAAGCTTTGTAAATGCTATCTGACAATATTCATCCCACTAAAATGTTACCCCTTTCTTTAAAAGATAGGTAAATAGGTGGCACTTATCTACCAATTGAGAAATGAACCTGTGTATAGGCTGGATCTTTCCTTGTAGATCTTGTAGCTATTTAAGATTGTTTGGTGGAGGCATTTCCATAATAGCATAGATAATTGCAAGGTCTACTTTGATCCCTCATTTTGATATAATGAAACCTATAAATTTTCTTGATGTGACTCCAAAGACACATTTCTTAAGATTCAAGTAGATTTTATATTCATGAAGCCTCTCAAATATGCTTTGTAGAATGTCAGTATGTCTAGCTCTTGTTCTTGACTTTTCTAGTACATCATCAACATAATCCTTGATAATGTCATGCATCATGTCATGGAAAATGATAGTCATTACATGCTGATATGTGGCTCCAGTGTTCTTCAAACCAAATGACATTACTTGGTAGTAGAATGTCCCCCACAAAGTGGTGAACGTGGTCTTATAATGATCTTCAGGGGCTATCTTGATCTGATTGTAATAAAAAAATCCATCCATTAAGGATAACATCTCATACCCAGCAGTTGAGTCGATGATCATGTCGATGTTGGGTAGAGGAAAATCATCTTTGGAGCATGCTTTGTTGATATCATGGAAATCAATACAAATATGTATGCCTGGGGTATTTTTACTCATTAGTACTATGTTGAAAACCCATTTAGAGTAGTTTAGTGGTCTGATAAAATTGGATCCTAACAACTTTTCCAACTCGGCCTTAACCAAAAGGGTGATGCGTGGATGCATCTTTCTTAATTTTTGCTTGACTGATTTAACACTAGGGTGAACAACAAAATGATGCACAACTAAATTTGGGTCTAAGCCTGGCATGTCAGAGTATGCTCATGTAAAGATGTCTATATAATCCTTAAGAATGGATATAATATGTTCACATTTTGGTTCAGTAAGGGAAGCTCTAAGATAAATAATTTTGGGATCCTCATAGGTTCCCAAGTTCACTTCTATTGTGATTTCCACAACTAGTGTGGATCCATCCTCTAGAATTATAGGCAATGTATGGTCATGATCATTTTTCTTTGCTATATCTTCTTGTTGTTCCTCCCATAGATCCAAAAAATATGAAGAACCATAATATGCCTTCTCATGTAAAGGCCAATTGGTAAAAACCTCTAGAAACTCAAGAGCAAGATACTCAAATATTTGATGTTGTTCTGAAGAGATGCTTGTACTAGCTATGGAACTTGGGCTAGATGGACTTTCTACGTCCTAAGGGGATGAGCAAAATTTCCCACCTGGGAGTGCTTGGATTAGGTTTTCACTCAAAGGCTTGTCTTTTTCTTTACTTTTTCTTGATCGACAAGTGCCTCAAAGAGGTTTTCACTCAAAGATCTTGATGTTTTTTTTTATTATGACCGAGAAAGTTTCTCTGCTCTCCAAAGTAGGTAAAAGGATCCAATGAAAAATCAAAACCCTGCTTATGATCACCAAAGGGAAATGCATCTCATAGGCCCATGTATTCTGCAATCGATTCTTCATTTTGAAACTCATAGAGGCATATGACCAAATTTTATTGGTCCCAATCTATGAGTTTAGGATGTCAAAGGCATAAGTTACAAGGAGGGTTTGCTTTAGGATGGGAAGCACCAATGGTAAAGATAAAATGTCCTATTTCAAGAAGGGAAGCACCACTAGGATGGGTTTTTGCTTCAGGATGGGAAGCTCTAATAGGCATTATGGTCAATATGGCAATTGAATCAAACAAATCTGGGTCAGCAAGCTCATCAAAAAGGATATAATGAAACATTGTGTCACTGCTAAGAGTCTCATTACTAGTCACTTCAGAAGAGTCAGTATCAAATTTCATGAGGTCATCCTCTAATGGGTTCAATCCAATACCATGATTACAATTGATAACTCCAACTGATAAGGGTTCTAAAATTCCTTGCACCTATGAGCCAAGGCCTTTCCCTATATAGTCAAGATGATCCATTATCCTGTTAGGGATAGGATACTTTGGATTCTAAAAATAATCAGCAAGGCCTTCAGAACATAACTAATCTCTCTCGATAAAAGCCTCTCGATCTTTCTTTGGTGCGATTGTAGGTGCAAAAACCACAGGAGGCTTTGCTTGTTTCTTCTTTGGTTTCCAAATTTGATCAGGTCTATTAGGATTTTGGGAAGTTTTAGGCTTACCAAATATTTTAGGGGATTTTAGTAATTTTTCAATATGGAGTACATCTTTTAGATGGTACGTGAAAATGTCTACATCTTTAATAATAACTTATTTGGCCAGAGCTATAGGAAATAGATCAACCAAAGTGGAGGCTAGATCACCAGGGTCGATATAATTAGATGGAGATGGCTGATAAATGATGGCTTTGTTATTATTTGTAAAGAATTTAAAACTTGGGCAATAGTTATAATTATGAAACTCTACTTCAAGATGTTTGTAGTATTGATATGGCTACTGATCAGTGAGAATAGTAACCTCGATCCCATCATGGGGAAACTTAAGGCATTGGTGAAGAGTAGATGGAACTACCTATACTTCATGGATCCAAGAATGACCAAGAAGTATGTTATAAGGAAGCTCAATATCCATAATATAGAATAATGTGTGATGAGAAATAGACCCAACTATGACTAAGAACCAAATTGTACTAGATAACTCCCTCTCAGTGTTGTCGTAAGCCTTGATTGTAATAGTTTCTGGTTGAATGTCTTTATCCATGTAGCCCAATCATCATACTAATTTAATGGATATGATGTTCAGACCTAAACCATTATCTATAAGAACCTACTTGATCTTGTGATTTGTAATGATTATCTCAATATATAATGGGTTATTGTGGTTTGGGCTGAGGGTGGACATGTCTTTTTGATCAAATGTGATTTATCAAAATGAAGACAAGTGTCCAACTAGGTTCTAGAACTGATTAAGGTTTATATCATTAGGCACAATAGACTCTTGCAAAATTTTATTAAAGAGGGTTCTATGGACATCAGATGTTCGTAAGAGTTTTAATATGGAAATTTGTGCAGGCATTTTATGTAATTGATCCGTTAGACTATAAGGCCTTTGAATTGTGGATTGAACTATTTTAGTATTTATTGGGATAGTATTTGGCTTTGAAATTGTTGGCATAATGTTCTCATAGGGTTTCATGGAAGAAGTGGGTGAAGGGCCCTGGATGGTAACTCACGGGCATCTAGTTGAGACTGCACAACCTAGAGGTGACAAGGAGTTATTATATTTAACATAGGAAGGAAAAAGGCCTTGGATGGTGACTCACAAGTGAATAACTATATTTATACAATTTTGGGTCAATTAGAAGCCTTTATAATTAGAAGAAAGGTGATGCTATTCAAAATTAGTAACCCATGTAAATGGAGTTGCAACATGATGATGCAAACTTGACATGGTATTACTAGGGGGAGAGGGTATTGACCTTATAATGATGGGTCCTGTGTTACGAAGAACATGAGATTGGCCACATGGTTTCATAGTAACAATGGCAATGTGGGATATAGAAATACATCCCACAGTATTATTATATTCGTAAGGTATGTTGTTATAAGCCACATTGTTAGTATAGACATTATGATCTTGATTATGCTCATTATGATTTTGACCTTGTTGCTAGTTTTGATTTTGATTTTGTCCTTAATTATGACCATTTTGATTGTTTCTTGGTGGTAGTGGATCATGTCAAGGAAAGAGGTCTTTGTAGATTCCCATATCTTGATTTGTGTCTTAATTAGGGGCCAATTGAATTTCTAGTTCACCACTTTCAATAAAGTCCTCAATAATATTTCATAATTGAATGCAATGATATGCATCGTGACCAACAATATGATGAAAGTTACACCATTCGTTCTCTTTATACCAATCTAATTTTGGTTGATCTTGAGGAAATGGCCTTGATACTGGCCATATAATTAAGTTAGCTACAATGAGATTTTATAATACTGTTTCAACCGATTCTCCTAACTTGATAAAGACTCTAAAATTATTATGAAATATCCTTCGTGGAGGTTGTCTCTAAAAAGTAGGTAGTGGATTCGAGGGAGTTAATTATACATTTAGAGGAGGCATAGCTTGTACCATTTGTACATGTCTTATTTTAATCACCCCATTTCCAACCGTGTTCTTATTTTTTCTAAAGCCTTTAGGCTTATCCTGCATAACTATTTGAATCAGTGATTTAGTCTGATTAGATGCTTGACCTTTCATAAAAATTTTAACAAGGCCCTTAGCAATAAGAGCCTTCTCAATTTGTAATCCTTTGTCAATAATTTATTCAAATGAGTTATCACAAGCTAACTTTAGATTATGCACAACTTCAGGATGCAAGCTCTATGTAAAGATATCAACCAACTATTTATCTGGCAAGTTATGTTGAAAGCAGCCTGCCAATGATCTCCACCTTTGCAGATATGTGATGAAACTTTCACCATCATGCTGCTTGGCTTTACATAAGTCAACAATGGTTAATTACTGTTCTATGTTATATGAGAAATGGTTAACAAAATTTTTTGATAAGTCATTCCAATTTGTAACTAATCTCTTCGGTAGTTTAAGTAGCCAATCAAGAGCTTGTCTCACTAAAATTCATAGAAATAGTCGTAGTAAGTACTCGCTACTATAAGCAACCTCTTGACATAAGACAAAAAATACATGTATGTGATCATGTAGATCTCCTTTTCCTTTGTACTTGTCAAATTTGGGTGCCTCAAAATGAGGTGAAAAGGGGTTTTGGAGAATAGATAAATCGAATGGATATGGACATATCTCATCAAATTTGTACTTTTTGACTCTATTATTCATCTCCAATCTTTGAATAATTTCCTTCATAAGAATTCCATTCTTGCATGTTTGGTACATTTGTGGATTGAATAAGATGTTGTTGGGGTGGAATGTGCCCTTGGTTTCATTGTTGTTAGGGTGGAATGTGCCCCTAGTTTAGTTGTTATCGGGGTGGAATGTGCCCTGAGTTTTATTATTGTTGGGGTGGAATGTGCCCTTGGTTTTGTTGCTATTGGGGTGGAATGTGCCCCTAATTTTGTGTGGATCTATATGGAGTGTATACATTTCAATCCATGACTTGGTTTTGATTTACTCCTTGAGTTGAGAACATAGGGCGTTGATTCTTGGATTGTAAAACATTCCCTGAATTTGGTTGTTTCGTATTTTATTGATTTTGGAAATTTCTATGTTTATTTACCAATTTTTGTGTTGGTTGAAAAGAACTAGCCAAATTGTCTTGAGGGATTTCCTCAATTTAAACTAAATGTTTGGGTTTTTGAGTTTGTAAAGTAACAAGAGGTTCTTGATGATTGAATAATGTATGTTACGTGTCAAATGGAACACTTTGTAATGTCTCTTATGACTTTAACTATTCATTGAGATTACCTTGATCCACTATAGTAATGTCCTCATCTAATATTTGTTGCATACTTTCAACCACATTTCCTTGTTCTTTCAAAGCATCTTTGTGAATTGAAGTGGCAACTAGGGAGTCAGTTAAGTCTGTGATAAGTTGATCTACATATCTTTGACTTATTATCTTGATCTTAGCTAGAAAATATGGATTTGTGGGTTTTGACTCTGTTTGCATTTCTTTTCCTTTGTTAGAGGAAGAAGGTATGTCTATTTGTGCAAAATCTTGCTCTTGTCATCGTTGTTTTCCTTCTCTAACTAAGGTATGGAATTATTCTATAGGAAAGTCATAAGGTAGTCTAGCACCTGATTCTATCAATCTAAGAAGGGCTTCATCTTGATCTTCTTGGAGTTGATATTCATTGTAATCATCTTTAGATCCTACTATTACGGGGATGTCATCAAAAATAATGGGGTTATCTTGACCATCATAAAATTTCCCATCTTCATAACATAGTCCTTAAGAGGCCCCACTACGAATGAACCTTTAAGTCATGTCTAAAAGAGTTGTTTTGTGTGTTGACTAACTTTGGACCAATGCTTGGCAACCAAACAAAGTATGCTCTGGCTCTCTTCTAAACAAATAACCAAGGTACCAATGAGACTATAAGGGAGGGTGGTATGAAACCACGCACAATTAGAAGATTTGGTTCATGAGTTTACTCGATCTTTGGTAAATTTGAAATTGCATAAATCAGAAGAGGGTAAGGTAACTCAAAGACCCAAGGTGAAAACTAGTACACCAAAGCCTAGATCTTTGTGATACACCTGTATGGTTAAAGCTAGTTTTGACTTCGACAAGTTGACCCTAGAATTTTAGAGGAAAGTTATCTAGATTATGAAGAAGATAAAATGGACTAAACAACTCAAGATGTAAAAACATAAGCAAATCACTAAGTATAGAGATAGGACCAAATAGGCAGTACAACATCGTCACATAGTTCCAGTAGGATAAAATATGTTCTAGGACTTAAAACATGAGCAATACACAAGATGACTTGAATCCACCAAGATGATAATGTGATTTTGAGTCTTAATAAATGGCCTTAAATCTAAATGGAAAATTGAACACAAGTTAGAACAAGCTTAATGCATAAATGGTGAACCCACTTTGACACACCAACCGTTAGAACTCAGAAAGGATCAATTTTGAATGTGGATTATAAATGAAGGATTTTAAAAAATTAAGGAAAAGATCTAGATTCAATTGGGCAGCATGACTGCACCAAAATGGATGACATGACATAAAGCTTTTGATAAAAATTTAAATAAGGAAAAGATGAATTTTCCAATTGGATAATGTAACGCCTCCCTTGCTCAAGAAAATTTAAGACAATGTGTTTTGGTTAAGTTCATTGAGTTAACAAGTAGTTGTTGATGTGGTAGATTGCACCCTCTAAAGGGAGGCTCATCTCTTTTCATCCATGTGACATAATGGAGACATCCCTCTTGCTATGGGTGGCAAACGTGAAGGATGAATCTCTAGATTAGGGGCTAGCTCCCCTTAATGCACCTTGAAGTCCTAGATCTCCTACTGATAATTATGGGGGGGATGAAAAGGGAGAGAAAATACTAAAAATGGGACCTAAGCTAAGAGGTGATGCACCAAAATAATTGGTCTACTCAGCTTTGGCATACACTTTGAACCATGGACAACAAACATACACTTCATTCAGGGGAGAAAAACTTCCTTGCATCAGTATTTTATTAGGGGGTCCTATGAAGATACAAGGAGGAAGAAACTAGCACCAGATGTATTTTAAACACACTATTGGGTAGCCCATTCACTTGTCTATACTCGCTTTGGACACTTCCTATGACCTACAAAATAGAACATCACTATGCACTAGATATGCTAAAATAAACTTATGAAAGCATGAAAAAAAATGACTTAACACAAGATAAAACCATAGACATATGCAAAAGTGCAAGCTCAAATGGAGGTAAAAATGATTTTTCTGATTCAAGGTAAATTCCTTCAGGGCTTTTCCATACAAGCTGAGAGATATCCTCTCAAAATGAGAAGTTACAATTATATAGAACAAGATGCTGATAGAACAAGGAAAGGAGACCCATGTTGGAGTCAAACACTTCTGAGAAGAGACCATGCTGCTACAGTATTATTCAAACTGCATATGAAAGAGCCATGTTGTAGATGTCCAAGATACCGCCCTTACTATCCTAGGCCTACAAAAGCATGGGATACTCCTTCTAGTAACTGACAAAGCCATCCCCAAGTTGTTGTGGCTGGACCATGCTCTCTTCAATGTTGGGCGCAACTAGCTATGCATTAATAATGAAGCATGAAAACATGGGATACTCTCCTCTATAGTTCAAAAACCAATCTATTTATTGGTTTTAGGTAGATATTTTTGACCCAAATCTATTAACTCCCTTTGTTGAGTTGTTCATGCCACTTATCTTGTTCTAATTGGTCCTTAATTCTACCCTTTGTCTTTATTAGCAGCTAGAATAGTTATGAGTTTTGTCTTTTCCACTTTGTCTTTTCTCGGGCTAATTTTCCTTTGGGCTTGGCTTTTTTTTCCTCTCAAGTTCATTTTCTTGCTTGCTCATTCATTTGTTCTTTGGGCGTTTGGGCTTTTGTTTCTGAACTCCTTCAGATAAAATTTGTTGATCTCTCTTTTGTTTCAACCCTTTTTTCTCAAACTTTCCTTCAAATAAAATGTCTGAAGGAATTCTTTTTTTTGGTGCTAGCTTTTCCGAAGGGCAAGTTCCCTTTGGGCTTTTGTCTTCATCCCTTGCTTTCTTAAAGTTCCCTCTGCAAAGGCTTCTCCCATCCAAAAATATCCTTCAATTTTATGAAAATGGTCCTTCTCTTTCTCAAAGTTCCCTCTGCAAGGGCCATTTGATCTTGAAAGTACCCTTCATAAAAATGGAAACGATCCACTTTCTTGACCAAGTGCCCTCTACAAACACACTTACCCTTCAGAACTTTTGCAATTGCCCTACATGCAATCAAAGTGCACTCTAAGGAAATTCCTTGTTTTTTCGAGCCATTTAGATTAAATTAGATCCTTGGAAAGAACTTACTCATAAAGTTCCTTAAATAAGGCCTCTTGACAAACTTGAAATACACTTGGTTAAATGAAATGAGGTAAACACTTGGTTTTTGCATGGAACAGGTCGAACAGGGAACCTTGATGAATGATTTTAACCAAAACATGGATTGAAGACTTATGCATAAAAGAGGGGGTGCCCATTTTTTACTCTAAATGACCAAAAAATGGTCAACAAATTGGTGACTCATAGCGAAAGCATCCCTACTATGCTTGGGAAGACTAGTAGCCTCAAAGTCCATTGGGCATAGAGTTAGAATGCATCTTGAGCATGTTGAAATATCCTTATAAAGACCCTAGATCCAACAAAGTTTTACCTCAAAAAAAGGTAAAAAGCAACAAACCTATGCAACAACACCTATGAAAAATGAGGAAGAACAAGGAAAACTATGTACATGACAAGAAAAACTTAGTAACAATGCTTAAGGTATATCCCATTGACTGGGATATGTAGCTCTTCACCATCCAACTTGGAGAGTTGGAAAGCATTGTGTTGCTTGCATTGGGTGATGACATATGGGCCACTCTACAAAGCATCAGAATTCATGTGCCTTCTAAGAATGGCTTGATCCTCATCTCACTTCAAGACAATGTCACCTTCTGAGAAGCTCCTTGTCATAGGCCTTTTGTCAAAATGCTTCTTTGTTTGTTATTGACGACTGGTCATGGCATCCATGGCTTGGTTTCTCACTTCTTGAAGCTCCATTAGCTCATAATACCTAACTTCCAAGCTATCACTCTCCATCATTACAACTAATGGGCAAGATCCAAGGCTGGTAACTCAAGTGAGATAGGAAGTCTAGCTTCCCTTCCATACACAAGTGTGTATGGTGAATTCTCGATTGCCCTCTTTGGAGTGATCTTATCTACCCAAAGAGCTATCTTTAACTTGGCATGCCAAGTCCTTTGATTTTCCTCCATTATTCTCTTTATGATCCCAATCAAATTCTGGTTTGTGGACTCAGCCAACCCATTTACTTATGGATAGTAGTTGGAAGAAGTGCTGAGATAGATGCCATAATTTAAGAAAGCCAATGCATTATTTGAAATGATTGTGGTTGGGAACCTAAATCTTATCACTATGCCTTGAAAAAAGTCCAAGACTACACTATCATTGGTTTCTTTTAAAGGTATGGCCTCTACCCACCTTGTGAAATAATCTATGACAGTCAAAACCCACTTGTGGTCAACACTAAGAGGATTGATCAGCCCTATGAAGTCTAACCCTCATTGCATGAATGACTATTCCACATGAATACAATGAAGAGGCATGGTAGCCAGCCATTGTTTCCCATCAAAGAAGGCACATTTTTGACATTTCCTCACCCAAGCATGAGAGTCTTTAAACAATTTGGGCCAAAAATAACGAGCCCTCATAATCCTTGCAGCTGTGGCCTTGGGAGCAAAGTGGCCACCAATTGGTCCATCATGGAACTCGGACAATACCTTATCAACTTGGTCTGAATCAATACATCTCAAGAGCACCCTAAAAAGTCTTTTCTGAATAACACTCCATCAACTAGGATATATGGAAGAGATTGGAGTCTTAAATACCTCTTCTTGGTCATATCAAGACTTTGTGGATACTCACCAGTTCAAAGGAAATGAACCATGTCTTGTGCCTAGCTCTTCATGACTATAGGTACAATTACTGTAGGTTCATCATGGAGTACCAAAACATCCTCCTTTGGCTCTTTCAAGTCTATAGTAAGGTGTTCAAACAACCCTCTTACTCTTACCAGCTTGGTGGTCTTAATCTCTACGTCATACTCCATTACTTTGGTGATCCAACCTACCTTTTTCTCATTTAATTCTTAGTTTAGCAAGAAGTATTTTACACTAGGATGTGGCACCATGATGTGAACTTTGCTGCTAGACAACATATGCCTAAACTTCTTTAGACTTCATATAAATGTAAGCACCTACTTCTCAACATACGTGTATCTAACCTCATAGCCTTCTAAACCTTGGCTAAAACAAGGAAGAGGCTATTCTAAATTCTCACCATGTGCTTGAGTCAGCATAGCAGAGATTACCTCTTCATTCCCAAAAGTGTATAGATTGAATTCCTTGGAGAAGTTTGGACTAGCTAGGGTAAGATCTTGGGCAATAGCTTACTTGATGCCTTCAAATCTTTCTCTTCTTCTTGTTGTCCACATGAATGTCTCATCCTTCCTTAGCATGGAAGTTAGTGGCTTGACAAGCTCAACAAAATTAGGAATAAATCTCTTAATTAAATTTATCTTACCAAAGAAACTTTTTAGACTCTTCTTGTGCTTAGACAAGGACAATGCTAAGATGGCATTCACCCTCTTTGGATCAATGGATATGCCTTCCTTCAAAATGACATGGCCTAAGAGCTTGCCTTCATGGATGGCAAACATGCATTTCTTTGGGTTGAGAGAGATGCCAAAATCTCTACACCTTTCAAAGATTTGACTCAGGTGCTTCAAGTGTTCACTTGCCTCCTTGGAGAAGACTATCACATCATCAAGGTAAACCAACATAATGTCATTGATCAAACCTTGGAAAATCATGTCCATGGCATGTTGGAAGGTAGCTCCAGCATTTGACAATCCAAATGGCATCTTCTTATAGGCATATATTCCCCACTTGATGGTGAAGGCTATCTTCACTAAGATTTGATTGTACTTGGAGTATCCATCTGGGAGAGAGAACATTTCACTGCCTATCACCATCTGAAAAATTTGTTCCATACTTGGAAGAGGATAGTGATATCTCAATGAGACTTTATTCAGGTCTCTGAAATCCACACACAATCTAACTTCTCCATTCTTCATCCTAACAAAGACCAAATTGGCCAACCAAGAAGAGTGTTTGATAGGAAAGATGATCCTAGAATCAATCATTTTGGTGAGCTCTTTCCTCATGAGAGGCTCAATATTTGGATTGATTTGCCTTTGATTTTACTTGATGGGTTTGTCACCTTCCTCCAACTCAATGGTGTGTTGGGCCAAGTCTAGATCAAAGCCCTTCAAATCACCATACTCCCAAGCAAAGATATCAACAAACTCTTGACATAACATAATGAAAGCATGGTTTTCCTCATTAGTACACATATTTCCAAATGCAAGTAGCTTATCCTTGTAGATCTCTACCCTTTCATAATTTTACTTCTTGGTTGACATGCTTGCTATCTCTCTCTTGAGTTGGTCATTTTTGTTGAAAATGATCTCAAGATTTATGAAAAATTTGGGAAGCCTATTGGTCTTTAGTTGAACAATCTGCCCATCATACTGCTATTGTAGCATGGATTGATTTTTGGAAGAGAACTTAGCTTCTTCTTACAATAAAAGTGCTATTTTTTGGTAACATTCAAACACCTACCAATTTGTGACATTGTCTAGTATGGAGGGCCTCACAATCACCTTTAAATGATGTTGATTCTTTTTTTGTCTTATCCCTTTTGGGATGTCAAATTGAGCACCAACTGTTACTAGTCTATCAGCATGCTTGTTCTCCTCTCTTGGAATGAAAGTGATTTTAAAAGCAATGAATTTTTCTATAAGGTCCCACACTCTATGCTTGTAAGACTTGAGTAAGGAGTTCTTGGTCAAGTTTTGACCTCTCACTTAGTTCATAGTCAACTCATTGTCTCCAAACACCTGAAATTCTTTGATTCCTCTCTTCCTTGCCCATTCTAGGCCATGAACAAGGGCCTCATACTCTGCTACATTATAGGTGCAAGAGAACTAAAACCTAAAAGTTGAGAAGTATTTTTCCTTTGAAGGTGAAACTAGCATTGCCCCACCACTAGCTTCCAACTTATTTCTAGATCTATTAAAGAACAAATGCCACAAACCACATTCCTCTTGGTCTATCTTCATCAATTTTGGCATGAAAGCATCTTTCTCATGCATGCAGTAGACTCTAAGACTAGCTTCTTCAATGAACTTGTAAGCATCATGCTCAAAGTTGTCATTTCCCCATTCATATAGGAGCATGTTAGCAACTCCTACAAAGGAAGATGGCAGAGATTGATCTACCTGGAGCTCTTCATCAATGATTACGTAGTTCACATTTGCCACTTTGGGCAAGTATGGCTCTAGGTGATCCTTGTGGATGGGCTCTAACTCAATCTTCACTTTAGTTCCATACTTTGTCCTGAAAACCATGTAAGACCAGTTGGATGCCAAGTATCCACCTATCTTGGATGTGAAATCCCTTGACAAGCAAAGAGTGAAGGAAGGTGAAACATCTCCCACTACCATACATGAGGAATTGAGAAGGTCAAACATGCATGGAGAGTCAGATTCAAGCCTCTTTCCACTCCCAACGTCTTAACTAGTGATCCATCCAACTGTAGAACTCCTTTGGTCATTTGCTCATACTTGAGGCCTAAATTATCAGCTGTGCATTTGGCATAACTGAGGTGCTTGATCCACTAACAATGATGCAATTATGGACCAATAAATCACCAATAATTAGGGACAAATACAATGGGGGACCTTCTCAATTTTATTTGCTTGACCAGCTATAGGAGGAGCCCCATTTACTTTCAACACATTATCATTGCTGGGACAGCTTGCTCACCCAACTCATATAATTCCTTTTGGAGTATATATTTTTATCCTGGTAGTGCTAAGGAATCCCATAATGATATCTTCATATGCAACTTACTCATTTGGTTTACTACATTGATTGAAGGATTGCCCCCTTTAGAGTTCTCCTTGGGAGCATTCGTAACCTGTAGTGCAACTTGAAGAGCTAAAGTTGCAACCATTGGCCTAAAATTGGGAAACTTTTGATTCACTTGTATTCCTGGGGATGCTTCAAGTACACTTCCTACTTGATTGGGTGAAGGGGATGTGGTAGGTGGTTGAGTGGCTTCTTAATATTCATTAATGACTCTCTTTTTAGACCTGGTGTTGGATGCAACACCAACATTCTAATTACTTATGCTCCCCACATAGTTGACTGCATATAACTCTCCTTCTAAGTGATTCATAAGAGTGGAATCAGATTGATCCTACTGGCTATTTATCCCAAGTTGTGTTGACATCTCAAAATTTAAGAATTGGGTTACATGATCACCTTGTGTAGTCATGCTTTGATTTGGTAGCTCACTAGCATAAGTAACCTATTCTTGGCCATGCTCTAAGGGTGGATAGTTGGGATACCTTTGCACCAAATTATTTTGAGTGGGGACAAGAGCCTTGGAAGATGAAGGGGAATTTGGATTATATCTTTGATAAGGCTTGACATGTGTAATTTGACCTTGCCATTTATTATAATTTTGGAATGGAGGCCTTTTTGCTTGCCCAAACTGTTGGTAGCCTTGATTTGGCTTATAACTATGAGCTTGTTATCTTTTGAGGGAAACTAACTCATTGCTAACACTCTAACATAGGCTCTTAACTTCATGGATGTCATTTATAGGGGTAGAAGCTGGCTTCTCTTGATTAGGTAGAGGAGCTAGAGTGGGCAAAGCAGGCTAGACTGAGGGCTGTAAATCAAGAAAGAGTGGCATAAGAGGTCTAGGATCTATCTTTCCTTCGTAAACAAGGCAATTTTTAGCAACTATGGCTATCTCATAAGCAACAGGTAGAGTGTTTCCACCCATGGACTGTATCATGATAGCAATGCCATTATTTAGGGTCTTTAAATAGTAAAGTAAAGCATATCTTGGCTTCACAAGAATTGGGATCCTGTCCCAAGTCTTTTGGAACCTAGTGTTAAAATATTGAATAAACTCATGTGGGGCTCTCTTAATTGAGGTTAACTACTCAGATAGAGACAAATGGTCTCTTTTTCCCCCAAACCTATTGGTCAAGAGGGTCCTTAACTCATCTCATGAGCCAACTGAGTTCACAGGCAAGGTCCCATACCAGTCTAGAACATTCCCTTTGAAGGATAAGGCTAGCAATCTAATAGATGCATTTTTTTAGTGATATTATGGATGTTGTAGAGGTTTTCTATATTTATAATATGGTCAACAACAATGATTGGGCCCTCTCCACTAAAAGGAAGAACACTTTTGAGAGTTGTTCCTAGAATTGGGTAATATTGCTGAAGGTTCGAGGGAATTTAACCATTGAAGGCCACAAAAAGGAAAGCCCTAAGCGCTATCATGTATGTGAAAGGATTCAATAGGGGTCTCTTTGAGTAGGTATATTTGATGGCTATCTTATTAAAATGGATTGCTACGTAAGGGTGGGTATTTTTAAATCTCAGCCTTTTTGTTGAGTTCAAAGGTAACTCAACAAATTCAAAAGGGACACCCCTAAAAGAAGATCTTTTAGTGACTTGGTTCCTAAATAGAGTTGAAAAGTGATGAATATAGCTCCTTCTTTTATATTTTTTAACAATATCAAGACCAACACCAATCCTGAAACTTACAAGTTTGAAATTATCCCATCTAGCATGCCAAAAACTGTTGACATGGTAGATTGCACCCTCTGAAGGGAGGCTCAGATCTCTTCATCTATGTGACACAATGGAGACATCCCTTTTGTTTTGGGTGGCAAACGTAAGGGACAAATCTCTAGATTAGGGGATGGCTCCCCTTTATGCACCTTGAGGCCCTGGATCTCCTAATGCTAATTATGGGGGGAATGAAAAGGGAGAGAAAATACTATAAATGGGACCTAAGCTAAGAGGTGATGCACCAAAATAATTGGTCTACTCAACTTTGGCATACACTTTAAACCATGGACAACAAGCATACACTTCATTTAGGTGAGAAAAACTTCCTTGCATCAATATTTCAGTAGCGGGTCCTATGAAGATACAGGGAGGAAGAAACTATCACAAGAGGTGTTTTAAACACACTGTTGGGTATCCCATTCACTTGCCATTACTCACTTTGGACACTCCCTGTGACCTACAAAAAATAAAATCACTATGCACTAGATATGCTGGAATAAACTTATGAAAGCATGAAAATAAAATGACTTAACACAAGATAAAACCATAGACATATGCAAAAGTGCAAGCTCAAATAGAGGTAAAAATGCTTTTTCTGATTCAAGGTAAATTCCTTCAGGGATTTACCATTCAAGTTAAGAGATATCATATCAAAATGAGAAGTTACAATTAAATAGAGAAAGATGTTGATAGAACAAGGAAAGGAGACCCATGTTGGAGTCAAACACTTCTGAGACAAGACACCATGCTACTATCGTATTCTTTAAACTATGTATGGGAGAGCCATATTGTATATTTCAAGCCATCACCCTTGCTATCTTGGGCCTGCAATAGCATGGGATACTCCTAGTAACTGACAAAGCCATCCCCAAGTTATTATGGTTGGACCATGCTCTCTTCAATGCTAGGTGCAATTGGCTTTGTATTAATGGTGAAGCATGAAAACATGGGCTACTCTCCTCTATAGTTCAAAAACCAATCTATATATTAGTTTTCAGTAGATATTTTCTGCCCAAATGTATTAACTCCCTTTGTTGAGTTGTTCATGCCACTTGTCTTGTTCTGATTGGTCCTTAATTCTACCTTTTGTCTTTGTCAGCAGCTAGAATAGTTTTGAGTTTTGTCTTTTTTGATTTGTCTTTGCTTGGGCTAATTTTCCTTCGGGCTTGGATTTTATTTTCTCTCGAGTTCCTTTTCTCTCTTGCTCATTCATTTATTCTTTGGGATTTCTGGCTTTTATTTCTAAATTCCTTCGGACAAAATGTTTGAAGGAATTCGCTGTTGATCTATCTTTTATTTTGGCCCTTTTTTCCAAAACTTTCCTTCGGAAATTTTTTTTGAAGGAATTCTTTATTTTGGCATTGGCTTTTCTTGAAGGGAAAGTGCCCTTCACACTTTTGTCTTCATCCCTTGATTTCTTAAAATGCCCTCCACAAAGGCTTCTCCCATCCAAAAAGACCCTTTAGGCTTATTTAAATGGTCCTTGTCTTTCTCAAAGTTCCCTCTGCAAGGGCCATTTGAGCTCAACAGTACCCTTCAAAAAAATGTAAATGGTCCACTTTCTCAACCAAGTGCCCTCCACAAAGACACTTACCCTTCAAAACTTTTACAATTGCCCTACACGTAGCTGAAGTGCCCTCCGAGAAAATTCTTTACCTTTGCAAGCCACTTAGACTAAATTGGGTCCTTGAAAAGAACTTACTCATAAAGTTCCTTAAGTAAGGCCTCTTGACAAACCCAAAATACACTTGGTTAAATGAAATGAGGTAAACACTTGGTTTTTTCATGGAACATGTCTGATAGGGAACCTTGATGAGGGTTCCCTAATAGGTCTAAGGTAAACACTTGATTGTAGCATGAGATTACATGCTTTTGGAGGAGTTATTTAGGCTCCTCAATATAGACATCCAATTCCTAACACCATTTGTGTTGAAATTATCAATTTTACTCGAATTGTACTCAAATGCACATTTTAGGTCAAAATCCATAAAATGTCCTACATAGTTAAAACTTTTCACTTACAAGTGCCAATTCAGGTCAAAATATCCTTAAATAAGGTAATGCATTTTATGGGCCAGCTAACTTTGATCAGATCATTTCGAGTCAAAATGACAAACTCATTATTTAGTGCTTTAGATCATTCTTTTCACTTACAAGTGCCAATTCAGGTCAAAATATCCTTAAATAAGGTAATGCATTTTATGGGCTAGCTAACTTTGATCAGATCATTTCGAGTCAAAATGACAAATTCGTTATTTAGTGCTTTAGATCATTCTTTTCTTCTAATTCATTGGTACACATCACGTACATTTGTTATTTGGTATTGGTAACATCCTAAATACAACTCCAACACATCTAATATCACCTTCCAATTCTTCTCTAGTCAAATTACAATCTCGTAATATGACTTTATGACCATTTTGATTAATTGTGCACCAATTTCCAAAGAATTGCACTAAATTTGATTAAACTTAATTAAGTTAATTAATTGAATTTAAGAGCTTAAGTAAGAATTCCATATATCTTTTTGAATATCTCATTATTAAAAATTGATTTTGAATATCGGCATCACCTAGACACCCATGCCTAGTTGATGCCTCCCATGCTTCTTTAATGCTTATTTATCTTGAGGATATTTATGAGTTTAATTTCAAATATTAGGATTATCTATGGCCACACATCTCAATCTTGAGATGGATGGTCATGGTTGATCCTTACCAATCTCAAAAATTTATAAATAGAGAGGCCATGGACATGAAATTTAAGCTTGATTTATGCAAAGTTATTATGCAGAATTGTCTCCACAATCCTTTGCAATAGACCATTAAAATTAGTTACAAGCTTCATTGATATGCTAGTTTAGTGATTTGAAATCATGAGCCTAGGTTTTATGGAGTGTTCTTGAGACATTGGAGGAGTTTTCCACCTTTGTTGACAAAGACAAGGATGCTTTATCAAGGTAGAACATGCTTTTGAGCCACATGGGTATGGTGAATCCATTTGGGAAGGTAATATGATGTTGCTTTCTTTCATTTGTTTCTTGCTATCATTTGTAATTCCCATATGAATAGATAGACTTAGTGCTTTATCCATTTTTCATGATTTATGGACTAATATTTGACTAACTTGCTTTGTAATCCTGTCTACATCTTGGCATGTCTGATGGGATCAATCACATCCCACACATGAATAAGATCATTCTACAACTTTAAAATCTTCATTGGATCATTAAAACTCTTGAAATTTGATTTTTTAACTTTATTTTGCCATTTGTCTTTATCATAGGTTTACATAGTAACTAACGTCGGTTAGTAAAACCATCATCAGTTGGCTAGCCGTCATCGGTCACTATTGGTATAACTGATGTCTAGTATTTAAGACAAGTCTAGTGTTCAAAGTTACTTTCCCTCTCATCCTACATCAAAACAACACCTAATCACTTTCACATCACCTTTACTATCCACCATGCCTATTAGAATCCGTACCCAAATCCTAAGAATGGGACAAGGATCAAACCAAGAAAATGATATCCTTAGGACTCTAGGTGAGTGAAGTTGGGATATTAAAGAAAAAAAAAGTAATATGCACACTCCTAGAGAAGGAAAATGGTTCACAAATGACTTATTTAATAGTGATGAGGTTAGATCACAATTTGACCAATATATATATGAGAAGCATGACCAAATTCTTGCCCAAGTCATTGGAATGGGAGTACACTATCCCTTACATTTAATCCAAGTCTCCTAAAACATCTCATCTACCTATCATATATACCTAACACTCCACCTCATCAAAATAACACTAACCATTAAAAAGGGGACTCAACCTTGTAGATCATGAACAAGAATTGGAAGAAGAACAAGAACCCCCATATAATAACTACATTGAAGCTGAAAGGAGGAGATCCACCTTGAAGGGTTGCCTAGATCAATTAGACCAACAAATTAATTCTCTTGCATCCCAATTTCATGCTGGAAACCAAAGACCCGTGTCACCAAGATGAACCACTATAAACACCAATCTCAATCCATTAATACTAATAAAAAGTCAAGCACAAACCTCTAATCCCTTAATGGACCCTACATTTTCCAAAGAGTGGAGGATGATGAAATAAACTCTTCAAAAAATTAATGCTTATACTCAAGTGATGAGATATAAGTTTGAAGACTTCTATATGTCTCCATTGGATATGAACATCTTGAAAATAACCTTCTCGAAATACTTTGAGATTATGAGGTTTGACAAATATAAGGGGAGAGGGGATCCACATGATCACATCTAGGAGTTTTATGTGGCATGCCATGAGGTTGCATATGATTATGTTATCTGCTTAGACTCTTCCCCAAAAGTCTCACAAGACCTACACTAGAATGGTTCATGCATCTACCAAAATGGTCCGTTTATAGTTTTGGAGAGCTAACGGATAAATTCATGAGACATTTCTCCTTTCATATTGAACATGATATTTCCATTATTGATATTTATAACACCAAATAGAGAAATGGGGAGAATTTAGCATCATTTTTAAAATAGTGGAGAAGCCTTGCTATTTGATTCCATTTTACAGTCCATTAAAAAGAGCTAGCTAAAATATTTATTGATAATCTCAATGTTGAATTGAAATATCAATTGAAACTACAGTGTGCCAAATATTTTGATCAAATTATAGAGAAGGGTATTCAAATTGAAAAATCACTAATTGAAAAGGCGAAAATCAAATTATATACCTGACATAAACAAGGTTAAAGTCAAGATAATAGTTTTTTGGGTAAACCCAAAGTCTTCAATAAGAATGAAAATGTAGTAGGAGATGGTGTCACGGACTCAAAACATGTACAAACAGTGCAGAAAGATCCCCCTACTACTAAAAGCAAAATGTCTCTAGTATAAATGTACCAAGGGGAAAACCAAAACCAATAATAATAAAGAGGCATATACCAGTTAATTATTGCTAATATGGTCACTCTCCCTAAAATTTCATTGTTGGATGATAACAAACCATGACTAGATTGGTATCAAGAGATGAATTTTGCCAATATCATAGGGTCAAAGGGTATGACACTAAGAAATTTATGCAATTAAGGAAATTCATCTAAGATTTAATATAAAAATAAGATATAGAGGTCGAAGGAGAGAGTCTAATAAGTCAATCCAAGAATTAGCAGTTGGGTATATATCAAGACCCATTACCTAAGCACGATCAAAGATAGAAGAAACCACCAAAGGATTAGGGTCAAGCCTCCACTTATAATAGAATGTACTATCACTCCATACCATACCATTACATTAATATCATAAAAATATGAGACCCCCAATATCCCACACATTCACCATCCTCAAAATCAATAGGGAAACAACTAATTGTGTAGTCACTACACGACATGGTAAAATCATAGTTCTTAATGCAAATCCAAATGACCCATCCACCTCCTCATCTCAAAAATTTGCTATCCATAAGAAGGTCTCAATCTCTTCCAATAAACCATATGATGTCATTCATCAACTTGAAAATACTCCAGCCCAAATCTCTCTTATGGATATTCTCAAGATGTCATTTGTACATCGAGAGATACTGAATCAAGTCTTGAATGACCTAAACGTCCCCAAGGATATTGACACCAGTCAATTTCAAGCCTTAGTGGGTCATTTATCCCCTTCCCAACGAATTACTTTCAGTGCCCAAGATATGCCACCCATAGGCCCTCACAATAATTATCCATTGTTCATTGAAATCTCCATCGCCAATCACAAAATTCTATAGGTACTTTTAGACAGAGGATCAACCCTAAATTTGTGTAATCTTTATTTTATTAAGAATTTGGGGTAATCTAAATCTTCATTAGGGCCCAGTTTAATAATGATCAAAGCATATGATGATAACAAATGACTATTTGTAGGCATAATCTATCTTCCTATAGCTATGGGACTTATAGTCCACAAAACCCTAATTCATGTAGTGGACATTGATCTCCCATATAATCTACTTTTGGGATGCCCTTGGATCCATGAGATGAGATAAATTCCCTCTACCCTCCACCAATGTCTAAAATTCCCATATTATATAATGGAGGTCACAATCCTAGGGGAAACTGAACATTTTCATAGCTGTCAAATGGACTAATCAAAACCTACGTGTTATTTCCCCAACACCCACAATTCCTCTTATGATTATAAAGCTATGAAATATATCCACCTTGATAATATATCATTTAATTTATGTAAATCCCCAGACATCACCTGTCTCAAAATTATTTCCAAGGGTTATGGGGAGTATGAACATAAAACTCTTTGTGTTAGAAACCTGCCACTATCTCCATGTAGTTACGGGTCCCCTGCTAAGAGGCAAGATAAACCTATTACCTATTAATTTGGGTCCACAACCTTCACAAGTGAAGGTATGTTATCAAATTAATATTTTGAATAACCTCATGATTCATTGCTTATTCTTGAAGATGAGGCTCTATAATTTCATAGTCATAAATATCCCCAGCTTCAAAAAATGCTTCAGAACATGAATTATAAGGGCAAAAGACTAGGTAGAGAAGAATAAGGTAGGCTAGAACCTATCAAGGTTAAATAACATCCAAAACATCTTGGCCTAAGGTATAAACTAGTAGGCATTAACCTAAACACTATTGTTATGGATACTTATTCAGTTCCTGAAGAGTCTACTTCTAATGAAGAAGTCAAGACGGGTTCTGTTTATAGTCTCTACAAAGACTTGGCTAACACAAACCTCTTCTCTAACATTGCCATCTCTACCATCAATGTTACCCTCTGCTACCCCACACTCATAGACTGGGATCATAAAAATGAACCATTCATTGATCTATTCCAAAATGATGAGGCCATTATTGAATATCTGAGAGCTCATGATTTTATTCCATTAAGAGACCACAAAAAAGGATTCTTTATCAATATAAATGAGTTTGATTATTTTGGAGAGAAACAAGAATCTTTAAATCAAATCTAAGAAGAAGAATATGAAGAAAATGATTCCTCTCCAAATATGGAAGAAATTTAGTCAACTCCTGACAGACAAGAGTCTTATCCATAATTACATGTAGAGTTTCCAAAAGAATTTGATTCAGGAGAAGAATTTACACCACCCCCAACATTCCTTTAAGATCAGTCACCTTCTCTTATTGAGGAGGTCAAATAATTATATATTGGAATAGATGAAAATCCTATAATTATTAAACTGGGGGTAATTCTCAGATCTAAAGAGCAACAAATCCTCATTGAGCTTCCTAAGGAATATATATATGTGTGTGTGTGTGTGTGTATTTTCATGGAGCTATTATAACATGCCTAGGTTATATCCTACCTTGGTGGTACATCACTTAGTGGTTCATCTAAATGCCAAACTAGTAAAATATAAAATTCACCAAATTTACCCCAAGATATCACTATTGGTTAAAGAAAAACTACAAAAAATTCTTAGAAGTCAGGTTGATTCAACCAATTGACTAATTTGAGTGGACATCTAATATAATCCCCATGGCCAAAGCACAGGGAAGAATCAAATTTTGTACCAAATTCTTGGACATAAAAAAGACATGTCCTAAAGATAAATTTTCTCTACCCAATATTGACATGATCATAGATTCTATCATAGGGTACGAGATGCTTTCCCTCATGGATGGTTTTTCTGGATATAATTAATTTCAAATTGCTCTCAAGGATCAATATAAAATTGCATTTATCACTCCATGGGGGACCTTATGCTAACAATTAATGCCTTTTGGTCTAAAAAATGTGGTAACCACTTACCAAAGGGCCATGACAATCATATTCCAAGATATGATGCATGATATTATAGAAGACTATGTGGATGACATACTAGGAAAGTCTAAGCTTTGATCAGAACATCCAATGGTCCTATGAAGGATTTTTGAGAGGATCAATGAATACAAAGTCAGGTTGAACCTTAGAAAAAGTGTATTTGAAGTCATCCCAAGTAAACTTTTGCGGTTCATTATTTCTAGGTGAGGCATTGAAGTAGACCCTATTAAAGTGAAAACTATTGTTGAAATGCCTCCCCCAAGAACCTGAAGTGATTGAGAAGCATTGAAAGGAAATTAGAGACCAACCATTAGTTTATATCATAATTAGCAGATAAATTTCATCCTTTCACCCATCTCTTAAAGAAGGGAGCTCACTTTGATTGGAATTTGGAATGTCAAAAGGCCTTTGATAATTTGAATTAGTATCTAGTGAAGCCTTCAGTATTATCACCACCTATCTCAGGAAGGTCTTTAATCTTATATATTTCTGCTATGCCTTGTGTTATTAGGGATCTATTAGCTCAGCATAATTATGAAGTCAAAGAAAGGGTTATCTATTATCTAAGTATAAATTTGATTTCATATGAGCTCAATTACACCCCTATTGAGAAAGCTTGCTTGGTTTTAGTCTTTGCCTCACAAAAAATCAGGCACTATATGATGAACAACCAAGTCAAGCTCATAGCCAAATTTGACCTACTCAAATATATGTTATCTAAATTAGCCTAACTAGATGAATAGCCAAATGGATCATGTTATTAGGTGAATTTGATATCAAGTATGTAAATTAACTACCATTAAGGGGAAATTAATTGTAGATCAAATCACAGTATCACCCATCACAGACACCAAACCATTAGTCATGGCCTTCTCAGATTAATTTATATTGGTCAACAACTGAGGAATCAACTGGCTAGAACTTATATTTTGATGTCTCTTTTACCATGCATGGGTTAGGAGCATGAATCCTTTTAGTAACTCCACAAGGATACCTAATCCCTAAATCCTTTCAAATTGCTTTCCCATGCACAAATAATGTTACTAAATATGAGGCATTAGTTGCCAAACTACAACTCGCCATCCAATGGAATATCTAACATCTTTAGGGCTTTGGCAATTCTCAATTGATTATAAAACAAGTGAATGAAGAGTTCTAGATAAAGGATGAGAAGTTATTTCCCTATAATAAACTAGTGGATTAGTTGAAGCAAAACATTTAGTCAATAATTTTGAATAAGTTCTTAGAGGAAGTACTAAAGCTATCGACTCAATGGACACTGTTGGTTCTTTGATAGATCTTCTAGAATATGTAGTTGAAGGAAAATTTCTATTTGAACAATTATTATTGCCTACTCATAAATCAATGGATCCTTATCAAATTTGTGATACACATTATCCCAATCAACCCTGGTACAATGACATGTACACCTACCTCTGAGACCTCAATCACCACCAATGTATAACCTTCATCTATCACACATCCTATTATACCATCTTCGGTAGCACACTCTATCGATGGGGATATGATGGGACCTTGTTGAGATACCTAACATCAAAGGAGGTTATTCTTGTAATCAAGGAGGTCCATCATAGTATTTTTGGTAGCCATGTCAATGGGATGGTCGTAGCCAAGAAGTTACTCCTGATTAGATACTATTGGCCCAAAATGGATCATGATGCCTACTAATATATAAGTGTAGCCTATCAAAAGTAAAATAATCTCATCCATGCCCTTGCACAATAACTACAACCTAAATGAGCCCATGGCCATTTTCAATATGGGAACTAGATCTTATTGACAAGATTAATCCTATGTCATCAAATGAACATAAGCTCATAATCACAGCTATAGATTATTTCACCAAATGGGTTGAAGCAATGCTGCTAATTTATACCATAATTATACAAATATCAAAATTTATTTCGAATCAGAGTATTTTCTACTTTGGAATCCCAACTAAAATCATATCATATAACAACAAATCTTTCAAGAATCAAGAAGTTGAAGACTTGTGTAATAATTATCACATTGAGAAGGATTTCTCTACACCCTACTATCCCCATGGTAATGGATAAGCAGAAGTAACCAATAAAATGTTTCTTAAAATTCTCAAGAAATTTGTCAATGATGATGGTATAAATTGGCACTTACATTTATATTTAGTTCTTTGGTATTATAGAACCAACATCAAAACACCTATTGGGGCTACTCTATATTCTTTGGTTTAAGGAGCAGAAGTAATCTTGCCTGTTGAAGTTAAGCTCCCCTCCTTACAAATATCTTCATGGGGCATGATAACAAATAAATATAGACAAGAGAGGTTACAACAGCTAGAGATATTATATGAGAAGCGTCAAAATGATCTTGATCACCTTGTATCATGTTAGAATAAGCTTAAGGTCCAATATCGCAAAAAGCTCCAGTTTAGAGAATTTGAAGTCAGTGACCTATTCCTAAAAGAGAATTAAAAAAACACTAATACAAAGTGTGAAAAGAAAGGTAACTTTGAAGAAAATTGGATTGGGCCCTATGATATTGTTGTAAAATTTAGATCAGGAGCCTACAAATTGGCCACATTAGATGGTAATGAGCTTGATGAGCCCCTTAAATATTATGCACCTGAAGCAGTTCTATATCTAGAGGGCTCCAAATATCCTCCATCTATAGGACCCCAATCTTGGGGGCATAACCATCCGTCGCCACTCCACTTCTCCCATATGTCTAGCCCATCCCATTACTTCCCATATGACCTTGATCCTAACAAAATATATGCTTTAGAAAAATAAAGAAATATAAGTTTTGAAATGGGTAAAATCATTATTGAAAGTGCGAAGGAGATACTGATTGAAGAATTATCTGGAACATCTTATCCACTTTTAAAACTACTAATTCCATTTTGACATCCTAATCCACATCCAATTGCATCCTCTTAGATGAATCTTCTTCATATTAGCCTCAATCACACCCAATTTGTCCATCCCCATTCACCCCCTAAAGCAAAATTTTTCATGAACCCACTAACCTCATCATCATAGAACGGTCATACAATATTTCTACTTTAAGATCCATAGTACATTTTGTATATAACTAAATCCTGATTGTTCAATTTAGATCCTAAGATTGTCATTATAACTAGTTTTGATACTTGTCTCGATTACCAAAAAAATTATCAGGCACAATTTACCATCTTGTCATGCCCTTAAAGTCATTTTCTTTAGAATAAGTTAGGTCATATTGTACATACTATCATTGTTATCTTTTTATTTTACATTGCTTAGTTGCCTTCTAGGTTGTGTGTTGAAAAAAATAAGTCATTTTTAGGTCATTTTAGGGTTTAGACCATCTTGTAAATAATACCATCTTATTTTTTTATTTATAATATTTAGTTGTCCTTATAAATTATGTTTTGAAATCATTTAAATCAATTTTTTTCAATGTATATATTTAGTCATCAAGTTATCTTGATTTTGTCATACTCTTTTTATATTGTGTTTTTAACTATTAGTATTTATCTTATCTTGTCTTTTATATATGCTATATTGTTAAAATTTAATGTATATATCCACACGTAAATATTTTCATTAGTTTGTCTTATTAATAATGAACGTGTCATGTAAATATTTTATTATATAGTCTTAATCCTTTTCTTTTTAGGTGTTAGTTCTTATACATATTTTGTCTTGTCCTTTTAATAATGGGAATGAGGATGGCCTTAAATGACTACTTAATATGAAAATTAGGAACATCACTAACAAAGTTCTTGCTTCAAGTCCCCATTCACTCTGAGTCAAATGTGACCTCGGATATCCTCGTGACATAGGTACACCTATACTCATAGTGCAATAGAAAAATAAGATTATTTATATTTACAATGGCTTAAAGTCCCCACAATCCATATCCAATCCCCCTAATCGTTCCACTATCCTAAATGACCATCCTAGCCTACTAACTAAATCCCCATTCCTTGGTGTAGGAGGATTTTACCCAATATCAAATTTTGAGACATATGATTAAAACAAAAGACTATCTATCTATCTCCTCGCATATGTCATTAGTTATCACATGTTCCATTCAATTATAAAATCACATCATCTCATGAAAAAAAATTGTGCATCACCTATATTTTAACCATGTCATACACATCATATAATAATTAAAATCATCCACATCATTATAAATCAAGAATACCCGTAATCACATCATATCATAACCAATAATGATCTAATCTAAATCCATACATCTACATCATATAAACCAAATCCATAATAAATACATCCATACCTAATTTCACAAATAACCAAGTCCGGACATCATCTAATACATGATAAAAAAAATAATCACAATGCCATTTGTCATAATAAATAGTCCCATAGTCACATAAATGTCCATAAATATCTAGTCAAAATAGATAAGTATAAATGGGCCCCATGGGCATCTATGTGATACAATAATACATGCCTACAATATACAACATGTCTCACAAAAAAAATCTAGATCAACGCTAAGATGCCTCTTAGTGGGTTGATGCACTGACTAAGAAGAAGTACTGACTCTATAGGATAGAGCACGCTAATTCCTTGACACCATTCCCTCATATAAATCCTTATAATATTAGTCTTCATGTGTCAATCAAGATATCTTCCTCATAACATCCCTTAGACCCTACCTCTATATTAATACATCATCCTCCTCCTTGGCCTTCTCAGCCACCTGTAACTTCAAATCTCTTTAAGTCAGTCTTGCCTGAATCTGTACAATCTTCCCCTGTAGTGTCATTATCTGTGTATCTCAAGACTAGATCTATCTCTATAATGTAGTAATCTAACCATATTGAGGTTAGATCTGGCTCAATTATCCCTATAATAATGTAACATGTCCCTACAAGGATGCAATCAGTGCATCCTTAACTCCAACCTATCCTAGTAAACCTATAAGTTACCCCACTACAACCCCCATCTAACTATCTTGCTATATAATTTGTTGTTATAGGTCTACCACCATCTTGTCCTACTTGATGGTAATCCCTACCACCTCTAAAGCCCTAACTTGTACCCCCATCTCAATCTATCTAGAAATGCCCAATCATCTGCACTAATTGGTGGCTTGGATGACCCTACATCATATGTACCTACTCTCCTCTCCATTTGATCTCCTCCCCTAACCCCCTGATCTTCACTATCAATGGATTTTAGTTTTAAACCATCCCCATCCTACACATCTAGCCCCACTTGATCATCCTGACCACTTTGAGCTTGGGGTTGTGTTCCATGAGCCTACCTCCTCCCCAAATGGGATCATGCCTGTAACAACCTTCGTATTGCCCTTCTCCTCATCACTCTCATAGGCTATCTCAATAATCTTTGTGGTTGTCTTTGTGCCCACCATCCTATTTATGTTGCTATAAATTAGGGATCTATCATGGGTGTTTGATAATCCTATACAACTATGGAAATGTTCACATAATCCACCCTCAATGATATCCTATCCACCATCTATCCCCACTGGGGCCTCTCTATCACTACATATAAATAGGTGCTCCTCCCCGAGGACATCCTACTATCACCCAAACTATCTTTGAACCTATTCTAATGTATATCTCTCATTGATATAATCATGATAGCTAGTCAAGTAACACTTTGTAAGCGTGAATCATGTCACATCTGCATCCTTGACCCATCCCCACTACACCTACCTATAAGGCATTCATGTGATTTGTGCAACCTTTAAACTATCAAATGCTTGCCTATAAAATTTCATATCTCCAGCATGGACTCTCTGAACTCCCAAAATGATATACCAACCAAAACCCAGAGGTTAGTCTAGATCCCTATCCCTTCGAGTACCCAGTGGTCTTTCTATAGCTATATGCTCCTAGCTCCAAATCTATAATAATAATGAAGGACCAAAGATAGTTGCCCCTCTATATGCATCCATGTGAAACTTTCTATATAAATGGCCTGATATTACGAGACCCTAGGAAAATATGTGATAATCTTGAACCATGTTGGCCACTACATCCCCTAGTCCAAGGTGAAACCACTGTCCACTCTTGTCCAACAAAATTATGGCAATGACAAGAGACATCACAACTAGAGTCAGTCTATCAATCGTCTCCTCGATAAATACCCTATCAATGTCTATCTACATACCCTGTACTCTAATCTACAAATACCCACATAGTATATGCACCATAGCAATAAGTACCCATGATCATTAGTAGATCTGATCACCCCTCATTGGTAACTGATAAATCCATAACACATCCTATAAAGTCACCATCATCTCCCCAGTCACAAAATAAAATATATTAGTCTCCAAATGCCATCACTCCACTAAAGCTTTGATCAATGCTCTATCTATATGGATCACTAACATCATCACAATATAATAGAGACTTGTCATCTTTAAGACCCCATAGTCTATAGTGTTCAATATTTGCGTCTCATGAAGAACCAATAGATAATGTGGTTTAGACACCAATACTCCTAAGTCCTCCTACACCTGTAAATAACCATTAATCCTTGATCACTAATTAATCTATCACACACTCTCCCTGCTTATCCCTCCAACCTTATTTATCCAACCCGTTACAACTATCCTTCCTATCTAATCATGCCTATCTATCCTACTCATTATATCTAATCAAGTCACCACGTAATCCTTATTTAATCTATCCATCTTATTTACCTAATCTAACTAACCTACCCCTATCTAACTAATCATTACCATATCCTACTACTTAACCACACCTGATTACCCATCTTAACCCTCCTAACTAACTTTTCCACCTATCCAATTTATCTAATAACTTATCCACTTACCTTTCCTCTCTACCCCTCTACCTATCTAACTAACCTAATCAACCCCCTTATCCATTTAAAACCCCATACCCTTCCTATCCATTTAACTAACACTAACCTCCATTTTATTCAATACCACCTTTTCTTCTTAACCCTAACTCGCATCTTTGTCAAAACCATAGATTGGAAGTTATGGTTTTATAAAACTGCATGTCATCACTTGCAATTTTTTAAAACCACACATTCCCCCTTACAGTATTACAATCCCACTTTTTTCTCACTATCGTATTGAAAAATTGCATATCACTACATTTGGTTTTGTAAGACCACAGCTTGCTGGTGCAATATCACACTTTGTAATGAAAATACCTCAACTAAGGGAAATGGCCCTAGAGGCGGTATTGCCTTACCCAATTATACTTGCAATAAATAAATGAAATAAATTCAATGAAGACAAAACTAACTAAATAAGGTTTAGGTACTCACTGGTGGTCCTATGTTGGCTACCCTCTAGAACTCCCAGGCACTCTCTCTGCATTGTGATGATCGAGGAAGGTGATCCATGTTTTTCTCGCCAGAGCTCAAATCAACTATACCTAAGAGTGAAAATGACTCTTTTAACCCCCTTTTTTATATTTTACCCCCTAATACCTTATTCTTTTACCCCCTTCACCCTTTTAAACCCTGATAAATATACCATCCTATCCAATTACTCAATTTTGACTCTTGAATCCCTTTATACATCCCATTATCACATTATAGTCATCCCCAAGTCATTCTAATTCATTTTTTAGGGCATGGTCTTCCATTCTCTGCTCCTCATCTAACTCCCAAGTCAGAACTACATTGGCTTGATGTCTCTTAAGACTATTTAGGGAATTGACCATTTTTTTAATGCCCAAGGAGAGCTTAGCCACTACTAACATCCAATCCCATCCTATCCCTTCTAGTCACTCAAATCTATTAAATTGTGTTGAGATATAATCTTTATATAAAATCTATTTATTATCACCAAACACTTGTTGAATCTCCTTTATCAGCCTATAACTATCCCTTACATGTGTTCTTGCTAGGGAATTATCATCAGCTCATGGCATACCTCAACGACCCATCTCGAGGACCTTGTTTGATGTATCGGTAATTTTTGTCTTATCATCTCAATTAGACTACCTCTCTCTTTGGCATTGGTCATTGCCTAGGACTTATCTTCTGAGGCTGAGTAACGTTATCCCATTTCAATTATACTTGAGGCATTTATCTTAGCTCAACTAGCACTCAGGGTATCCCAACCCCCTCATTGTTTTGATCTTATCCCACCCCAAGGATTTATTTTTGAGTGGCCATTCGTCTCCTTCCTCCTTGCATGTCCCCTCAAGGGGGCATCATGTCCACTAACATCATTTTACTAACTTATCCATGAAATGGTTCTTCTTTGAAAGACCATTACTCCTTCAACTTTGCCCATTCACAATGCCCTTTCAAAGAGGGGCAAAATGTATGCACCTAAATTCACTCACTCAAATTATTCTATTAATCCCATATATTTATCCTATTATCATAATCTTAGTCAATTAATTAGAATCATATATTTCCTACATCTGACAAACCTTTCTATACTCCCATGACCAATTAATCATCTTATTATCCTACTAACATCCCACTTAACTACTAATCCTACTTCATTAACTAGCCACTAGCCCACTTACAAATTAAAAAATCATATTTATTCCAACTACCACCCTAGCCTTTCCTACATCCTTATAAGACTTAAACCCCATTAAAACCCTATCTAATCCCTATTATCCCTTAATTTACTCTATAAGTCTCTAGATCTAGTGAACTCTCTCTAAAATTCTATAACTCTCCAAACTAGAGACTTCTAAAATATTTAAAAATTCCTTTAAAACTCTCTCCATCAACCTATAAATAGCCATGTTTGGAGAATGACTAAGCTAATAAGAAAGCTCAAAAGCCTTCCTTGTATCCATTATACCAATCATCTAAAGCACACACACTCTTGCAAGCCACTCAAGCATTCAAAGAAGCCATTAAATCCATCTTGAAGCCATTATCAAACAATCCACATACAAGCCAAATAGCATTGGAATCAATTGGAAAATCTTGGAGGGAAACTACTAGGAGCAAGGTGATGATGAAAAATTATTTCTAAATTGTTGATTATTCCTATATTTCTCTCTTTTTTATGTTATTGTGTTTATGGTTTAAACTTGCTATTTATAGTAGTTTTGATTCATAGCTCAAAAATACAATCATACAATATGTAATTTTCTTTTAATTGTGGGATTGCGTGTACACAAGGGTGCAATATGCTATATATAAGGTCATACAATGATCTAGCTTGTAACTTGACAAATACCACTCATGGGCTATTTTTTGAATGATTTACACCTATAATATGATTGTTCCTATGACTAATATAGAAATAGAGAATAATAAGGTGGTATAACTCAGTTGTGCAATTGATTGAATGATCTTGAATAGGTGTTTGCTTGATATTTGCTACATGTGTACTTGATAATGATGAATGGTCTTTATTTTGTATTTATACTACACCTTTTGAAACTATTTCATATAAGGGTTAGAGAATAAAAATAATTTGACCCATATGTTTTGAAAGATTTGTAATTTGGATGACATTTGAGGTATAAAATTTGATAAGGAAATTGGACACTAGCATTGACGCTAGTATCCATGTGTAAACGTAAGTGTCTGACATGATAGAAAATTAATAGAGGTTTGTAACTAATAATGAAAGATATTCATATTTTAAGCTTTCTATAGTGTACAATGATCTCAGTCATCAAAATAGTAGGGTCATACTATAAGATAAGTAGTTAAGCACAGTGAGATGTCGAATGCGAGCCTTTCGACAACTAAAAAGTCTAGGATTGAAGGGTAGATCCTTGTTTGTTATTTATCAAGTGTATAAAATTGAGATTTTATACATAATCATATTTTAGTAGCTACATTTCCCCTCCTTTTAATATAGTTATGAAAAATGATGAAATTATTAGGTTAAAAGGAAACAAATGCATACCTAGGTGTGTATAACAGACCTTGCCTTTGCTTGAGCCTTGGTGAAATTTTTTGTTGGTGTATGACCTATAACCAAGATCATGTTAAAGTATAAATAAGTGCATGCATTTTTAAATTGAATAATTTAAATGCTTTAAAAGTAAAGAGAACAAGGAAGGAGTACATATGTGTGTTGATGCAACCATGTTGCCCTTTAGTACTTTACTTTGGTAAACATGTTTTCTTATGAAGCATTGGATTTGAAATAAGTTCAAATATGAACCTTCAATTTTTGAAGAGTAAAATTTGGAGGTTAATTATGCCCCCAATCTAGGACAAGGGTGAGTTATGACAAAACCATTGAGATCACTGAATCTCAATCACATAACTCAGATGAAAGTATAATAAATCTAAGTGGTATAACCAACTCAATCTACAAAATGGGAGTAGTGTTAAGGCCATCAAGGGAATTGAATCTTGATCTCACTACTCAAAGGAGCCACTATTATAAACATGAAAGACTCAAAACTATGTTTCTTGGTAAAGTGTTTTGAATATGCATTTGCAACTGCATGGCATATGCACCTCTAATGTCTCTCAAGCTGAAGTATCTATCAAAATGTAACATATGATTTATAACCATGTATAATATCTATCACAAATATGAAAAATATATCCCAAATTTGTAAAATAGGTGTTGAATGTATAAGAGTCTGGCACATATGTATATTTGAATCATGTAAACTATATCAAATTTTGCCAACTGTGTATGTGTGGATTCATGTCTCTATGACATGCCCAAAGTAATATGCCCCCTTTTTGATGTAAGGGGAATCTAATCTATTATTCACCCTACCTTATAAGGGTAAGATAACTATATTATATGTGTATGAATCATGCAACATATATAAGTAGCATATCTAAGTAGATATATCGATAAAACTCAGAGTATATGATCAGAACAAGCCATAAGATGCATGATATAGATCATGAAAACATCTAGAAATAAATAGTACAAGCTCATAAAAAATCAATCACACACACAAGAACACTCAATATAAAAATAAAAAAAATCTAAGGAGACAATAGACAAGGGGCATGCTCAAATTTTGCACAATCGAAGGGAGGACATATTCAAAATTTGACACAAAAAAATAACAATTAGTGGCACAAGGGCATACAATCAAGGAACATATTCAAATGTTTCATAAACAAAAAAATAACAATAAATAAGTATACTCAAGGAAGTGACAATGTGAATAAATGAAGTATAAGCAACCAACATAAGCATATCATACTAGTCCCTGCATGTATGTGTTAGTAAAAAATGTCATGTAACATATCATATCAATTACATGGTGTAATATGTAAACATGAATATAGACATGTGTAAGCTTTAATATATAATCTTAACATGATAATGTAAAATTGATCATAAAAAGATATAACATGTGTCGATCATGATAAAAAAATCAGATCCCCCTAACGTAGTATGCCACGTGCGAAGAGAAAAGGTCCAACATTTATACGTGCAAGTATCATGGGTCTAGTGTATAACTATATCACATTCAATTATGCATGAAACATATGTGTGTATAGAAAAAAATGATATGATATCTACTAACATAAATAAAAAAACACAGATGCCAAGGAGTTAGTAAACATGTGTATGCTAAATAATTTTTTGTATTTTTGATTTATTTAAATATTTTTTGTATTTTCTTGAAATATATATATATATATATATATATATATATATATTTTATTTTTGGAATATTGGAAAGGAAAAAGGACTAACCTATGATCCCATATAATGGATTCTCGTAGGAAGCTCCAAACTCATAATATGGTACATCAAATTGGTGATATTACCAAGGGGCATACATAGGTGTCATATCTAGAATTATAGAATATGTGGTACTCTATATATGTCTCATAGGACTTTGTGGCCATGAAGAGGTAATAAAAAGAGTAGTTGTTCTTGTAACTCATTATTTAGTGTTATGTGGTTTCATTAGTGAAATTATAATTATAACATGTTTATTTGTGTTGTTTAATTAGGTGGATCGTGTAAGTGTAGATGAGGATTCCATGGAGTACATTGTGTACCTTTGGTGCAATGGTTCTCAAGTATCAATTACCTAGGAAATGAGATTTCATTTTCCTTGCCCTTTCATACCTGATTAATCTTATTAGTTTTTATAATTAGATGTATTGGAATAAACTTATCTTGGTCAAATGGATGCTCATATGGAATTCTAAATTTTTGAAAGAAGCCTTTAAACTATAGAAGATACTAGGCATGGAAATGTTCCACTATTTCCAGTTAATAAATGTCCATAATATGATGGAGGTGTTATTCACTCCAATCTTCTCCATCTCATGAGATGCCCATGAGATTTGAAATTCCTCGAAAAGGGGAAGGTGAGGACAACTACAAACTTTTGTCTGCTATTTTAGGACTGATCTAGAATTAGCCCAAGGCACAACTATGGGTATTGGAATTCATAAATGGAGTATGCATGAATAATCTTTAAGAGATGCACTATCACCATCGAAAATTCAATCCAATGTCCTTCACATAGGTTAAATATTGTTAAGAAAACTTGAGTACTGGGCTTATTATTTTTAAACACAAGGGTAAAAGGTATTTTAATTCCACTAAACAAACATAAAAGAGAGGGAAGGGTAAGGGAGAGAAGAAAAGCCTCCAGGTCTAAAATGATATTAATGCAGTGGTCATTGAATCAAGTGACTCTACCACATTTATACCATTGTAGTCCAAATTTCACTAGAATTCTACCATCAAAAACATACAGTGGGACGAGTCTGAGGGAACCAAGAGTATGCCTTCAATGTGAGTTCTCACTAACAATGAGCACTAGGGGTTTATTATCAAAAACACATAAACACCATATGAGAATTTTTAGCTTGGCACATAAATTATTAACACTAATAAAATGGAAATGAAATAACTCACACAAAGATTATAATAGATAAACACAACATAACCATGATATACATAAAGCAAAAAAGTGTTAATCCAATTAACTTAGCATTGATGATCTCTTAAACATGAAGATGAATGAAAATTGAAACATAGATGAGACCCTCTTGCAAAAAATAGAGATTGTACTCATTAAAAAGAGTAATATGTTATTACAATAATTGATCTAAACCAATTTTATAGTCTAGAGTGATGAAATAAATGTAGTTGAAATCGTAGTAGTAGTCTAACAACACTTTTGAGTAATTTTGGTCGACCCCAAAATATAATATATCTCTTCTTTAAATAGATAAAGATTGGCGATCACTCCAAAAATCACAAGGATCCCATGCTAGGACATGATGTCCCCTCCTTACAGTCATAACCATATTTCAAAATTTGAACAAAATAATCCCTATAAATCCATAACAAATCTTTGGGGGACCACTAGATAACATGAGGAGGTGACTGAGAGGGACTGACTCCTAACTACTTTGATTGGGTGCTCCTTGCTTCCAACACTATTTCCATGAGGTTAAACTCTTTGTCCAGCTTGGCCATTTTTATTGGGGGATCCCTAAAGATTACCCTAGCCTAAGCTACTAGTCTTCAAGAGATTTGGAAGGGTGCTTCCATTGATGCTTGGACTCTAGAGACCTAGTTGATGCTCATCGTGGACTGAGTTAATAAATCAATCACTGTTCAGGCTCTTTCTTGGTTTTCCTTGGCCACTTTCTCCCTCATAACCTGGTTGAACTAACCCATGTGGACTCTAAATTCCCCTTAGTTGAGTAAGGTGCCATCCAAATGAAAAAGAATGAAGATATTAACCTCCTTGAAGTAGGTTAATATATTTTTCTTTCCCTCTTCCAAGGGTCATATTATTGTGCGAGCTAAGGTAAACCACTCCTCCATTATAGCTCTCATGCTCTTAGCATATGTTTGGTACAACATCAAGTCTAATGTTAGTATAAGTTTAAGCTCTGAGAACATTCCCTTGTTGACCACCACCTGTAACTTTTGGCATTTCCCATTGATTTATATGATCCTCTCCATGTAGGCCTGAGTTTGTTAGATAAACACGCCAGTTTCAGCCAAAATATCCATTACTTTCCCAAGGATTGAGAAAAGAAGTAGGAGGGCATCCTTGACCTGCCTAATTAGCTTGACTCAGAATATACTCTTCATTTGGGATTTAAAAGTTCATATTTAGATCTGCATGTCCTCAAGGATTATTTTATACATATCATGGGTAGCTCAAAAGATAGATAGTGGATCTTAGACCATCCTCTCCACCCTAGTGGATGTTCTCACCTTAATGAGTGAAAACAGATCCTGATGGGTCTACCATATCACTAGGTTTTCCTCCTAGATAAACTTTTGTGTGAACATTATCTCTATATTCTCAAAGGCTCAGTCAAAACTCCATTGCACATCTAGATCACTCTAGACAACCATTTACAACACATGTGACTCAGCCACCATACTTAGGGTTGTGGGGGGTGTAGGAGGTGTGGATAAAATGGTGGTGAAGGGTGAAGTATGAGGTGGAAGGGAGATGGAGGAAGTGGAAGGAGTGAAATAGGAAAGGAGTGGAGGCAAAGGGGGCATGGGAGTGAAAGGAGGGAAAATGAAAGGGGAGGCACATGGGAACATTTACGCCTATCACTATTCTTGAGTCAAGCTCACTTGAGGTAGAATTACCCTTAGGAATAGGTTGTGGAACAATAGGGAAGAGATGGGTTGGTTGAAGGTGAGCCCTAGATAACATTGGGTAATGGAGAAGGGGCCAAGGTGCTAGATGTCAAGATGTTGATATAATTAGAGTAGTTATTAGGGCTTGAAAATGATGTGGAGTTAGAGATCAAGTCCTTTAAACTGGAGTCAGAGTGTTGATTGCCTTATGTTTCTTCTTTAGCCTTTTTCCCAAGTTAGCTCTAGATGCTATAGTGGATGGTCTGATCAAGATGATAGGGGTTATAGGGGCAGATGGTAGAGGACTCAGGGCTACTGAGGAGAGCCCTAGACTAGCTAAAGTAGGCACTGAGAGGGTTATTATTGTAAGTGGTATGCTCCCAAAGGTCATAGTAATGTTTGTTGCTAAAGGCATACCCAAGGGAGGCACTAAGGGGTCTCTAGGTTGTGAGGTGGGAGGAGTAGAAGGGACCAAAGAAGAAAGGATGCTTAGAAGGATTGAGGTCAAAGGTACTTGGGAAAAAGATGGAGGGGGAGCAATGGGAAATAGAGGAGACACCACCTAGGGAACTTGTGGGGGTGGAGTAGCATTGGTAGGCACCATAAATAGGAGTTGGAAGGTGGCATTGTAATATCCCAAATTAGAATATTATACATTAATTTGGATATCATGGAATTCCTTTTTAAAGTTAGAAATAATAATATTCCATGAATATAGAATTATGTTCTTATTAACAAGATGATAAATTTATATAACAAATAATGTTGTTTAATGATCAAATGTGCAACGTGGAAATTTGGTTATAAATATTCTAATAGAAAACTCTCAAACGGTTTCATCCTTGATGGATTGATATCAAGGGTTTTCATCCTTGTATCTAATAAATGATGGGTTTTGTCCTTAATTATAAAATAAGAGTTTGTTGCCTAAACTTCAGATAAGGGAATGAATGTTAAATTTGAGTATATATCCTTTTCCTTCACCAAGTTCTTCTTATAAATACCCTTCATAAATTTGCATCAAATGATGTGTCTCCTTTCCAAAGTAATGTGTCTTTTCATCAAAAGGGATGACTTGCATTAATATAACTTCTATTCCTTGCATTAAATGTGGCACTCCTTCCCATATGGTCGATTTATTTAATTTAGTTGTTGTTGTTGTAGTTAATTTAATTGTTGTTAGCTTAGGTGATTCTATTGGTGATTTATTTACATTAATGCAATTCATGTTTATGATCTCATTTATATTTGGGGATCTAATAGACCTCCCTTCTTCAGATTGATTATCCTCAAGTAATTTTAAAACTAATAGTACACTCTATAATAGACTATAATATGCTCCAAACTTAGATGTTTCTTTCCCCATTCCTTGTAGAACTAATTGCGTTATTATTAATTCTCTCTTGCAAGGGATTATTACAACTGTTCTTTCCCATATCCCATAACCTTCAGCCATTATAACCATTGATGTAATTATTAGTGAGCTCTTGGCTGAGCATAAGGATCTTGGGACCTTTATGTACTCCAAAATGATCATTCCTTGGGTTGCTAATGCCCTGTTCAAGCTCATTTGTCACCAAATATGCCTTTACAATCTCTATTAATGACTCACATCCGCTATCCATGAAGATAAATCTTTTCTTTGTGTTATTATGGAGACCAAACAATGGTTCATCTTTGATAAAAGATTCATACCTATTTTCAATGCAATAATATTACAAATTTATGGTTGTTATAAGATGATTCCAACATTTATTTGGTTTTTCAAGCTCAATAGCCATCACCTCCAACTCAAGCTCAGATAATTCTTTGAGTGATGTTGTTGCAATGTTTTTCAACACTAAATAGTTTACTTCCACCGACTACTCCTACAACTCAATCTCATTGCCTAAATCATTATCAACCATCCCAATTTTATGCTCCTTTGGTAGGTACTATGTAATGACTTATTTGACCAAATTTAGCTAACATTCATCTTCCTCTAGTACACATTTCCCATATAAACGACAAAAATCTATGAATGTCAATGCATCCCTTATCATAGGATCAAGATTCAAATATTTATTGTGACAAGCATTAATATCATTGAAAATGAACTTTACCTCATCTTTTTCCTGTATTGGTTTCTCTCGTTGAAGGAATGTGGGCATGGTTGGGCATACATAAGTCCTTGATGGGAGTCCTTCACAACTATTATTAAATGTATAACCCTATTGTGCTTGTGATGATCTTCCCTCACCATTAAAATTCTAAGTTAGCAAGTTATTCAATGGCTACATTTGTTGAACTAGTTACAAGATCATTAATGTATATACTTTAATTTGTCCTTGGGCCCACTAGTCAACCTGTGTATCATTTATGTTGTTTATGTTGACCTTATGATTTGAATGCATGAAGCTCATCGAAACCCTCAGTCTAGTAAGATGAAAAGATATGATACCACTATAATATCCCCAATAGGATTAAAATACTTAAATTTGGATTTAGCCTTAATCATATTTATTGAAAACTATATCATTGATATTTTTACCATTTTTTTATGAACTTATAAAAATAAATCAAATATAACAAATTTTTGATTTAAAATTATGGATACGTGATTTATGTCTTAGATAAATATTTTGAATAAGAATAGTCATATATTCAAAGTGAAGCACAAGTGTAACTCTTCAATGAAGTTACACACTAAGACTCAAGGGTATTCATCATTGGGTCTAATAGTAAATGAGGGTTTTCATCCTCAAGTCCATTTTTAGAGCTGCTGATCAACTTGGTTTATTTATTGAATAAAATATTATTTTTCTAATCTACCCTTCCTCCACCATATTTCCTTCATAAATACCTTTCTAATGTATTTTTCCAAGGGAGATGATGTCCCAAAGGATGGCATACCTGGTGTTTACATGGGTTGGCTTGCCTATGTAAGTTTTATTTTTTATTAAAATGTGGCACTCCCCTGAAGAGGGGCTATTCTAATTGTTGTGCACTTCTTAATGGTTGTGCCCTTGTTTTATGCTTGGAAAGGGATATTACATTCCTCCCTTCCCAAAATTGCTTATCCTAAAGCAATTGTAAGCCCTCATGCCCACATACATGTTTAAGAGATAAAACATGATGTAGTGCTCCCAAAGCCTTGATCCAATCCCTGTCAAATGAGAGATCTCTTGCCAACACAAGCTCAGGATTCTAATGTACTTTGGCTGATCCAAAATTCTTGCATCTATCTTCATGTAATGGACTTTCAAGGGTCCACTCTTGTTATCACAATCATTTGTATTATTGTACATTTGTCTTTCCTTCTGGACTCTATCTATTTGATGCAAGCACAAAACCCTTTCATCATCTACTTGCTTCATGTAGTTGGTTGTTCTCAAATTTTCACCAAGCTGAACATCAGTAAAATCATCAAAAAATTTGGCTTACACCACCAAATTCTTTACACAATATTTCACCTCAAACTTTTATTCATTCTTTGATTCATTCTCCATGATTTCTTTTTCTTTCTTTGGAGATTCTACTACATCTAATAATTTTTGTGGTTCTTCATCTAGCAACATATCTTTGTGCCCCTTAATTATCATAAATAGTTTTAGTTTCTTTGAACATTAAGAAATAATACTTTTAGCTAGTGTATGTGCCACTAGTGATGATTCTTGTTCAATACCAACCATTAGTATGGATAACAAATGTTGTGAAATACCATCACTCTCATTCAAGACCAAATTCATAATGGATTACATAGACTCTATTACATTTTTTGTATGATTTTTATGGATAGTAGCAAAGAAATATTCAAACATGTGAATAATCAGATCATCACATCCTATATATAACATTAACACATAATATCTAATTTTTGTCATAATGGCAAGGATTGTGACCCTCTTAGCAAAATAAGAACTTGTGATGTCGTCTAGACCCTCAAAACACTCCACCATTAGCCAACATATTTCCTTCATGGTGTTGTCACTATATGGCAATTTTAGTGTTGTTATCTTTATAATTTTACTAATATAAGTGATAAACACAAGTCTCACATTTGGATCTAGATATCTCAACAGCTTAGAATCAACCAGATGAGTTACTAAAGGATTAATTTCTCACAACATAGACTTAGAATCTAATTACCTTGTCGAGGACAAATAGTTAGCCACTTCCTCCAAAACATTGAGCAAAACATTTTTTGAATGATGTGGATGCTCACTTTCCTTTCCCAGTCTACAAACCTTTGTTTTCAAATCATATTTTCTCATTAACTCCATGAATAATAGACTATGCATCAAATTCAAAATCCATTTTCATAGGTTGGTAGGAACAATTGCTCAGAATATTTGTTTAAGATAAAAATCAAGAATTCATTATTTGAAATTAGAAATTTGTTATATATGATTTATTTTTATAAGTTCATAAAAAATTGGTGAAAATATCAATGATATAGTTTCAAGTAAATAGGATTAAGGCAAAATCCAAATTTAAGTATTTTGATCTTATTAGGGATATTACAGGTGTGAGCGAGTGGTATAAGGGAAACAAGAGGAGATGGAAGAGTGAGTGGGGGAACTTGGATGGGTGTCTATTGGGTGCCTCATTCTAGGCTTGCTCTCAAGCTACCAACCACATCAAACCTTAAGGGTTGTGTGCCTCGAGGTTAAGATGTTGGTAGCTAACCAGGATGCACCTGAGTTGCTTGACATCGAGTAGTCCTATTTTGGCTCTATCATGGCTTAGCTATTAAAGCTATCAAAGGGGCCAAAGGCATAGTGTAAGGAACAATTGGAAGAGGTGAAGTAGGAACTAAAGCATGAGGAATGATTGTAAGAGGTAAAAGAGGAACTGAGGCATGAGGAGTAGGATCTACTAGTAGAAGTAGAGCTAGATTTGGAGCTTAAGGGGGAGAAGGTGGTAGGATGACCTACAAGATCTTCTGGGAGATGGATGGAACTATTGGAGTTGGGCCTTCTACAAACTAAGTAGGAACTAGATAAGGTGTGGAGGGGCATACTTGATCCTTATTCCCTTTATTCTTATTCTTGGATACTATCTAGGATATCACCTCCTATTCATTTGTAACATTCAAATAGAGCTTATCACTCAGCTTGATGGCCATAGTTGATGTTAAGGTGAGTTGAGTACCATGATAAATAAGCTCATATTACCCCTTTAGGGTCCCATTATTAGACCTTAAACTTTGTAAGGGTGAAGGAGTCTCACTTAAATGCCATCTTTTACATATAGGGGTAGATCTTGTAGACATGGTGTCGTATGGTGATCAAGAGATGTGAGCATGTCTTTTATTGATGTTGTGCATAGAAATCAAAGATGCCTTTTACCAATTGATAAGTAATCTCTTATTCTACTAGGTAGTTAGGGACATAATATCAAAGGTGGAGGGGGTATTTGAGAAAACCCATGATTTGTATCACTATATCATCCTTGTACAGCCAGTAGTCCTTGATGGTTATGATAGAGTCCCATATTGCCTTTGAGAGTCAAGGAATTAGAGCATCATTGATGGCTTGGTATACCATTAGGTTGAAGTGCTCACAAACATCTTAGATGTGTTGGTGGAACTAGTGGCCATACAACTTATAAAAAACCATGTGGAAAACTGAGCCCATAAAAACCCATGTAGGAAAGGTCAAAGGCTTGAATGAGATCATCCTTAGTTTACGTCTAGCAGATAACTAATCATGCAAAATTCACCCTTGACTCAGGCATCTATAATAGCATTGACCAACTTGAATTTGATTAATCCCCCCATATCTAAGATGTTCAAGAGTGTCAAAATCATGTATAAGAGAGGCACCCACACCTCATTGAAGTGTTGGTAGTCTTGGTCTCCAAATAGCCAATTCATTAGGATCATGCCTACTCAAACCTCCTCTTAGAAGGTGCAAACTATGTAAGCATTGACATTCTCTTTGTTGACCCACTTATAATCTGGGTTCTCTACCCATTCATGATGGATTAAATCATAGATATGGTAGGTGCTCATCCATACTAATACTACCACTGCATCGTAGGAGAAAGAGAAGTTTGAGAGGGAGTAGTACACCTTGAAGGTGTTCCTAGATATATGCACAATATAGTGTTGAGAATCAAATGATCACACCTAATCATTGACCCTATCTTACACATAGATGGCTTTGTGGAGGATGTCATCTAATAGGTTGGCATAAGGAAACACCTCTAATTTGGCTACGACTCTATGGAGTCTGCACTTCTTATATGAACTAAGGGCATCCTCATACTTAGCCTCTTGGTCATTATCTTTAGAAGAATCCTTGGGGACCTAATCAATTACTTTAAATATATTGTTGTAGTGCTTATATTTAGTCAAGCCAACCATATAGGTGGTGTCCCAATACTTGGGTTTGACCTTTAGATTCAAGTATGAAGTAGCCATTAGATCAGGACAAAGGGGTAATTAGGAATATTTGAGTGTAGAAAGTATGGGTTATAGGGGCTCTATGGAATTATAAAAGTGAAGATTTAGATAGTTTATCAAAGGCAAGAATGGTAATCATTATCAAGCTTATCTTAGGCCTTTATAAATTCATGCATACATCCCCTTATATTAATGGTGCTTGACATCTCACTTTCTATGAATTTGAATTTGAGGTGGTGGCTAGATTTTCTCCCTTTATTTCTCAATCTAGAATTGAATTCAAATCCCATGATCCTCTACCACCAGTTGGATATAGAAATGGTGATGGAATATTTTAAATCTATCTAATTGGGAGAGTGATTGATTTGACACTTGGTGACATGGTGACTTCCCATTTGATTAGGCTCTCCTAGACTATGACATCTCTGACAGGTCTTGGGGACTAGCCACTTTGACTTTTGACATTATGGCACCTTCTCATTTAGTCCACCTCTCCCAAGATCTAACCTCTCTAAAAGGTCTGGGGGATTGGGTGATCTAACTTTTGACAATGTGGTGCATTCTAATTTAGCTAGGATCTTTTGGGATTTGACATCTCTAATAGGTCTAGAGAGTGGTTGCTCTGACACATGGCAATGTGGTGCCTTCCCATTTGGTCAGGCTCTCCTAGGCTCTGACCTCTCTAATAGGTTTGGGGGATTGGCCACTTTGACTTTTGGTGATGTGGCACCTTCCCATTTAGTTAGGATCGCTTAAGCTCTGACATATCTGATAGGTCTATGAGATTGGCCATTTTGACTCATGGCAATGTGTTGTCTTCCCATTCGAATGGGTTTTGTGAAATTCACAAAATGACTAAGAAAAATAAAAGGAATGTGATACATTAAAACTTACTTGTTAGATATGGATATCTTAATTTGCCAAAGAGGGTAATGAGTCTGTTATTGTGGGAAGGGAACTAGACTCTAGGAGATTTAAGTGAAAATCAACCTACAATGTTAGTACCATGGTTTATAAAAAGAGCAAACATTCCTTAATGTTAAAGATAAATAAAAGAGGCCTATTTCTATTTGGATAAATTAGAGTGATGCATATTATAAATATTTGATCAAGCATCACCAACAAGAAGAAAATAAAGGACTCTAAAGTTCTGGTTCATGAGATTTTAGAGGGGTCCCCCATTTTGAAGAAAAGGGGGCATGTTGGCTACAATAAATGGTGACTTATATGAGGAAAGTGATGAGAAACACTTAGAACCTGATCATTTTATTCTTATTTACATGCTTAACACATAGATTGTATAGAGGATGTTTATTGATCACATAAAAGATGAGGCACTAAAATCTCATAATATAAAGTGGCATATTGAGCCTCCACCTTATAGATGACCACCAGCATGTGTGAGAAGTGATTTTCACTTTTAATTTGTTCCTAGATTGTATTCGAGTAATTAAGGTTGGATCGGTTATCAAACATCCTCCAAGGCATTGTTGGCTTGATAGCATGGGGGGAATGGCTAGGGCATTGCTCTACTACCAAACTAGAATCCATAGCCCTGATAGAGATGTATCTGGTCCTATTCATGGCCTTTTTCCACTATTAGCTAGGCTAAAAATCCTACAGTGGAGATTTCCTGTATAACTCTTTCGAGGTAAACTTATAATTTAGATTTTGCATGTTTTTTTAATTTTTTTCTAAGCTTTCCATGAAAATATCATTATTTATTATTCTTATCCATTGATGGTTTGGTACCAATCCAAGGGTGAATGGATAAGCAAGAAGTTATAAATATCCAATTAGTCTTTGATCGACTTGAATAATCTAGTATCTTCTTGAGTCATTATTCTAAGTGCAACTTGGTGTCTCTATCAGGGTGTAGGCTATTCTAAAAGCCACCCATTTCTCTTAGAATTATTGGATTCTTAGATCTAGGATGTCAAAAGTTTCATTTACTATACCTATATTTCTTAGATCAAAGGCTTCAACTTGGGTATCCCTACTCCTCAACAATCCTCTCAAGATTTAGCCACCATTTGAATCAGTGACTAGTAAAGATTTGGGTGTTAGAGGAAAGATATAAAATAAAAAAGGGGTTGGAGGGGAAAAACATAAAGTAAAAGAAAAGCGCATAGCAAAACCAAACACACAAAGAAAGAAAACACACAACCAAATCAAATCTATCTAATATATGCATTACCACCTTTATTTGTACTACTCAAAAATGATATTGGAGGGGATAACTGAGAAATAGTGTTTCAAAAACTAACCATTTACTAAAACTGATAAGTCATTGACCTTGAGATCCATGAGACACAAGTCATTTTGGCCCAAGATTTTAGCTATCTGGTATGGGCTAATCTAAAGGGGATCAAATTTAAAATGTCGGCCTTTCTTTTCATTGGCATTGTCCCACATTAGGACTAGATCAGAGATTATGATGATCTTAACATTTGCCCTCTTGTCAAACCACCTCTTGGTAGTGTCTTGATGTTTGCTAAAGATCGATAGAGCTTCATCTTGAGCTTTCTCTAATTGAATCAGGCCTAGGAGTCTAGAATGCACCTTGTTAGCCAGTTCTATGAATTATTGCATGAACTTATAAGTTAGCAACTTGAGAGTGATTGACATGAATGGCTCCAATCCATAGACTATAAGTAAAGGAGAGATTTTGAGGGCTTATTTATACCTAGTGCAGTCTACCCATAGGGTTAACTTTACTAACGAGTGTCATTTATGGGGCTTCTCTCTAGTTGATTTATTGATGGCATAAATCAAGTTTTTATTGGTGTACTTTGCCAATATGTTCTTTTGTAGGTAGTGATTGGATGATAACTTCAGTGTGATCCCATTATCATAGGCTGATTATGTAAATTTTGTAGATTAAAAGGTGGAGCCATTATCACATACTAAAGAAATGGGGACCCCAAAACAAGGGAAAATGGCATTCTCTAGGAACTTGATGACTTTAGTAGCAGTTCTTCTTTTGGTTGCAATTGCTTTAGACCATCTGGTGTAGTAGTTTTGCATGTAAGGATGAATTTATGATTATATGATGACTTGGGGCTAATTACACATATATAATCTAGTTTCCATTATGAAAATTATGTAGACTCTATAATGGTTTGCAGTGGCATTGTGTATGCATTTTTATCATACCATAGGTCTAGCATTAGTGGCAGAAACAAATGTGGGCATGAACATCTCTGAACAATGTGGGACAATAGTAACCTTCTCAAAGAACTTTGTGAGCCAAGGTGTTTGTTGTGGGATGGTTTGCTCCCATTTTTTCATGGAAACCTACCATTATCTCTTTGGCCTCATTTTGTGATACACACCAGAGGTATATTCCTTTGTGGTTTCTTCTAAAGAAAACTCCCTTCTTTAGCATATAGTACATGGCCTTCAATTGGAGGGATCTTCTCTATGTGTGGTTGAGTCCTAGGGGTGCATTTCCATATAGTAGGAAGTGTATGATTGGGGTGTGCTAGTCTGCTTATAGTACCCTCTATTGGTCCACTTGGGGAACTGTGATCCTTGGGTATATCTCCATTATCAACTAAGGCCTTGTCCTCTAACTAGTTTAGCTAGCTTGATTTACAAGTCATACTCTTGTAATTTCATCATCCATCAGCCTCTCCTTTCACCTATCTCATTCTTCCCTAGCATTTGCTTTATAGTTGAGTTTGGGATAATGGCATGTACTCTTTATGGAGGATGTAATGCCTAAATTTATTCACTACCTTGACCAAGGCATAGGCATGCTTGTATAGGGTAGATAACCTAAGCTCAACTCCATTAATATTAGTGCTTGTAAAATACATGAGGTGTTCTTCTCCTTCTAACCTTTAGGTGAGGAAAGTAGTGATAGTGTGCTCTGAAGTGAAAGGATAGACATAAAAGTCCTGTGTATAGTCTAGGCTAATGAGGATTAGAGCTTACATGATTGCTTCTTTGATATCCTGAAAGGATTTTCTTGATTCCACGTGCCACTCCACTTTAGCTTCTTATTTCAATATCTCATTCAAGGGCTTCACTATTTCAGTAAATCTATAAATAAAATTATGCATAAATTTGATTTTTTGAAAGAAATATTTTAGTTCCTTCTTACAATTAGATTAAGGTAGTTTAGAAAACACATCTGCCCTTGTGGGTTCGATATTAATACATTATTTTGTGACAATGTGACTAAGAAACTTACGTTCAATGACACTAGACACACTCTTCTTTGGGTTTAAGTAAATACCATACCTTATACATCTTTCAAATACCCTTTCCAAGTGGTACACATGATCTGATTTATATTTTGAAAACACAGTTAGGTCATCCATATATATTATTATACACTTACTTATTAGACCCTCAAAAGTGAAGTCCATCACCCTTTAGAAAGTGGAACCAATGTTTATTAGCCCAAAAGGCATCTATTTATAAGTGAATATGCCCCACTTGGTGGTGAAAGTAGCCTTAGTTCTATCTCTAGGGTTGACCAAGACCTAGTTGTAGCCTAAGAATCCATCCAAGAAGGACATCATCTAAGACCCACTCACCATTTCGATCACCTCTTCTAAGGATGGTAATGGGTAGTTATCCTTATCCAAAGCATGGTTCAAGTTCTAGAAGTCCATGCCCAAGAAAATTTATCCATTCTTCTTTCACACTAGGACTAGGTGAGCCACCTAGGTGGAGTGACAGACCAAGAAAATTATCCCTACCAAGAGTAATTTATAGACTTAATTGTGTATAAAGGGCTCAAGGATTGGATTTACCAGCCTCTACCTTTGCCTGAAGGGTTTTTGGCTAGGTTTTAAGGGGATGGTATGAGTAACTCTTAGGTTGAAGACCTTAAGGTCTCTATAGGACTAGGTAATCACATCCTTATATCTCAACAATAGCCTTTGTAACTGCTCCAATTTTTGGTCTTTCCAATCTATACCCACAATTACCATCTAGGGATTCTCCACATGGCCAATATTAACAAGTCAACACTTTATTATCTTTGAACTTGGGTTTCTTAGACTTGAAGGTTGGGTTTAATGCCTTGAATGCTCTTTCTAAGGAGATTATCCCTTTCAAGATCCATTTGCCATGAATATTTAGGATTCCATCCTTATCCAACTCATTCTCAGGGTTGTCTCTATCTTTCATATCTATGATTTAGGATTTAAATATCCCTTCATTGTTGAGCAAATGGATGATTTATTGGTCATATTTGAAGACCTATAAGTTAGTCATGTTGTCTAAGATAAAAGGACAATGGATGAGTTTTATAAATAAATCTTGTAACTTCATATCATTTAAAAGGGTTAGGTTTTTTGTCGTGGATGCTAATGAGTCTACTACCTAGTTTTCCTCCCAGGGAATAGGGATGATATTGAATGCATTAAACATTTCAATTAGGTCCCAAGCTATGTGCTTATACCTTCTAAGGTATGATATTTTACATTGAAACTTAGTTTTGATTTACTTGACTATTAGTTCAGAGTCACTGAATACTCTTAGTTCATTTGCCTCGTGTCTTAATGTAAATTATATCCTTGGATTAGAGATTCATACTCCACCTAGTTATTCGTGCAAAAAAACTACAACCTATATAATGCTAAATGTCTACTTTATAAAGAGTCTATAAGAATAACATTGGATCCACTACCTTGTTTGGAGTGAGCTTCATCTATATAAAGAGACCATAAGTCAGGCAAGCCTAGGTCATGATTGGTTTAGTTTTTTTGAGGCTTGGTGCTTTGCATGTAGATGCCTAGGTTTGAAGAAACTAGATTTATCTTCTCATTAATGACATTGTATTTAGTGATCACATACTTCATGCATGGTTCTCTATCCACTCTTATTTATTTAGCTACTCCTCTTTATGGCAACCACATATGGGAGAAATTTTTGGCCATATACCCATTCAAGGATTTAGACCAATCTCTATTGAGGATCATGTCGTGGACTTCTGGGATATCCACCACTTGAATGTCTATAAAGTGTTGAATCCTAGGCTTGAATTCCAATTAGATGTGGATGTTTAATAACTCGCCTATCACTTTCACATCTGACTTTTCTAGACCACTACATTGTCTAATTTTATAAGGGCTATGTTGAGTTTCTCACATATTCCTGATGGTGTCACATTGGTTGAGGCTCCTAAATCTACTAAGCAATTATGTATATTCTTCCAAATAACCAAATGGTTAAAAAGAAAGGAGGAACCTCCATCTTATTCTTGTGGATGAGAACATTGGTGTATGTTGCTCTAGATTTTGGTTACACCTATAGGGTCAACTTTTGAGTCAACTATTTTAATAAGAAATACTATTGTTTTGTGATTTGAGTAAGCTCGTGAAGGGTAATGTTAGCCTTGATATTCTTTATATCCTCAATTATGTTGTAACCTCCTTTACTATGGAATAGTTGGATTTTCATGAGTGCCTTAGGCTCTTGAGGTCTTGGAGGTAGAGGATCATTCCTAGTGATTTGGTCTGGTAGGGTTGCACCATTATTTGGGGGTGTTAAGGTGGTAAGGGGTTGTTGTTGTTGCCTATTCCTAAAGGTGTAATTTCTCTTTTAGAACTATTGAAATACTTGCACCTCATGAATACCTTCCTATTGATCATTTTCTTTTGGCTAGGGAAATCCATGGTTTTCAACACCATAGTAATACTAGAGGCTTTACTCTAGTTAGAGGATTCTAAGTGATTGGGGGCCACCTCGTATTCTTCCATTTCCTTTTGGAAGATCTCAAAAGTAGAACCAAACTCTGTGCAGTCCAGTTCTCCATGCGCTACCATGTTATGTACTCAACACCAATTAGGTAAGGCTATCTCAAAGATATTGATCTTGAGAAGTCTATTAGGTGAAGGTTTAGGGGTTTTTGAGGATGGTTATATGCCTTGTTTGGTCTCTGATACGTAAATTTATTGTTGGAGATATCTACGTTAGAGTTACTCACCTATCACTATATCCATAAGAAGTCATTTCTAAGTTTTTGTACCATTCACTAGATGGTATCTAGCTCATTTTTAGTAGAATCTTGAGGCATGGTCTAGGTGTTGTTAGCCACAACTAATGTCACTTGATGTTGAGTCTAGGGAATCAGATCTTGGCTCCCTAAGTTTAGGAAACCTAGTTGTTAGTTTTAAGTGATATGACCCGAAGGGAATTGATGCATTACAAGGAGTAGTTGAAGCATAGGCACATTATGATTAACATTGAGAAATAAATTCAACATAGGCATATATGGTAGTATATTGAGAGTGGGGGTCATTATGTGACCCTAGGGCTTCAGTTTCCTATCCACTTTGATAGCCCATGCATAATCTAAGGATAGGTTTTTTATGGTTGTGTCCCTCCTTAAGAACATGTTTATCTAAGGGTCTAGCACATTCTTATACATTTTAAGTGCTAATTGAGGGTTGGGTTGGTAAAACATAGTTACCTAGTTATACATCTTTTGTAACCTAGCATTGAAGTTTCTAATAGGCTCATTAGGCTCCCTCTTGATATAAGCAAACTACTAGTATAGGACACTAGGGTCTATCACTTACCCAAATTGGGAAAGGAAAGCAGAATTGAAATGGTCCCAACTTAGGATAGAGCTTTTAGGAAGGTTTCAAAACCAATCATATACAGAGTCCATCAATGTAAATGGGTAAAGCTTACATGCCACATCTTCATGTTCTACATTTATGAGTCTCAGGATGGTCTTGTAGGATGTTATGTGTTCCTCCATGATTCATCCCATGCTAGGAGGGAAATGAGGGAGATACCTCTCAGAATTCTAGGGTAGATCATGATGACTCCTAGGATGTTAATGGTTGAGTCAGCTAACCAAGCCATCTTGGGCTAAAAATTTGGGGTAGGTTAGGGAGATGAACTAATAAGAATCATGGTAGGTTTGGGTTGGTTGTACCTAGGTTTTCTATAGAGGAACAAGGGGGAAATTATAAATCTACCTTGATGGGACCTAGCCCTGGTAACATGTAAACTAGTCTCTAGGATGCTTCATAGTCAAATAGTATTTAACACATTATTACTAGTAAACCAAACTCAAAATATTCATAAAATGAATCAATAACAAGCATGAAGTATTATAATTCCAACTTTCTTTTTCTAGCTATTGTTTGATCCAATTTGCTCCTCATGAGATGCCCATGAGATTGGGCATTCCTTGAAAAGGGGAAAGTGCAGAAAACTATGGACTTTCATCCTCCATTTTAGGATTGATCTTGGATTAGATTATGGCATGAATGAATTTATTATATTTCAAAAATGGATTTTGCATTAATAGTTTCCAAGAGATGCACTATCACCACTAAAAATTCAATCTAATGTCCTTCACATAGGTTAAACATTGTTATGAAAACTTGAGTATCAGGATTATTATTTCTAAACACAAGGGGAAAAGGTATTTTGATTACACTAAATAAACATAAAAGAGAGGGGATGGTAAGTTAAAGAAGGAAATCCACAAGACCTAAAATGAGATCAATGCATTGGTCATTGACCCAAGTGACTCTACCATAGTTATACCACTATAGACTGAGTTTCACTAGAGTTCTACCTATAAGAACATACAGTGTGATGAGTCTAAGGGAATTGAGAGTATGCCTTCAATGAAATTTATTATTAATGATGAGCATTAGGGGTTTATTTTTGAAAACACATAAACAACATACACAATTTTTTTATCTAGGCACATAAATTACCGGTACTACCAAAGGGGAAATGAATGAACTCACATAGAGATTATAATAACTAAGCACATCAAAACCATGAAATATATAAAATAAGAAAGTGTTAAATCCAATTAGCCTAACATTGATGATATCTTAAACATTAAAATGAAAGAAAATTGAAAGGTTAAACATTGTTTTGAAAACTTGAGTATTGGGCTTATTATTTCTAAACACAAGGGGAAAAGGTATTTTGATTACACTAAATAAACATAAAAGAGAGGGGAGGGTAAGGTAAATAAGGAAATACTCAAGATCTAAAATGATATTAATGCATTGGTCATTGACCCAAGTGACTCTACCATAGTTATACCACTATAGACTGAGTTTCACCAGAGTTCTACCTATAAGAACATACAGTGTGGTGAGTCTAAGGGAACTAAGAGTATGCCTTCAATGCAAGTTATCATTAATGATGAGAATTAGGGGTTTATTTTTGAAAACACATAAACAACATACATAAATTTTTATCTAGGCACATAAATTACCGGTACTACCAAAGGGGAAATGAATGAACTCACATAGAGATTATAATAACTAAGCACATCAAAACCACGACACATATAAAAAAACAAAGTGTTAAATCCAATTAGCCTAACATTGATGATATATTAAACATTAAGATGAAATAAAATTGAACACAAACGAGATCCTCTCATAGAAAATAGAGATTATGTTCATTAAAAAGTGTAAAATGTTGTTATAATAATCGAGCTGAGCCAATTTTATAATGTAGAGTGATGAAGGAAATGCAAGTGAAATCCTAGTAATAATATTACATCACTTTCAAGAAATTTTGGTTGAATCTAAAATATAATAAATTTCTTTTATAAATATATATGGATTAGGGCTCACCTCTAAAAATCATGAGGATCCCTCCTGGGCCATGATGGCCACTCATTATAGTCATAACCATAATTCAAAATGTGAACAAAATAATCCCTACAAACCCATAATAGATCTGTAGAGGACCATTAATTGACATGAGGAGGTGCTTGAGAGGGACCGGATCCTAACTACTTCGACTGGGTGTTCTTTACTTTTGATGCAATTACCATAAGGTTGAAATCTTTATCCATCTTAGCCAAGTTCATTGGGGGTTCCTTGAAGATTACCCTAGCCTAAGCTTCTAGTCTCTTAGAGATTTGGAAGGATGTTTCCATTGATGCTTGGAATCTAAATACATGGTTGATGCTTGTTGTGGATTGAGTTGACAAATTAAGTTCTACCCAGGCTCCTTCTTGGTTTGCCTTAACCACTTGCTCCCTCATAACCTGATTGAACTGACCTAGGTAGACTTTGAATTCTCCTTATTTGAGAAAGATGCCATTTGAGTGGAAAAGCATGGAGATATTGACCTTGTTGATGTGGGTCAATATCATTTTATTTACCTCTTTTAACGGTCCCATTGATATGCAGGTAAAGGTAAACCATTCCTTCATTACAAATCTCATGTTCCTTGCATATGTTTGGTACAACCCCAAGTCTAAGGTTAGTATATGTTTGAACTCTGAGAACATTCCCTTGTTGACCACCACCTTGACTTTCAACATTTCCCATTGATCTTTGTGATCCTCTCCATGTAGGTATAAATTTTCTAGATAAGCATGTGAGTCTCAACTAAAGTCTCCACTACTTTCCCAAGGATTGAGAAAAGTAGTAGTAGGGCATCCTTGACTTGCCCAATTAGCCCGACTGGGAATGTACTCTTCACTTGAGCTTCGAGAGTTTAGACTTGGATTTGCATGTCCTCAAGGAGTTTCTCAGACATGTCATGATAGCTTTGAGGATAGACAGTGGATCCTTGACCATCCTCTCCTCCCTGATGGATGTTCTCACCTTAGTGAGGGAAAATAGATCGTGATGGGTCTACCATATCACCAAGTTCCCCACCTGGATGAAATTTTACATGAGCATTCTCTTTATACTCCTAGAGGCTCAGTCAAAAATTCACTACACCTATATATTGCCCTAGATATCCATTTATGGCACATGTGACCCCAAGACCATCCCTCAAGTTATGGGGGGTGTAGAAGGTGTGGATGAAAAGATGGTGAAGGGTAGAGTATGAGGTGGAGGGGAGTTGGAGGAAGTGGAAGGAGTGAAAGAGGAAAGGGATGGAGGTGGATGGGGCATGGGAGAGAAAGGAGAGATAATGAAAGGGGAAGCCCAGGGGAACATTTGTACCCACCACTCTTCCTGAGTCAGGTTCACCTGAGGCAAAATTGTCTTAGGGAATGCATTGTGGAATAATAAAGAAAGAGATGGGATGGTTGAAGGTAAGTCCCATACAACCTTGGGTAAAAAATAAGGGGCTAAGGAGCTAGATATAGAGATGTTATTGGTGGTGCCAAAGGAGATTTTGAGGCTTGTAGAGGAGGTGGAGCTAGAGCTTGAGGCCTTTGGGTTGGAGTCAGAGTATGGGTCACCTTTTATTTCTTCTTCAACCTCTTTCCTAGGTCAAATATAAATGCTATAATGGATGGTTTGACCAAGATGATAGGGGCCATAGGGGTTTATGGTGAAGGTCTCAAAGATGTTGAAAAGAGCCTAGACTAACTAAAGTAGGCATTGGGAGGGTCTGTGCTATAAGTGGTATCCTCTTGAAGGTCATAGTCATGTTTGTTACTAAAGGCATGCCCAAGGGAGACATTGAGGGGACTCCAGGTTATGAGGTGGGAGGAGTGGAATGGAATAAATAAGCAAAGATTCTTGGAAGGACTAAAATTAAAGGTACTTGGTCAAGATATGGAAGGGGAGCAAAGGTAAACAAAAGGGGAACCACCTGGGGAACATGTGCGGGTAGATCAGAACTAGTAGATGTTGAAACTAGGAGTTGAAAGGTGGTAGGAGCGAGTGGTGGAAGGGAAATGAGAGAAGATGGAGGAGTGAGTGGGGGAACTTATATGGGTACATGTTAGGTGCCTTGATTTAAGCTCACTCTTGGGATACTATCCATATCAAACCTTAGTGTCTATGCACTCTAGGGCTGAGGTACTAGCGGTTGAGTATGTTTCCCCTAAGTTGCCTCACATCGAGTAGTCTTGGGTTCGATTTTCCATGACATGGTTGTTGGATTTCTCAAAGAGGCTAGAGGTGGAGTGAAAAAATTAATTAGAGGAGATAGAGTAGGAGTTAAAGCATGAGGAGTGACGGGAGGAGGTAGAAGACAAGCCAAGGCATGAGGAGTAGGAGATACTAGCAAAAATAGAACTGGATTTGGTGCTTGAGGGGGAGAAAGTGATGGGATGCCTTACAAGATCCTCTAGGAGATGGCTGGAGCTATTGGATTTGGGTCCTCTAAAAATTGAGCAAGAGCTAAAGGAGGCATAGAGGGGCCTGCTTGAGCCTTATTCCCCTTTTTATTGGCTTCTATATGAGATAACATCTCTTGGTCATCGATGGTGTTCAAATATAGCTCATCATCATCTTTGGATTGATAACCATAATTGATGTTGAGGTGGGATGAAAACCACACCAAATGAGCTAAGATTACCCCTTTAGGGTCCCATTGTTAGACCTTGCACTTTACAAGGGTGAAGGAGTCTTACCTAGCCACCATATTTTGAAAAGAGGGGTAGGTCTTATAGACATGGTGTCATATGGTAATCAAGAGATGCATCCATGCCTTCTGCTAATGCTATATGTAGAATCCAAAGATGCCTTCCACCAATTGATAGGTGATCTCTTATTTTTCTAGGTGGTCAGTTACATAATATGGCAAATAGAGGGGGTCTTTGAGAAAGCCCACAATTTGGATCATTGTGTCATCCTTTTATAGTTAGTAGTCCTTGATGGCTATGATAGAGACCCAAATTGTTTTTAATAGCTAGGGCATCATATATTTATTAATGGCCTGGTATACCACTAGGTAGAAGTGCTTTCAAAAGTCTCAGATGTGCTCGTGAAACTGGTGGACATATAACTTCTAGAATACTATGTTGACCACCGATCCCCTAAGAACCCATATAGGAAAGGATGAATCCTTAAACAAGAGCCTCCATTATATTGAGTATAAAAGGTAGCTCATCATGTAAAAATCACCTCCATCTCGGGTGTTTGTGATAACATAGACAAACTTAAAGTTGATCAACCTTCCCATATCCATGACATCTAAACGTATTAAGATCATATGCAAGAGAGTCACCCATAGCTAATTATGTGTTGGTAATCTTGGTCCCTAAATAGCTAGTTGAGTAGGATCATGCCTACTCGAACCTCCTCCTGGAAGGTGAAAACTATGTAAGCATTTATATTCTCTTTGTTGACCCACTTAGAATCTAGGTTCTTAGCCCAGTTGTGGAGTACATCATATATCTGGTGGGTGCTCATCTAGATTGACACTATTGATACATTATAGGAGAAAGAGAAGTCTAGGATGGAGTAGTATGCCCAAAAGGTGTTCTTAGATATATCAGAATTCTAGTATTGAGAGTTGGGTGATCACACCCAATCATTGACCCTTTATTTCATGCAGATGACCTTGTGGAGGATGTCACCCAATAGGTCAGTGCAAGGAAATGCCTCTAGTTTGGTTGCAGCTCTATGGAGTCTCCACTTCTTATATGACCTAAGGGCATCTTCATACTTAGCTAGGTTCATTATCTTTGGTAGAATCCTTGGGACCTACTCAGTTTATTTGAATATATCATTATTGTGCTTATATTTAGTCAAGCTAGTGTTGGGTCTTGTTTGATCTAAAAAAATTATCATTTATTTACTTATGCATTAGTTATTTGATTTTGGTATTTGGTAGCTATGTCTTGTATAAAGGGTTTTAACTTACCATTCACCTTATTTGTATTGGATAAACTACATTGTCAAAATATGGAAAAATAATACAACATCATGATTTTTAGTGTCAAATACTACTCAAGTGTTAAATTCCTCTTATAGTGTGGGCCTACAGTGGTATCAGATCAAGGGAAGGAGCAGCCAGCATGTGGTTTTACCATCAAGTGGAAAAGAGTGAATTATCATGATGTGTAGAGATTGAGTCATGGAAAAGGAGCAATTTAGTTGGTAGTAAGAGACATGTTGGAGGATGCATGAAGTCAGTGAAAGAGAATAAGAAAAAAATCTAAAGAACAGGATGTGGACCTGCTTTATGCAAAAATGGTGAATGAGTTGGAATTTTTTATTTATTTTGTCCTAATGATGTACTACGTTCACCTTATTGAGTTTATTATAATTGAAACTTCTTGAGACATAGCATGTTGCAAGCAAAGCATTTATCTTTCTCTTTTATTTAGTAGAAGAGAAAGCATCAAAACACAATGCAGAAGTGAAAGCACAAAAAATTGTATAATTTATGTGGTTTTATCAACTAATATGTATGACTTTCAATTAATTTTTTTTTAAAATAGAAGCATCTTCTTTTACAAAATTTAGTTAAAATATATTTGATACAATATATTTATTCTTCGAGGGTTTTGACAGAGATCACAAACTCAGAATCATCACGGCACAACATAGAATGACCATATTGCAGACTTTGTACATCAACGGCTTCATCCTACTCAACATGAAATGGCGAGGTAGGTTTAATTAAGGTTTTAATTTATTTGTTTTTTTCTTATTTTGTGGGCTCTATAATATAAAGGAAGTGGTTAAGGAAAATACAATAGTGGTGAAAACTTTTTCACATTCAATATATTTTTTATTTTTCACAACTACTAATTAAAGAATATAAGATATGTCTTCTTGGTATATCCCATTTGAATTTGATGGAAAGATGGCTATTTAGATTTTTTTAATCACTTGAAACAAAAAGGTTTAGGGTTCAAAACCTGATTGTATAACTTTTGATGTTAAAATTTGATCTTATTTTTGGTGTAGAGTTATAAGGATAAAACAAGATTTTCAAAGAAAATGGTGATATAAGGGTGTAATAAGATTTATAAGGATTATTTTTAAATTGAAATCTAATCGGTGGTAAAGGCCAAAACCCAATAGTATTCCTCAAATTTTTTCTTTTTTTGTTGCATCATGTCAAAAATTAATAGTTTAATCTTAGAAAAGGGGAAATTATCACCTAAAAACTACATAGAATGGAGTGGAAACATGGATAACACCCTTATATTTAATGATTCGTGGGAAATCACTAAGAAATATACCACACCACCAACTAATGTGGTAAAACTGGTTGAATACTAGAAACATGATAAGCGTGCACTCGCACTTTTGAAATCATCTTGCATTGAATAGGTTATCATTCATATTGAATCAGTCAAAATTGGTGCATAGAAAACATGGAAAACATTAAAGGATTTGTATGATAACTCACCTGCATACAATAAAATTTATCTTCTTATGCATCTTTTAAACAATAAACTAGCAAACAATGAAGATGTCTCTGAATATGTTTCTTGCATGAAATCCCTAAAAAAGGACTATTGTACTACAAGGGGTAAAATTGATAATGACATGTTGATTTCCATCACATTGAATGGTCTTAGTTCTAAATACACCAATTTTGTTGAAAGTATAAAACTTAGTGATAACTTAATTGTGCCACATTTGACACCATTTGTGATTTATTGACTCATCACGAGAGATAATTTGCAAAGAAGAAAATTATGCCTTTTAAAGAGGCTCATTATGTAAATAGTAGGTCCCAGTATAGAGATCATTGTCTTGTATAGGGATAGTTTCATAAGCATTCTCTGAAACACTCTCAGAGACATTCTCCACATCATTCTTGATGGTCTCCACAACATTCACATCAACACTCTCTAGGGTCTTCCAAATGCAAACATCATCATAAGCATTCTTTTCACTCATGTAGTTCACCAATGATTCATCTTTGTCTAGATCTCATCGACACATGAAAGAGCCAAAATGTTTCAAATGTGGTAGTATTAGACATCTTGAAAAAAATTGTCCTTCTTGACAACCCCACTCTCCATGCAAAAAAAAAATTGAAGCAAATTATGTGGATCATTATAGCATTATATCTTCTAGTTACTATAGTTTTTCTAGTTATTCTGACAAATCCACTAATCAAGAGGCATCTTATATAGATGAGGTCTATGGTCTTGATGGACTTGATAGCTTGTTCTAAATGATCAGTGGTTCACCTATCTTATGTGAGCTAATAGGCTCAAGATTAGGATCTATTGTAGTATCATTTTTTTGGCTTGTGTTTTTTATTTTAGTTCCATTTTTGGATTTTTATATCTGGTATATGATGACATTAAGCAAAAAAAGTTATTTTTTGTTACTCTCGATGCATAGCTTCTCACCTCTTACTTGATAGGGGAGAAGATATTGTAGTTGTTGGTCTTCGATCAGTCATCAGTGATAGTATAAGTAGATAAGGGTTACTAGCACCAAAAATGTTGATCAAAGGTCATCAACATTTTTTGGGCATTAGGAAGATGTGCCATACATATTATGGGTTTGTCACTTGGACAGGTTCATGTGTGGGACCTTATGTGGGTTGATGTAGTTAGATATGCCTGATCATGTTCTAATGTAGTATGGTATGATGATAACCAGGGATGAGAAGGCTTTTATCATGCTCATCAGCCATTTTTTGCAACAATTTGCAAGGGTGGGCTTCTTTATGAAGTGACATTAATTTTTTGGTCATTACAGAGCTATAGTACACCACTTGCAATTATAACAGAGTTCTTTTGATGACTTTAGAGTCATTGCTCTAGTGTTTCTCTTTCATACCCCTTTGGATCAAGGGGAGTTTTTTGGGTCTTATGTGATCCAAATTTGTTATATTTTCTTTACTCATGCATTAGTTATTTGATTTTGTTATTTGGTAGATATGTCTCGTATAAATGGTTTTAACTTATAATTCACCTTATTTGTATTGGATGTATTGCATTGTAAAAATATATACAAATAATACAAAATCATCATTTTGGTGTGAAATACTGCTCAAGTTATAAATTCCTCCTATAGCGTGGGCCTACAACTAGCCGAGAAGGTGGTGTCCTAGTACTCAAGTTCAGCCTTTGGATTCAAGGATGAAGTAGCCATTAGGTCAAGATGAAAGGGCAATTAGGAAGTTTTGAGTATAGAAAGCATAGGTTATAGGGTCTCTATGGAATTTTGAAAGTGAGGAGTTAGAGATTTCATTGAAGGCAAGAATGGTAATCATTAGCAAGCTTTTATTAGGCCTTTATAAGTGCATGCATAGTATATCCCCTTGTATTAATGGCACTTGGAGGCTCACTTACTAGAATTTAAATTTGAGTTGGTTGTTATATTTTATCCCTTTATTTATAAATCTAAAATTAAATTTAGATCCCATGATCCTCTACTGCCCACAAGATATATCAATGAACATGGGATGTTTTAAAACCATCCAATCAGGTCCAACTTTCCATTTTGTTAATGCACAACATGTGGTAGGCATATGATCACATCTCTTAGAGTCTTCTTAGCTAACTCCTACTTTCTAGCATGTGTCATCTGCTCATTGGTCCCCCTAATAATAATTAACACTAGGCATGGCTCTATAATCCATGTCATTCCCCCAGGTTAGGTGATGGATGACCTAAAGACACATGACTCATTATAATAGGCTTTTGGGTCTCATCCATACTTCATTCAGAGCTTTCTAAGGCCTTAGGTGGCAGCCAATTCATTCACTGTAAATCATGGTGATGTGGCACCTTCCCATTCAGCTAGGCTCTCTCAAAATCTGACAACTATGATAGGTTTAAGGGATTAGAAGACCTGTCATTCAATAATATGGCACCTTCCCATTTGGTTAGGCTCTCATAAGCTTTGACATTTTTGATAGGTCCAAGGGACTGGCCACTCTTACATTTGGTGATGTGGTGCCTTCTTATTTGGCTAGGCTCTCTCAAACTCTAACATCTTTGACAGGTCTGAGGACTAGATGCTCTGACTCATGGTGACATGGTGCCTTCCAATTTAGCTAGCCTCTTTTAGGATTTGACATATATAACAAGTCCAAGGGACTGGTCATTTTTACTCATGGTAACATGGTGCCTTACCATTTGATTAGGATCTCCTAAGCTCTGACATCTATGATAGGTCAAGGGTATTGGCTACTCTAACTTTTGGCCTTTTGGTGCTTTCCCATTCAATTAGGCTCTATTGAGATTTGACCTCTCTGACAGGTTTGGGTGCATGGTCACTCTAACTTTTGATAATGTGACACCTTCCCATTTGGTTAGGCTCACTTGGGCTCTTACATCTTTGATAAGTTTAGGGGAGTGGCCACTCTAACACATGGTGATGTGGTACCCTCCCATTTATCTATGCTCTTTTGGGTTCTGACATCTCTAACAAGTCTGAGGGACTAGCTGCTCTGACTTTCAACATTATGTGGCCTTCCTATTTGGTTGGGCTCTCCTAAACTATGACCTCTCTGATAGGTCTAAGGGATTGGTCACCTTGACTTTCCATGATGTGGCACCTTCCCATTTAGTTAGGCTCTCTCAAGCTCTGACATCTATGATAGGTTTGTGGGAGCAGTTACCTTGACACAAAAAGATGTGGTACCTTTCTATTTGGCCAGGCTCTCTTGAGCTTTGACCTCTCTGATAGGTTTGGGGGACTGGCCACTCTAATTTTTGGTGGCATGGTACCTTCCTATTAGTTGGGTTCTCCCAAGATCTAGAATCTTTGATAGGTCCATGGGACTAGCCATTATAACTCATGGTGACATGGTGCCTTCCCATTTGGATAGGTTTTTTGAAATTCACAAAATGACTAAGAAAAATAAAAGGAATGTGATACATTAAAACTTACCTGTTAGATATAAAAATATTAATTTTATATGGAGGGAAAGAGGTCTATTATTCTAGTAAGGGAACTAGACTAAAGAAGATTCAAGTGAAAATTAACTTGCAATGTTAGCGCCATAATTTATTAAAAGAAAAAGAAAGTTTCCTTAGTCTCAAAGAGAAATAAAATAGGCTTATTTCTATTTAACAAAATCAGAGTGATGTATATTTTGAATATTTGAGTAGGTGTCACTAATGAAAATAAAAGAAAAGGATTTAAAGCTCTGGTTCATGATATTTTTAGAGGGGTCCCCCATTTCAAAGAAATGGGGCATGTTGGACACAATAGGAGGAAGATGTGCATTATATTCCATTTAAACCTCTAGAGTTTTCTTAGAATGATCTTCTAATGGATTGTTAAATATCTTTTGATTTTGATGGTCACCAGATTATGATCTTGAATCCTTTAGAGAATCATCAAAGGTAATCTATTGATTTTCAAGAAGGTCTTAGATCTTATATTTTAAGGTACCACATCTCTTTCTTAAATGTCCAACACCTTATTGATAATCAACCTATGCATTGACATCATATCCTTTGGTAGAGGTCAACTCATATCAAAATCTATGGGGAGAGGGAGAGATATGACATGCCACTTCAAAAGCTTCTTAAGTAACAAATATGGAGACTCATGTAATCATGCAAATTGTCTCTTAGGTGCATTGGATAAGATAAGTTGATTAGTCTATTGTGACACTACATTAACCATTGTGGTTGCTTCCTTTTTAGTTTCTGTAGGTTTAACCTTGTAGCTTGGTTTGATATGAAACTTGGTATTAGATTAGTTGGTGTGTTTGCTACATACCTAAACTTGTTCAATGAAAAAAGTTTTACTCGTGATCTCAGATAATATGACATAAGTCATCATAAGATGTGATTTTTTTGAAAATAATAGACTCATGTAACAGTGTAAACAAACTTTACTTAAAGATGTCTTGAAGCTCTTTATAAGCCATTGGATTTATCATTTCATCCAACATTCTTTTGTAACTCAAAACATATTCATTAATAGGTTCATTGGTTCCTTGTTTGATCTTAGCAATTTATGCATATGAAATATTTTTAGTGATGTTGATAGAGAAATATGCTATAAACTAATCCAATAGAGGTTTGACTACTTTCATTGATTGGATTAGTAAGTCATGTAATACTATTAAAGCATAGTCCTTTAGGCTCATTAGAAATAATATGGTCAAAAGTTTATCATTTGAAGCATAATCAAGGCATTCTACATAGAAAGATCGAATATGTTGTTCATGATCACCCTTGCCATTATAAAATGTGAACTTGGGTGTAACAAAATTAGTTGGTAAAGGGTGAAAAGATATCTTAGGTGCTAGATGATTATGTAATACTTCTTGTGAATCAATAACATGAGTTTATTTCAAAGCATTTTGATCAATGTTGGTAACCTTAGCTTTCAAAGCTTGAATAACTTGGAAAGGAGTTTGTATATTAGACCCATTAGGATTTAGATTTGAGATTTGAGGAGCCACCAAAGGGGATGAAAACACCACTTGTGTTGATATTAGGATTGAAACCCGTAATTGAGTTGAAGTATTATATATTCTCATGGAGGATGTGGTAATAGTTGTTTGACCCTTTTTAACCAAAATTTTAACTCTTTTTTTGAGATAAGGTATCAGGGTTAAAGGGGTAGAATAACCTAATCAAATAGATCTATTATAGATCAGGCCAATTCAACTTATTTAGATTTCAAAATATATTAAATCTAGAAAAATATTAAATATGGAAGGTATAATGCCAATTGATATTCCAATAATTACAATACAATGAATGGATAGTACTTAGATTATATGTAGATGTGAAGTCACATTTGAGTTGTGCAGAGGTGGAATTAGGTAGTTTGATGCTTAAGATCTAGTTGTCAGATTATGGAAATATTATTTCTAGAGGCCTAGATACTTGTGTCGACTAATGAACACTTGCATCAATGTTACTATATGTGACTCAATGATTTTATCTTATATGGAATATTCACTATATTACAAATTTATTACATGTGCTTATTAATGTTTTATTTCACCTTTTTATTGATGTATCTAGATTGTGCATGTAGGCTCTATATGTTAAGCACGGAATATACTGAGAGGGGGGGTGAATCAGTATATTATATATCTTATAAAACTTTCCCTTTATCAAATTCCACTTAATCAAGCATTCAAGATATGCAATAAAACTCAAACAATAAACATCACACAAGATAGAGAGAGACACCAGATATAACGTGGAAACCCAATGTGAGAAAAAACATGGAGAACAATCTCAAGTATATTCATGAGAACAAACCCACAAGAGCACCATACCCCTTTGTCGAGTACCAACCTCAGGTACAATTCATGAGCACCAACCCACAGGAGCTTCAAACCCCTTTGTCGAGCACCAACCCAGCTATTATTTGTGAGCACCAACCCACAGGAGCACCAACCCCTTTGTCGAGCACCAACCCAGCAATAATTCGTGAGCACCAGCCCATAGGAGCACCAACCCCTTTGTGTATACCACACACGTAACTCTTAATGTTGTTATCTAAACAAATGATAGATCAATACAACATCTCCTTCCTCTCTCTCACCTTTGCTCTTCTAAGCTAGATATAACAAATACAAATCAACCTCTCTCAACCATATTACAAATGGCTTCTCAAGCCTTTATTTATAGCTTTCCAAATGACCTTTGGCCTTCCCCCTTTATGACCCTTTAATCCTCATGGAAAATGGCACTAATCTTGGATGACCCTTCATATTCAAGCCTTGAAAAGTCATGTGGTGACCCTTCATGACCAAAAACGTCCTTCCCACTTTTATCCTTATCTTTGGTGACTTTTCGTATTCCTCAAAGTGTCCCTTCATGAGAAATTGCGCCCTTACTCTTTTGTCTTCACTTGGTGACTCTTGGTATTCTCCAAGATGACACTTCATGGGAAAATGCATCCCATCCTTCTTTTGTCTTTACCCCGTGGCTCTTCGACTTCTCCATGGGCCCTTTTTTTGTCTCATATGCAACCAAAAATATATTCATTAATATTAAATAAATATTAACTCACATTAGCCAAGATAAACAACATTAAATGCAATGGGGCCTTTATCACCAATAATACTAGACATTTGACATCAATGACAATATTTCCAACAATCTCCCCCTTTGTCATTGATGGCAACCTCAATCCTGAAACTGCCACATCCTTTCACTTGCACATCCTGTCATCTAAAAACATATAGTTACTCCCCTTTACTGTAGCAACTTGTACCTATTTTCTACACCTGTACCTATACCTGTTATTCTCCCCTTTTGACATCAATGGCAAAGGGCCTACTTGGAGCTAACACTTAGCTCCCCCTCACTTGATGCTGAACATCAATGGTAGGAAGTAATAGAAATTACTCTCAACTCCTCTCACTGATCTTTGAATGTATCCTTTGATCATGCCTTTGAGAAGATATATGATAAAACATATACATTGTTCCCTGTCCTTTGAGCATCTGCAATCAACTCAATTAAATCTTTTCTTCTAATCTCACAACCCTCTTTATGAAACTTTAATGTATATCCTTGATCACATATTTGACTAACACTCAACAGATTATGCTTAAGACATTTTACATATAAAACATTCTTAGTCTTAGTTCTACCATAATCCAAACTCAAAGTACCTTTTCCAGCTATCCTGGTAGTCATTTTATCTCTGAATCTCACTGTACCACCATTGATCTTCTTTAGAGATATGAATTTACTTTTATCTCCTATCATATGCCTCAAACATCCATTATCAATTAACCATGGTTGATCTTTACCTCTCACATGCAGAGCTGTCTGCACCATCATAAAATCTTCAGGTTGTTTCTTCTGCCATGAACATGTATGAACCTTCTTCCTGATGAATGGAGCTTTGATACTCTGATCCTTCTTCTTGATGAATGGATCTTTAAAACTCTGATCCTTCTAAACTGACTTGAACACACTTTTGCAATACCGAGCTATCTGTCCAAAGTTGTTGCACTTGTAGCACACTATGGTCTCTTCATCAAAGCTTAATAGAGGAGCAAAGAGTTGTGGCTTCTACTTGACTCTACTTGACTTTCCTTCTCCTTATTTCTGAAATTGTTAGCTCTTTTTCTACATTCTAATTTCTTGTGACCATATCCATTACAATAAAAACAATAGCCATAGAAATAAGACCTGTCTGTATATCTCTAACCTGATTGCCTTTTGTAGCTTTGTTCCTTCTAGCCTTCTCTATTTGAAATGTCCTCTGTATTCTTCACTTTTCCCCTTTTTGTTTCCTCTTGTGTAAGAGCTTCAGCATAGCTCTTTTTCTTTTCAAAATTGATCCCTATCTTATCTGAATATGCTTTTTGACTTTCCAATATCTTATTCAGCATGTTAGTGCTATCTTTAAATTTTGAATCACTGACTACTTTATCACTGACTGTTTTCTTAATATCTTCTTTTAAAGAGGCAATTTCAATAACATACCTTTCGCAATCTTCTCTTGTTATTTCCAACTATGATGTGAGATCTTCTTCATTCTTCTTGGCTTCTTCAAAGTGTGCTTGTAGATCTTCAATCATTTCGTTTGACTCTTGTTCATTTTTCTCAATCTAACGCTTTAATCTTTGATTCTTCTTCTGAACAGCTTCTAACTCTTCTAAGGCACAAATGAGCTCTCCTTCCATATTCACTTCAACTTCCTCCTCTTCTTCTTCTTGATCATCTTCATGTATGGCCATGAATAGAATCTCTTCTTCTTCTGAATCACTAACTCCACTATCTTCGCTTGAGCTAAGATCTTTAGAATACAGGATCTTCTTCTTGAATCCCTTCTTAGATTTTTCTTTGAAATTATTCTTGTATGTAGGCTTTTCTTCTTCCTCATCTTTAACTTTATCTGGGCATCTAGCTAAAAAATGTCTAATCTTTTCACAATTAAAACATTTAAAAGGTAATTTTCCTTGGTATTTACATGTTCCTCTTTTCAGCGTGCGAATGAAAAGTGCTCTGTTGTCATCTTCATCATCACTAGAACTATCACTTGATTCTTGAATCTTATCTTTCTCTTTATTTGATGTCTTGAAATCCACTTCTATCTTTGAGGGTTTATCTTATTCTGTCCGCATCTCATATGCTATGAGAATACCATGAATCTCATCCATCTTTAGTTTGGCTAAATTCTTCATCTCCTCAATTGTCGAAACCTTTGCATCATATCTCATTGGTAGAGATCTCAAAACCTTTTGCACCACCGTTAACTCATCTAATGTTTCTCCAAGACCTTGAATCTGATTTATGACTTGATCAACTCGCAAAAGATAACTTGCTATATTTTTTTCTTCTTCCATCTTCAAACTTTTAAACTACCTTTTAAAAGTTTGCAACTTAGCTTGCTGAACCTTTCCATCACCTTTGTAAATATTCTCAAGTTTTACCCAAGTTTCATGAGCATATTTACATTGCATAACTTTAACAAATTTAGATTCACATAAACCATATAAAATAGCATTTAAAGCTTTAACATTACATTCACTTGCCTTCTTTTCTACTGGAGTAATTGCAGATGTATGTGGCTCTTCATATTCCTCCACCACTGATTTCCATATGTCGAATCCAAGGGCCATCAAATAAACCTTTATTTTCATGCTCCAAAAAGCATAATTCATCCCATCAAACAAAGGTGCCTTATTTATAGAAAATCCTTCCTGTGACCCAGCCACCATGCTTTCCCAATCTACCTTCAAGCTGTAAAACTTTTCAAAAAGGAGCCTGCTCTGATACCAATTTTTAAGCACGAAATATACTGAGAGGGGGGGGTGAATCAGTATATTATATATCTTATAAAACTTTTTCTTTATCAAATTCCACTTAATCAAACATTCAAGATATGTAATAAAACTCAAACAATAAACATCACACAAGATAGAGAGAGACACCAGATATAACGTGGAAACCCAATGTGAAAAAAACCACAGAGAACAATCTCAAGTATATTCATGAGAACAAACCCACAGGAGCACCATACCCTTTTATTGAGTACCAACCTCAACTACAATTCATGAGCACCAATCCACAGGAGCTTCAAACCCTTTTGCCGAGCACCAACCCAGCTACTATTCATGAGCACCAACCCATAGGAGCACTAACCCCTTTGTCGAGCACCAACCCAACAACAATTCGTGAGCACCAACCCACAGGAGCACCAACCCCTTTGTGTATACCACACACCTATCTCTTAATGTTGCTATCTCAATAAATGATAGATCAATACAACATCTCATTCCTCTCTCTCACTTTTGCTCTTCTAAGCTAGATATAACAAATACAAATCAACCTCTCTCAACCATATTACAAATGGCTTCTCAAGCCTTTATTTATAGCTTTCCAAATGACCTTTGGCCTTCCCCCTTTGTGACCCTTCAATCCTCATGGAAAATGGCACCAATCCTGGATGACCCTTCATATTCAAGCCTTTGAAAAGTCATGTGGTGACCCTTCATGACCAAAAACTTCCTTCTCACTTTTGTCCTTATCTTTGGTGACTTTTCATATTCCTCAAAGTGTCCCTTCATGAGAAATTGTGCCCTTACTCTTTTGTCTTCACTTGGTGACTCTTGATATTCTCCAAGATGACTCTTCATGGGAAAATGTGTCCCATCTTTCTTTTGTCTTTACCCCGTGGCTCTTCGACTTCTCCATGGGCCCTTCTTTTGTCTCATATGCAACCAAAAATATATTCGTTAATATTAAATAAATATTAACTCACATTAGCCAAGACAAACAACATTAAATGCAATGGGGCCTTTATCACCAATAATACTAGACCTTTGACATCAATGACAATATTTCCAACACTATATGATTGTGTATATGTCAAACCTTAGTTCTTCACCTTAAGTTAGGTCACCTTAAAAAATTGGGTTAGTAGGTTCACAAAGTTGAGTTGACCTCAAAGACCCTCTATCAATGAGTGTTTCCTACATACCTAATACCCCAAGGAAGACCTCAAACATATGTAGTTCTCCCCTAAGTGTGGAACTATGTGTGCACAAGGATGCAATATGCTATATGCAAGGGCATGCAATGATATAGCTTGTAACTTGAAAAATACTACTCATGGGATATTCTTTGAATGATTTAGACCTATAATATGATTATTTCTATGCTTTATATAGAAATAAGGAAGAATAGGACAATATAACTCAGTTGTGCAATTGATTCAATGAACATGAATAGGTGATTAGTTGATATTTACTACATGTGTGAATGATAATGATGAATGGTCTTTATTTTATATTTATACCGCACATTTTGAAATATCTAATATAAGGGTGAGATAAGATAAATAGGATGGCCCATATGTTTTCAAATATTTACAATTTGGATGAATTTTGAGGTATAAACACATGATAAGGAAATAAGACACTAGCGTCGATACTAGTGTCCCTGTGTAAACACAAGTGTCTGGGATAGAAAATTATTGAACATTTATAACTAACAATGAAGGATATAGATCATATTTTAAGATTTTTATACTGTATAGGTGATCTAGGTCATCAAAATGATAGGTTCAGACTATAAGATAAGTATTTAAGCACAATGGGAGGGCGAATGTGAGCTTTTTAGTAGCTAGAAGGTCTAGGATTGAAGGGTAAATCCTTGATAAGTATTTGTCAAATATACAAGACATATTATATATATAATTAGATTTTAGTATCTATAATAGGAAATTTACAAATAATATATTTACCCTTCAATCTAATACAATTAATCAAATAACCAATTAATCTACTAATGCTTCTCAAACCAATATATCAACACAAAATATTCAACCAATTTTATCATCCATGCTTTATATTGGATCCTTCTTAGATGATCAAGCAATCTTGGGCTAAATGGTACATCTACTGCACACCACTTCATGAAATTGAAATATAAACTCTTAAAAATGTGAAATTTCCCTAAACAATTTAAACAGGGAATGCCTAATCAATGTATCCCTCCCCCCTTAAAGATCATCTCAAGAACCCAATATTCTAGTTGATAGGTCATAACAAAGTTCTCAAAGATTTGAAAATTTAACCCTTAACATGTTAAATTATAAACATGGACATTGTGGGAATCACTAATAATTAATTATGACTATCTCGCTTTACATCTTAAGGCCTTTGGCAACCTTTATGAAGGATGGGTCAAAAATAACACTTATGAAACTATCAAACTACTAGCAAAAATCCTCATTTATGATGCTTTAGAGTGGTCAAAACAATCCTAACCCTATTATCAAATGATAAGGCTTAGTTAATGTATAATTCAAATAATTTTAATATCATGACTTACTTGAGGATAATTTGGGTAGCTTCATCAATTGCAAGAAATTAGAAAATGAGTCGGCCGATAATTTCATCAAGAAATGGAAGTTTGTGGCCCATAAATCTAATTATAACATGACCAAGGAAAGTCTCTTAAAGATATTTAGAACTACTTTAGAAATAATTATAATAAAAAGTTAGGTCCTTCTATCCTAAGACTTTGGATAAATCATTCAAATAAGTTAAACAACATGACCATATCATGCAATAATTTGAGATGATTCAATCCAAACAAAACACGTAAATTCTCATAATACATATTAAAAACAAGCATGCTACTGATGGCAATGACTTTGACACTCATGACCATGGTTTTGAATCTAAAATAATAATTCATGTAACTATGTAAATCACTCTTCAAAATGTGGCCCTTTCCTAACCAATTTTAGGAAGGCCTTTTCAACCACCTCCTCAATTAGAACTTAGAAAGAAATTACCTATACATCATCTTAAAGAGTTAGATTCTACAAGTCCAACACCTCAATGGTATGATACATAATTTTTTTATTGATTTCATTCAGATTGGGGTCATTCACATGAAAACTAATGCTCCCTTCACAATATAGTCTATTAATTTATCCTCAGTAATAGCTTTGACAATTATGTTATGGCTAGAGAGTGATTCCAAAATTCCTCAACACTTTCAAACACAATTAAAATTGTAACAAGTGTGAAACCATTCATCAATCAAATTATCACTTGCATGTTTATTCAATCCTCTAATATATCACTCCAAAAGTAATAACCAAGGATCTCATGATAACACCAACATTCTAGGATCCTACTCCATCTACTAAAATCATAAAAACTTTTCTTAACCCCAATTCCTCTACCAATGAGGAAATCATAATTAAGATGAATGGTATGAAACATGATATCACATGCATATATTTAAAATACAACATCAAATATACTCATACAACAACCTATAAGACCTACACAATTGTTCAAGCCTCTCTTAGAGGTCAAACATCTTATGTAACCTCTTAGGCACACCAAAAATAAAAGGTCTATAAAATATTGATGCCATTGATTAAGTTGATGAAATTATAAATTTAATTTTTTATGTAATAACTAATAGATTTGTTTATCTCCATATATGCATTTGTAGATTTTACATTGAACAAAAAAATAAATAAATATTTAGGTTCAACCCCTCTTGAGGGCAAAACTAATATCATTTAGACTTTTCCTTCTCAATTACAATCCAAATTAGAGCAACCTATCTTTGAGTAATAAGACCTTAGTATAGACTCTAATCTCCTAATATTAATTCCCTTCCTTGATCTCATGTGCACCTCACCTAAAAACTATAATTGATTAATGCAAAAACTCTTCAACCCAAATATTCTTGAACTGCCCGCTTTGGTACAAAATCCCTATTTCATGATTTTAATAAAAGTATAATGTACCAATGTGAAGAGTTATTTATTCAAATCAACTAAACCATAAACCAAGTATTATCACTAAAATATCAAAATTCATTTCATGATTCCAAATGAAATCTTATTTCATGTTAATGACCTTCCACTCTTTATCAATGTCATAATCAGTGATGTCCAATTCAAGAGAGCCCTCATTGATGAAGGATCTAGAATTTATGTTGCCTTTTTATACTTCATAAAAACTCTTGGATATTAAACTAAAAAACTTAACTCAACTTGTAGTATGACATAATACAAATGTCTCACATGTTGTGTAATTGGCTTTCTATCATATTAACTCCTAAAATTTTCCCCTCTCTTACAATATCTTTTTTAGATGCCCTTGGAATCATTATATGAGGGTCCTAACTTCTTCCTTCAACCAATGTGTCAAGTTTCCTACTGAGGATCCATCTACAAGTTCCAAGGAAATATCAAACCTTGAAACTTATGACAATTTCAATAATGCGATTGTTGAACCTCAAATTTTGGTTGTCTTTTGATAGAGGTGCAAGGCATAAAAGAAGCACGGCAAAAAAGGAGCATGATGCGAAAGATATATAGGTGTAGAAGAACATGGTGTAAGATTTCATGTCATGATAATATCCAATCAAATAATATTTATAATAAATGGAAAAGATGAGAACGGAGGACTTGAAACACTAATGGGAGACTTGGGAGTGCACGGGAAGTGAGAGATGGTTGAGTGATTCTTAGGGATGAAATGGACTAAGTCATGTAGAAATTTAACACCAACCTATGAGAAGATAGGCACTAGGAAACATGAATCTAGCATAAAATGAGAATATAAGAGCACAAAGGCCTAGGTCCTTAGATAAACAATGTAATTGGCTACCATGACTCTTAGTCCACTTGAGATCATTGGCTAGTCACTAAGAGTGGCATTATTATTGTAACTACTTGGTTGGGGATAACCGATTATAGATACCCCTATTTAGATCTTTTTAATGCTACTACTAATTGTATTATAATGATTGATTGATGTTGATTTTTATTCCATTGATGTAAACATGAATATCATTGTAATATTGTAGTTGTAATCTAACTTATAGCTAAGTTGTATCACTAATTTGCACCATGCATTTGGTATTTAACTGGTGAATATATTATGAATATGATGAATAGAATTTTCATATATAAATATTATCATTTGGATTCTGGAAAGAATGGTGTTGGCCATTTTAATTGTGTTTGTTCATTTAACTAAATTTAGACCCATAACTATGTATTTATTTTTTTGGTTAGTCACTGAATAAGGTGAATGTTCAAGCACTGATATATGTTAAGTACACCTTCACATGATAAAACCTACAATAACTAGTCCCTTACTACATGATTCTAGTGAGCGTGTAAAAACCCTAAGTCTTGCATGAAATTCTAACACTCTAATTTATTGAGTCTTAGTCACTTCAACACACGCCTAGGGAAAGTTAGGCCTAGATAGAAAATTAACCCAACATTTTGGTTTCATTGACGGGACTCATAACATTTGTTTATATGATGGTGGAAAATGCTCAAGAAATTATTTTTGGAAAATATTAAATGATGGATTACCAATGTCGAAGATAACTTTGTAATACTGTGTATTTAACTAGGAGTTTTTGCACGTGTAGGGTTGAACACAATCTCTACAATTCCTTATATAAGACTTTTTTTGTGGAAGTACCTATTTATTTGCATGCTTAGATCATAGCTTATGCTCAAGACTAAATAAATCATGGAAGTAAAATATCTTGGACATTAATGCATCAAACAACTTTAGCACACTTGGAAGTGTTAAGGATATGAGCTATTGATGTCTGATGGTGAGGGGTGTTAAATAGTTATGTCTTAGAGTACACCGTATCAACTTATTCCTATATAAAAGAATCCAAGTTCTAATTTCTTTGAGAACCACATGATCGATATCTCAACCATTTCCCCCTAGATGTGAAGAAGATGTTTATTGACTCTGGAATTGAGACTTTTCTCATGGAAGGCTAAACTCTTCCTTACATGAGCAACATAGTTAGTGGGGGAATGCAAGGGTACTTGTAAGACATGTAAGTTTGTTATGGTATCCATTCATTAATAATTACAAAAGTGTAAATATGGCGAAGCTCGATGAAGGATTATAGGTGAAAGAGACATAAGAAGGCGATAGGAGGACTCAAGAAGTGTTGTCAGGATATAAAAGGAAGTAGAAGAGCACAAGGAGGACTCTCCAAATTTTAGACTGCAACCAATGCTATATCTAGTATATGTGTGAGAAACTAACTAGGAAGTGGAGACTGAATAACCTGAGTTAAACCAACCTAATTCCCCAACCATAGTGTGAGCTCGTGCTTTTGAGCTAGATGAATTAATTATACATAATTAGGATACAAACAACATAGAGTTAGAGATTGATCCTCTAAGTGAAACCTTAGTGAAGAAAAAATTATACACTAGTGTATCAACTCTTTCTTTTCTTTTACAAGATAATTCATGGCCCAACTTGGTATGCCTGATGGACTTAGCATAATTAGTAGGCAAAGTACTGGCCTAAATATAGTGACTCAACCTGCCTTAGTTCCCAACATCTTGGGTGTTTTTTTATTCTACTAGAGGTACGAGAGGTGGACTAGGCGGTGGTTCATCTAGTGTACTAGGAGGAGGCATAGAAGGAAGTAGTGGACTTTCCCCCAAGGAATAGGAGGACTTAGAAGTTCTTAGCAACCATCATTGAAAGCACCTCAACCACCCACCGTGTATTATGAAATAATGCTTCATTTTACAAAATATTGAAGTATAGAGAATGACACCGAATATGTTCACAAATGTGAACTTATCTAGAGAGCACACAACATAACCTTCTATAACTAAAAAACCACTCAATTTGCAACCACACTCATAGAGTGAGCACATAAATGGTACTAGAAATATGATCCTCAATAGGTTATGGTTGATTATGATCAGATAAAGGTAGCACTCCTCCACTAATTTGGTATTCAAGATTTTGAGTAATAGAGTATTGTTGTGCTAAAAGATATAAAATAAGAGTTAACTGAAATTATGAACAAGTATGATGCATAGTTAAAGATACTTCCTCCAAGAGTTCTTTTGAGATTAATGTTTCTCAACATGCTTAATGGTAAATGGGAAGTTTGTTTCTCCCCTTTCAATGAACATTGTCTCAAATAAATTTTACCAGCCTGTACGAGGCCTTAGAAGCTGCCCTCCATGTTAAAGTTATTGGAAGACTTGATACGAGAATTAGCCCTTTTATGGAGGCTCAAATTGCCACAATGACATCTTAACTACAAAAACTGACTACACACAATGCTCATGACAGTCATAGCGGCTTATGGTGTGTCGATTATGAGTCTGAAGGCTATAATATAAATAATTATCCCAATAAGAACATATGCATCATACTAAAGCAGTCATGTGAAATTTGCCAAGAAGAGCACAATGTTTGATCTTGTCCTCTAGTATAATGTGATAATCAAAGGTGTCCATTTATTATAAGATATGTGATATATATACACATGACACTAATGACTATCATCTTATTAGTGATATTTATGAGGTACACGTGCATGGTATGTGTTAGGCCTCTATTTCAAATAAGCTAGAGAATGGTGGATATTGTGGGTGAGCTTGAGGTCAAGGATATGGAAGTAAACACTTTCCACCATGCACATGTTATAAGTGTGGTTTTCCTAATCACTACTATTAGGATTGCCTGGTCTATCCTACATGTGCTTTCTATAAAAATGAACATCATTTGGAAGAATGCCCTGATTTGTACATGATCATTACAAAAGAATGAAATGAGAAGGGTGTCGGTGTGATGCACATTGAGAAACCACACTAGAGACCATACCCTATCACTCTGATAACCCAAAAAGTTAATATTATAATGTGTAATGGTGGATAGTCCCAGTCTATATTCACTCCACCTATTGATAAGGTACAATGTGAATATCCTCGCATAAATAGGTATCTTGATTCTCAAAACTATAAAGACACGTTCCAAGATACTATGAATTTGGTAAGGGGATTACAAGGGGAGATCCAATTTCTTAAGGACTGTGATGCCATTCAATGTGCCAAAATGCAAAAGGCCATAAACCATCATAATGTAATGCAAGATGAATTCTAAGAGCTCTAAAAATGCATATTAGGTGAGGATATTGTACCCCTATAAAATAAATGGCCTAAGCATCAGATGTCAAGGCCTACTAAAGATTGTCAATTAAACCATGTTCAATGACAAGATACTCATATTCCCCCTAGTTCGTAATAGAACAAATAAATATTGGTGAATGCTACCATCGATGGATGGGTAATCTAAGACATCTTAGTTGACATCAGTGTTAAAGTCAATGTCTTCATAAAGGATGCTTGGTAAAAGATGGCTAGCTCAGATTTGCAACCTTCACCCCTTGTGTTGTTCATGGCCAACAAAACCCACACTTTGCTAATTACTGTCCTTAAAGATGCCACCATGTATATCCTTGATGTTATGTTTAAAGTAGACTTTAAAGTTCTAGAGTTGGATAAGACTGATGACTTCTTAGACCTGTTAGGTTGTCCATGGTGTTATGCCAATAATATGGATTTAAGATTCAATAAAATATAGAATATTTTTGAAAATGCTAACTAATGCATTGTCATTCCATTGGACCATGATCATGGGCCCCCATACATTAAACTTGTTAATGTTGATGAGGATTTTAATCACATATATAATGTCATAGCCCATGGCATTGAATGTCATGATCCCACCCCTAATGATATCCTATGATGGATGGATGCACAATTCTTAGCTGACACTACAACTAATGCGTATGATTTTTAGGTGCAAGGTGACTATGATGTTACTGGGAGAGTATGTGGTGCTATCAACATTTGTGAAGATAGTCAGTATAAGTATCACAAATGCCATGGGTTTGCTCATCTTGTAATTTGGAAAGTCATGCATATACCAATCATGGTTGCACCACTTGAAAGGATAAATGAAGCTCCATAGTTCCATGAGCAAATGGAAGTCTGTGAATTCATCCATCAACTAGAATCCTTATATGATTATGATATTGACCAAATGTGGTCACTTATTCACATTCTTGATGGCACAATTGCAAGGTGGTGGTGAACTCATCATGAGCATTTGCTTAATTGGGACCATGTATATTTTGTATTACATCATAAATTTCATCATGATAACCATATACATGTCACTATCAGCTATAGTGGTATTCAAGCACCAGAACCTCACCTTGAGGCATGTGAGGCAATATGGATGGTTGATGAAACTTTCTTGCCATAATATCTTTGGGTTCATGCATTTTATGGCACTCTATGCACTTGGGTTAGAGCATGGTATGTCTATGAGGAGTGCCATCTAGGTACACGTTCTTGGCACCTACTTAAGGATAATATGGTTTTGGTGCTATTTTATTCATCCTCGAGGATGGATTTGTGCCTTACACTTCAAGCAAAGCATCAAGCAGTCATTGGTGACGTAAGTCCCATTGAAGACTAAATTCAAAGCATACAAGACCGATTAGAGGAAGAATTGACCATTTTTAATGAGCCTATTGAGTAGGTATCTTCTTCCACACCTAAACTTGTAATCAATCATGCACTTCGAGAAGAAATTTGAAAAGGTAAGCAAAAATTTATGTTCAAAGTTGATGAAGGTAAAGGATATGATCTGCCTTACCCATTGACTAATCATTTATCTATGCACATAGAGTATGGTGATAGAAATGTTCATGATAGAATTATAGATACATAACACCCACACTTGGAGCCACTTCAAACTGTACAATGCAATATTGGCATAGAGGATGCACCAAAGATGGCTACCATGGGAAATTACTGGCCCGATACTAAAATCACAAAAGTGTTTGAGCTGTTAAAAGAGTATCAAGATGTTTTCCACAAAAATTATAGAGAGATGAAGGGTGTTTACTCTTATTGGGTAAAATTCATATAAAACTAGTGGAAGGCACTCACCTAGTTAGGAAATGACCTTATCAAATGAATCATAATTTACATGCACATGTTAAAGAAGAAATTGATAGTATGTTACATGTGAGATTCATTACTCCTATCAATGAGTCCAAGTGGGTAAGTTTGATGGTGATAAGCATTAAAAAGGATGGGTACATCAAGATTTATGTGGAGTATAGGTTACTTAAATTTGCTTGTATTACCAATCCTTTCGAGACAACATTCACTGAAGAGATCCTCAAAGGTGTTGCTAGATGTCAAATGTATACCTTCACTGATGGTTTTTCTAGGTATCATCAAGTCTAGATTATAGAGGAGGATAAGCCTAAGACTACATGTGCCACTAAGTGGGGATATTTTGCCTATAATATCACATCATTCAGGTTGAAGAATGCCCCTATTATGTTTTTCAAGATTGTCATTGAAGATTTCAAGGACTTTATCTATCCTTTAGGTTTATCTAGATGATTAGATGGTATACGACTTGATATAATACCATTATTCCAATCTAAGGCTCATGATTGAGCACTACAAACCCTTCAAATTTATTTTAACTTTAAAAAAATATCTTTTTGCTACTCCATCCAAGGTTCTCTTTGGTAATATTATTTATCAAGATGGACTTCTAGTGGACCCTACCAAGCTTGAGGTGATCCTCTACCTGTTAGTGTCGACTATCCAAAGAGAGGTTTGCACCTTCTTAGGTCACACTAGATACTGTAAAAAAATTCATTCATGGATATGTGAGGATTGTAATGCCTCTAGAGGAGATCTTTAAACATAATGAACATTTCACATGGACCCATTCATACCAAAAAAGTTTTGTTGCCTTAAAGGATAAGCTTATCAACACACTGATTCTCTAGTTCTTCGATTGAACTAAACCATTCCATGTTCATATTGATGCTTCGGCATGGCAGTCGATACAATACTTGCTCAACCTAGTGAGGGTAATTTAGATCACCCTATATACTTTTCAAGTAGAAAGCTTACTTCAGTTGAGAGTAATTATACTACTATAGAGTGTGAGTCATTATCCATGGTCTATTCTCTTCAAAAGTTATGACAATATCTACTGAAAATCTTTTTTTTATTTATTGACCATGAGGTATTAAAGTATTTGGTCAATAAACTAGTTTTTCATGGTCATATTTATCTTTATATAGTGTTATTTCAATAATTCTAGTTTTTTATCATGGTTAAGCCTAGTAAGGCCAATTACGGTCCTAACCATCTCCCATGAATTAAATCTGGTGAACCAACATGTGTTGTTGAGTTGTGGAGCTAAAAGCTTCACCCTGATGAGCAAATGCAAGGTTGTATTTACACAGTCATCGATGTCGGTCATATGCAGACAGACAGGGACCAACGTCGGTCACCTGTGCATTCCAAAAGTCTATTTTCATGGGATGAACAGAATGTTTACATGATAAGTTTAACTGTTAGTTGTAAGTCCGTGTTTTTATTTTTAGCAAGACTGATTTTAACTTTTGATTAGGAGGTGTATCTAATGGTGGAGAGTGCATAGCTCATGATCCCTAATTCTATATAATAGGGATAGATCTTCATAGCTTGTGGGTATGAGAAAAGGGTAGACAATTCAAGTAGCTAAATTGTGTTTGTAATTGATAGAGAGAGAACTCTTGAGAGAAAGAGATCAGCACATCTGAGAGGTGTGGAAGAAAGAGAGATTTCTTCAATTGTATTTCCTTCTGGAAGAGTTTAATAAAAGTTTTTATTGTTTCTTGTATCTCATGTTCTTTGCTGATTTATAATTTCTAGTTACTTATAATTTTGGTTTAATTCCATGTTTAGTTGCTTACACAAGAGTAATCAATTGTTCTTGTTACGATCCTGACAAGTGGTATCAGAGCCAGGTTCACTAACAGGTGGTTTTAGATATGTTTAGTGTGTATTGATTATAGGTCACTCACAGGGGTTTCTGTTTGAGTGAGAGTATATCAATGGCAAAAAAAATAAACTAAGAATGGAGAAGTTTAATGGCAAGAATTATCAATTATGGAGGATGCAGATAGAAGATTATTTGTATCAGAAAGATCTATACTTACCATTGGGAGGGGTTTCAAGCAAGCCCACAAATATGCAAGATAAAGAATGGAATGTTCTTGATAGAAAGGCTCTGGGATCTATAAGGTTGAGCCTGGCATCTTCTGTGATTTCCAACTTGTCACAGGCAAAGACAACGGTAGAGTTAATGGATACTTTGGCAAATTTATATGGAAAGCCCTCAGCTTCAAATAAGGTATATCTTATGAAGCAATTATTTAATTTACAAATACAGGAAGGTGGATTTGTATTTAGTCATCTAAATGATTTCCATGCAATAGTAAATCGGTTAAATTCAGTCAAAATAGTTTTTGATGATGAAATTAAGGCTCTCTTAATTTTATGCTCTTTACCTGAAAGTTGGCATAGCTTAGTAATGGCAGTTAGTAATACTACATCTGCTAAAAATATCTTGAAAGTAGATGATGTTGTTAGTGTAATCTTGAATGAAAAAATTTGTAAGAAAAGCACAGAGGAAACATCAGGTAATGCTTTAAGTATTGAAAGCAAGGGAAGGCAAAAAGAGAAGCACAAGCAAGGGAGATCAAGGTCTAAGTCAAAGATGAGAGGTAGATCTAAATCCAGAAATAGAAGAAAAATAACCTACTAGAATTGTGGAAAGATAGGGCATGCAAAAAAAGATTGATGATTGCCGGTTAAAGAAGAAAATCAGCATGAAGGTAAAGAAGAAGCAAAAGTTGCAGGTATTATTGCACAAGATGCTCTTATATTTTCTTTGGATAATAAAATAGAATCTTGGGTTTTAGATTCTGGTGCCTCTTTTCATGCAACCCCAAATAGAGAATATTTCAATGATTATGTCCAGGAAGATTTTGGAATAGTTTATTTAGGGGATGATGAGCCTTGTAAAATTGTTGGCAAAGGAAAAGTGCAGATGAAATTGTAGAATGGCAACACATGGGTGTTGAAAGATGTCATGCATGTACCCATCTTGAAGAAGAATCTAATTTCTATAAGAAAGTTAGGGGATGAGGGTTGCACAGTAACTCTCACAGTTGAATTTTGGAAGGTTTCTAAGGGTGCACTTGTATTAGCCAGAGATAAGAGAGTAGGTACTCTCTATTTATGTAATTGTATTACTGATTATTCTTCTTCTATATTATCTACTTCAGATGTGGATGCAAAGTTGTGGCACTGTAGGCTTGGCCACATGAGTGAGAAGGGAATGAAAGTTCTTAAGTCAAAAGGTAAGCTTTCAGATTTGAAAAGCATAGATCTAGATTTCTGTGAGCATTGTATTTTTGGAAAATAGAAGAGAGTGAGATTTCTCAAAATTGGGTCAACAAAGAAGAAGCACAAGTTGGAGCTTGTTCACACAGACGTGTGGGGACTAGCTCAGGTAGCTTCTATTGGAGGATCACAGTATTATGTTTCTTTCATTGATGATGCTACAAGAAAGGTATGGGTTTATTGCATAAAGAAAAAATTTGATGTTTTTGACACTTTTATGAAATGGAAAGCTTTGGTTGAGAATGAAATAGGTTTGAGATTGCAGTGTCTTAGATCTGACAATGGTGGTGAGTATTGCAGCTATAAGTTCAATAGGTAATATTCTATGAATGGAATACACAGGGAAAGGATGGTTCCAAGGACACCTCAGCAAAATAGAGTTACTGAAAGGATGAATAGAATAATATTGGAGCGTGCACGGAGTATGAGGTTGCATGCTAGTTTGCCCTTACAGTTTTGGGTAGAAGCTGTAGATACTGTGATTTACCTGATTAACAGAGGACCCTCTACCGCTCTAGATGGTGGAATTCTAGAAGAGGCTTGGACAGGTAAAAAAGTAGATTTTTTATTTCTCAGAGTTTTTGGTTCTGAAGCTTTTGTGCACATTGATAAAAAAATAGAAAGAAGCAGGATGCTAAGTCTATGAGGTGCATTTTTATTGGTTATGGCTTTGGAGATTTTGGATTTTAGTTGTGGAATCTATGAACTAACAAAATAATTAGAAGCCATGATGTTGTTTTTAATGAAAAAGTGATGTACAGTGATCAACTCAAGAAGCTGAATAATTCTGAGCAGAGCAATGTTGATTTGGACGAGGTGATGATCCAAAATGAGCTCGTGGGAAAGAATTTTCACACTCAAGAAAACACAGACACCGACGTCAATCAGGCAGGAACCGACATCGATCATACAGGAACCGACGTCAGCCAGATAGTGACCAACATCGATCAGACAGGAACTGACATTGGTCTGGTGGAACTGACGTTGGTTAGGTACAGACCTAGAGATGATCGAGATTGGTCACTGACAGAGAATTTGGGTGGACAGCAAGTAGTGAATGAGTCTCAAACGCCCAGGAGGAGGTTAGAAAGGGTAAGTAAACCTTTAATTCAATATTTCCCTTCATTATTCTACTTATTGCTCACTGATAGTGAAGAACCAGATAGTTTTGATGAGGCAATGCAGGTAGAAACCTAGAAATAGTGGGAGCTTGGCATGAATGAGGAGATTGATTCTTTGAAAGAGATCCAAACGTGGGATTTGGTTGAGTTGCCAGCAGGAAAGAGAACACTGAAAAACAAATGGGTTTACAGGTTAAAGGAAGGTGAGAATGAACAAATGAGACATAAGGCCAGGTTGGTAGTAAAGGGATTTGCATAGAAACCAGGTATTGATTTTGGTGAAATTTTTTCTCCTATAGTAAAGATGACTTCTGTTCGGATTGTATTATCTTTAGTTGCTATTAAAAATTTGCATCTTGAGCAGCTTGATGTTAAGACATCGTTTTTTCATGGAGATTTGGATGAAGAAATATATATGGATCAACCAGAAGGTTTTGAGGTCAAAGGTAAGGAGAAGCTTGTGTGCAAGTTGAAGAAAAGATTATATGGTCTTAAGCAAGCTCCAAGACAATGGTATTTGAGGTTTGACAGGTTTATGACTAAGCATGGTTTCAATAGATGTCAATCTGACCATTGTGTTTATTTTAAGAAATTGGATAATGGTAGATATATTATCTTGTTACTGTATGTAGATGATATGCTTGTTGCAGGTTCACACATGCAGGATATTTTTGAGCTTAAGGTAAAATTAGCTCACACATTTGCCATGAAGGATTTGGGAGAAACAAAAAAAATCCTTGGCATGAGTATTAAGAGAGACAGGAAAAATCATAGTTTGATTTTGTCTCAAGAGGATTATGTGAACAAGGTGTTGGAGAGGTTTAATATGCAAGATGTAAAACCGGTAAGTACACCTATGGCTGGACACTTCAAGTTGAGCAAAGAACAGTTTCCTAAATCACATGATGAGGTAGAGTACATGAGTAGAGTTCCATATGCTTCCGCAGTTGGGAGCTTAATGTATGCAATGGTATGTACTAGACCTGATATTGCCCAAGCAGTGAGAGTTGTCAGTAAGTTTATGGCCAATCCAAGAAAGGAACACTAGAAAGCAGTTCAGTGGATTCTCAGATATCTGAGAGGGACCAGCAATAGGCATTTATGCTATGAAGGGTCAAACACTTCTCTACATGGATATGTAGATGCGGATATGGCAGGTGACTTGGATGGCAGGAGAAGAACCACAGGTTATGTTTTCACTATTGGTGGAATGACAGTTAGTTGGATTTCAAAGTTATAGATGGTTGTTGCCTTGTCTACTATAGAGGCAGAATACATTGCAGTCACAGAGGCTAACAAAGAAATGATATGGATGACACGGTTCATGGAAGAGTTGGGAAAGGAGTAAGAGAGTTGCAGATTATACAGTGATAGTCAAAGTGCAATTCATTTGGGAAAGAATTCAGCCTTTCATTCAAGAACCAAACATATACAACCTAGGTACCACTTCATTAGATAGGTATTGGAGGATGGTGAGTTGAAGTTGGAAAAAATCCATATAGATGAGAACCCTGCTGATATGTTAACAAAGTCGATAACAAAGGAGAAGTTGAATCTTCATTCAACTTTTGTTGGTCTTCAAGATTGAACTTGAAGATGGAGAAGCTAAAAGATGTTGTTGTACAGGTACAGGTGCAGCTGTTTATCTCCAAGTGAGAGATTGTTGAGTTGTGGAGCTAAAAGCTTCACCCAGATGAGCAAATGCAAGGTTGTTGTATTTATACAGTTGCCGATGTCGGTCAGGGATCGACTGGAGGCTGTCGACGTTGGTTATGGATCGGCCAACATTGGTCATATGCAGACAAACAGGGACTGACATCGGTCACCTGTGCGTTCTAGAAGTCTATTTTCATGGGATGAATAGAAATTTTGCATGATAAGTTTAACTGTTAGTTATAAGTCCGCATTTCTATTTTTTGTAGGACTAATTTAAACCTTTGATTAGGAGGTGTATCTAATGGTGGAGAGTGCATAGCTCATGATCCCTAATTCTATATAATAGGGATAGATCTTCATAGCTTGTGGGTATGAGAAAAGGGTAGACAATTCAAGTAGCTGAATTGTGTTTGTAATTGATAGAAAGAGAACTCTTGAGGGAAAGAGATCTGTACATCTGAGAGGTGTGGAAGAAAGAGAGATTTCTTCAATTGTATTTCCTTCTGGAAGAGTTTAATACAAGTTTTCATTATTTCTTATATCTCATGTTCTTTGTTGATTTTGATTTCTAGTTACTTATAATTCTGGTTTAATTTCATGTTTAGTTGCTTACACAAGAGTAATCAATTGTTCTTATTACGATCCTGACATGCATCATCAAAGATGACCTTCTTGACATGTAGTTGTTTCATGTCTCATACGTTCTTGAAGAGTTAGAGGACATAGTAGCCTTTTTAACTATTGGATCAACTTAGCTTATTTAAGTACCCCAGCTAAGAAATAGCTTGTCATTCATGCCACTCCATTCTAGTTCATTGGGGGAGACCTTTATAAGCTTGGTTGAGATGAGGTACTTTGGCATTACATCATGAAACATGAGCATGTTGAGGTGATTTGTAATGTATTTCAAGGTGTTGTTGAGGGAAATTATGCAAGAAAAGTTACCAGATAAAAGATTTTGTTAGCCAGTTTATGGTGGCCTAAGATTTTTAAGGATGCTAAACTTTACACAAGCTAGTGTGAAATTTGTCAATGCATGGGAAATTCCAATCGGTGGGATGCACTGCCACTTCATCATATTCTATCATAAGAACCTTTTGAAAATTAATCCATTGACTTTATTGGACCCATCAACCCAATAAGGTAGTGCACTATTTCATGCTATGTTATCACTAATACTGACTATCTCACTTGTTGGGCTGAAGTTACGTTGACACAAGATTATACAGCTACTATTGATGTGTAGTTTACTGGGATAGACCTTTTATTATTCAAAGTATCTATCCCACTAATGCATGTTGACTGAAATGTTTGGAAGGCCAATTTCTTCATGATCATTAAAATGTTAGTCATTTACGACCATATTTTTCTACCTAAGTCTTTCTTATTTGTACCAATAAGGTGTATTCCATTTATTTAGTTTATGATATCTTATTTTCAATAAAGTATTGCATTAGTTACACACCCTTTTTATGGTTTTATAATCAACGTTTATAAGTTGATACTTATGTTCTCATAAAGGACCACGAAGCACTATTAGTGTGGGGTAGGGGTTTTACATGTATGAAGTGCCAAGATATAGTCTATAGGGATATGCATGGAAGCAAAGGTACACAATTGAAATTTTATAAGGATAAATGGTATGATGCATGTGGTGTGTAACCATAAACTTGCTAAGGTAAAGAATGATGCTTGCCTTTGGTATGAATATTCAAATTTCTTTATAGTTGTCATGCACTTTGGGAAAAACACAAAAAGAAATATAGAGTTTGAGGCTTAGAGCTCTACAATGGGGAGGCGAACAGTCATCCTCAATTGATGGTGTTCCAAGCTCTCTCTCATTTTATGACCTTGTTTGCCTTTCCTTCCTTTATTTCTATGTATTTGCCTATGGTGCCCATGATAGATTTGATTCATTAATGTTTTTTGCTATTTGGTTTATTTTATTTGGTATTTGTTGCCTTTCTTTTATTTTCCTCATTTTCCTCATGCCTACCCACATCCCTCCACCTAGTTTTCATACCCACAACCTTTAAAATTAAGAGGTCCTATTATATTAATTATATATGTATATAACTATTGATGAAAAAGATGGACCCAAGCGTTTGACAAGTGAAGAGGATAATCTCAAGGATAATGAGACAATTTTGGCTGAGGTGGGTGAAAGAAAGGTTGGAAAGCTAAATAAATCATTTAGTGAGGTCTTGTGGTAAGAAGAGGTGGCTAAACATTTAGAGGACATAGGGTTTTTTTAATTTTCTCCAATGAGGATGAGCATGGAGAGCGGGAGCATGTCAAAGCCCAAATCGGTAAGTGCCCTAGTCTTGAGAAAACCATTACTCTATTTTTGAATGTTTCAATGGAAAAAGACCTCTTGCAAGAAGAAACCTATTTAAAAAATATTGGAGATTTTTTTTCTATTTGAACAAAAATTCTCTCCCATCTAGGAATTTTTTTGATAACTGGGTCAATTTTGTGTGGGGTAAGAAATTGAGAATTTATATTAGTTTATGTAGAGTGGTCCAAAAGGGTTTTTTTACAATTCTATTTTAAAACTCTAATATGCAGAGGACTATCATTAAACCCCTGTGGAATGTCAATTAATCTTTGTTTAAGTTAATTCCATGGAACCCTGATATGGACTGTAATGACATTGTGTTTAAAACTGCCCCTAGATGGGTAGATATCAAAAATGTTCCTATTCAACTATGGAATTTTTACCTCAAGCTTTGAAGCCTCTTGGGGAAGTCCTTTAAATTGAGGACACTAGAAGGTCTTTGGCACATATGAATGTTAGGGTTTTGATTTCCTTAGAGCCTTTTGGTGTATTCCCTAAATCCCTTAATTTTAAAATTAAAGGGACCTCTCATATTTGTGCCATCAAAGGGCTAGGAGGTTTAAATGTTTGTTTTTTTATAAAAAAGATGGATGTCTCAGAAATAACTGTCCACTATTGGTTAACAAGGAGGATTACCTTAATAAACAAAAAGTTTGGGAGACAGAAGGATAAATGTGTGATGGGTGCTCTTCCAACAGAAGCTCTAAAATTCTTTGAAAACCCCATCTTTAGTAGTGAACCCCTCAAAGGTTGTGCCTCCCCTGTGAAGTATTTGAGGAAAAATTCTCCAGTAATTATTAAATAAAAAGGTAAGGATATGCCTAAGTTCTCTTCCCAACTCTGTTGACATGGTCACCTACATGTCTGATTGGAATAATTATTTTCCCCATGATTTAGAAGAAGTTTTCCTTGAGCAAAATATTCCATTGGATTCTTCTAAATCACAACTTAAGGATTCCCCCTTTAATGAGTATGTGGTCATTTTAGTTGATCCTCTTGATGTTAATAAGTGTACCCCTAGCAGCCTACTATTAACTACCCAAATAGAAAAAGGTGATGAATCCTCTCCTATGTTGGTTTCACTAGTGATGAAGCATCTAAGAAATTCAATTTTTATTCTTGATCCTGAGGTTGCTTTACCTTTGTCCCTCATGAAATGTAATGTGTCTAAAAATTAGAAGCCTAAAAGAGGTGGCAAGAGACTCAAGACTGGCATTGCCTCTCTCTCTCATGAACAGGCCCCCATGATTGACAGTAATAAATCTAAAGATATCCCCCCTGAAATTCTTGATTTGGAAATCAATAGGAAATCAAAATAAAATAAGGTCCCTGGTTACTTCACAAGACTTTATAATAGTGGGAGAAAGCCCAAAATTTAGGATAAGTGACCCCCCCATCTATTTTTTATGCAAATTGTAAGTTGGAATCTTAGGGGTTTGAAATCCCCTTATAGGAATCCTATCATGAGATATTTCAGACACTCTTGAGAGAAGTTGGTCTTCTTTTTTATTCAAGAAGTTAAAGCTCCATGTTCCTAGCTATCCTTGGTCCTCAATTTTATTTACCCAAATGCTACTTAGTTTTCTACCAATAATCAAAGAGGTAAATAAGGGGCCTCTATATTGATTAACCTTGATTGGCAAGAGTTCATTATTGATCATGGTTCTTCTTCATGTAATAGAGTTGTTTGGGTTTTACTAGAAAACATAATCATTGTTTTGGTCTTTGTAACATATATGCTTATAATGATTATAGAGAGAGATTTGAGCTTTGAAACTGGCTTGAAACTAACCTCAAAAATGTCCCCTAGGTCTTTGGAGGTGATTTTAACATGCTATAGGAAAAATAAGATAAAATTGGAGGGGATCCTCAGTCTTAGAAAGGGAATGAACTATTTTTTTGGTCCAAATTTAAGACAATACATAAACTCTTTGATCCTCTTCATAAAGGTAAAAAATAGAACAAAGGTATCTGGTATACCTGGTGTAATTATCAGACCAATGGAAAAGGGATATATTCCAAACTTGATAGATTTTACATGAATAGTGACTCCTTTCAGGTGACCCCAAACAACTTTAGAAATGTGGTCAATGTTCTTCCCTTCACCCTTTTTGATCACCATCCCATTAATATTGGTGTCTCCCTAAGCAATGATGCTAGTAAATACTCTTCTTCTTTAAGTGGGCTCTACAAGTTTAATGTCTCTCACCTGAATGATCAATTCTGTATGGATAGTATTCGCTCTTCTTGAAACATATGGAGGATCTCTTGCGAATATATGTCTAGCATTATGAAGTGGAACTCTAGTATGGAATTGTCCAAGAACTTTGTAAGAACATATGTACAGTTTTAAGGCCAAATAATGCAAGAAATCTATTGTGACCACTTAATAAAATATAATTTTGGATGAAAGTACACTTCAACTTAACCCCTCTAATGGAAGGCTTTTGGATGAACTCAATTCTCTAAATCATTAGATCAAGAAATTTCAATGCTACCTAGTCAGAGGAACACAAATTTGCTCCCATCTGACTTGGCTCAAACATGGTGATAAGGGGTCCAAATTTTTCTTTCATTTTCTAAAAATTAAGAACCAAAAGCACAAAATTATGGTATTGATTTCTAGGATAATCTATCCCATGACCCTAATGTAATTAAATAAGCCTTCTTAGACTTCTATTCTAGTCTCTTTTTGTTTGATGGATCCAACTCTCATACTAAACAGAACATGGTTCATTGTGATCACTATATTCCAAAAAAAAATTCATGGGTCCAAGCCACCTTCTTATATAAGGCTATTATGTTGGATGAAATCAAAGAGACCATTGATTTTTTAAAAATTGATAAAGCTTTGGGTATTGACAAATTCCTTATTGAGTTTTTCAAAGCAAATAAGGATTTGATGGCCAAGGATTATCTTGAGGTCTAAAATGAAGTTATTTTTGTCAGTTCTTTGGGCCCATAAATAAACAAATGTATTATTAAGCTCATTCCCAAGGATGGGGACTCCCACCAAGTCAAAAACTGGAGACCCATCACTCTCCTTAATCTATCCTATATTATTGGCAAAAATATTAGCCAAATGGCAATCCTTGCTTCTTCTTTCAATAGTCTTTGAAACTCAGACTGGTTTTGTTGAGAGCCAATATATTTTGGATAAACTTATTTCTAGTTGGGAGGGGATGTATTGGACCTGAAATCACAAATAGGATGTGGGCATGATTTTGCTCGACTTTAAAAAAGCTTATGATAGAATTGAATGGCCCTTCATTGAAAGGATTTGAGAGCCTTTGGACTTCAAGATAGATTTTGTAGAATGATTAATGTTCTATTTAAATTACAATATACTATTGTTCAAGTGAATGAGGAGATTACTAAGACACTTGATCTTAAAATATCTATCAGACAAGGATGCCCATTGGCCCCTTCTTTGTTTGTGTTAGTAGTTAAAGCCCTTCATTCCCTGCTAAGAAGCTTAGAAGTGGGTCCCCCAGTCAAAGGAATTTCTCTACCTAATGAATCTGAGTTGATGGATGTCCTATTTGTAGATGATACTACTCTATTTATCAATATTGAGAAAGATAATTTAACCCAATTAGACTTAAGACTATAAATATATTATTCTATGTCTAGATCTAAAGTGGTTATGCATAAGTCTTATATGTTGGGTTGGAAGGACACCCATCCAAATTGGCTTGGACCTTTTGGATGGGATTGGAAAGGGCTTGTTTAGTTGGTTAGATATCTACGTATTCCCTTTGTTCTTACCCCTTCTTTCATGCTCATGAGGGAATGGATATTTATTAAGATCAATAAGAAGATTGAGAAATGGCAAGGCCACCTGCTTTCCTTGGTAGGATTCAAATCTCTATCAAATTTTTTTAGCTTATTACAACATATATTATGCATTTTGATAGATATTTAGTAAATCTCATGTCAATTTACTTCATAGAATTATAAGATATTTCCTATGTTTGGATGACAAATGAGTTAAAAAATACATGCTATTTCCTAGCAGTTCTATTTCAAGCCTAAAAAAATTAGGGGCCTTGGCCTAAATGACCTAAGGATCTAAGGTATTACCCTTGCTATTTAATTGATTATCAGAGCCTTCAAAGGTGAAGAGTCGTGGAAAGTCTTAGTTAGAAATAAAATTGGAAACGAATCAATATTGCAGACCTTTTTATATGTCCCTTTTCAATTAAAGTGGATAGCTCTCCCATGTTTTGCTTCTATCTAGTCTACCTAGGATTTTTTCAAACCTTTTATCACTGTTAAACATATCCTCAATTGGTTTGGGACATGTTGCCAAGGGTATATATCTCCAAGGTGGAATCTTTTGTGTAAACAGGAGGCCTCTTGTGTTCAACATGGGTTGTTTTACCTTTGAATGTTTCACTAAAGGGTTGAGGAATTTTAAATATCTATACTCACAAAATAATTATGCCTCATGGATAGAAGTTCAAACTAGATTTCAAATTATTTATTCTCAATTTAGGACATATACTCTCTTACTAAAGGCTCTATAGGTAAATAATAATGTATATTTTATGGATGAGGAGGATGAATTATGGGAAAGTGTTAAATGGTTGAAGGGTTTATCCCTCTTTGACTTATTCAATAAGATGTTATACGATAAAATCTATTTTTCCAAAGTACTTTTTATTACCCTCAATTGTATCTGGAGTGTTTGTGATCCCTTACCTTCATCATCTTTTAGATTTGATGTTATATGGGCATCATGTCTTAAACCCAAGAAGTCCCATTTTAGATGGTTATTGATTCACAATAAACTTATTGTTGGTAATTTTCTAGTTAAGAGTGGCTTAGGTCAACCTTATTGCTCCTTTTTTAGTGATATTGAATCTATTGAGCATCTTTTTTTCTCTTATCCATATGCTTCTAAAATTTGGAATTGTTGACTTAAAGGTTGGGATATTGTCCTTTATTATGAGATTGGATGGTTTAATATTGATTTTGGATATGTGTGTCCTAAAAATAAAGTCCACCCTTTTTTCTAAAGTTTTGGTTTTTTTTCAACTAAAATATTATGATTTTTATGGAGGCAAAGGAACCTAGATGTTTTCCAAGCAAAGACTAGGGTGTTTCCTGACTTCACTGTTGAAGTCATTCTTAGCATTATTTTTTTGTAGATTTTTCTACAACTGAAGGTGTCTTAAGTGAAATTGGAGAAATTCTTAAGGATTGGAATGCTAAAAATCACCTTTGATTTCCTGATTAACTCTAGTGGATATCCTAGATTGAGTCCTCATTCAGACTAGAGAGTGTCATGATTTGGTTGTCGAAGTATAAATTTATAAACATGAATCAGACTATATCAAGGGTGTATATTTTGACTAGGTGGATAATCCTATCCATGATTGGGTTAATCCACCTAAGTCTGATAAGAATGGTGTGGACAGTTGGCTTGTTGCTAATAATTATGTAATTTACGTTGGTCAAAGTGTTGATTTGGACATTAGTGATAACTTAATCAAGGAAGTTGAGGATACAATTGTTCCTTTGGACCTTGAGGCTAATTTATTCTCTGATGGAAAGGATGATAATCAACCTATTCCCCTCCTCTCCCCTCCCTAATGTAAAGTTCTGATGAGCAAGGTAATATTTGGAAAATGATTGAAGACAATGTGAATGTCTTTGTTGGTAAAGTGCAAAAACTAATTGAAAGGGGTGGTGCTATAGAAGTTGATGATGTGTTGGATAATGTCAAATCTAATAACATGAAGTCTTTGCTTAATAAGTTTGACTACTTCACTCCACCATCAATCTCTAGTTTGGAATAGATGGGACTTGGTGTGAAGCCTAACATTGTAGCGGGACATGTTCACGTGGATTATGATCTGGGTGATGATATTGATATGGATTGTGTTGCTTCTAGGAGGGCATCTGATGACTTGGTGATGTAGTAGCTAGTTTATGGTATCACCCTTATTTTGGGTGGTGAGCTAGGTGTGTTATATTTTTCTTTTTGTTCTATTAGGCTACCTATTTTGGGTTGTTTTTTATATTGTAATATCAATAACTAAAACTTTTACTATTTGGTGGTTGCTTTTTGGATCTATATTTTTTAATATTTTACTAGTTGTTTTGCATCAATGATACATAGACTTGTGTTCTCAATATTTAAATATATAAAAAATGTGGGAAGGGACATGTCATTAATATAAGGAGATAGTGGTAATGGTAAGTGTTATAATATCACATCATGTTAATAATGTTGGTTGAATTTATTGCATGAAGTGATTGTCAAAGAGGATGGGTAGTAAAATGTGAGTTACCCCCTCAAACCGATAAAAAGACAAATGGTTAATTTCACCTTTTACTATTGTTGTGATTAAGAATTTACAAATTTAAAGAAGCAAACTCAATTTCTTAAAAAATGAATTTAATACATCCAGTCAAGTGCAGAGTGTCAATTTATAATTATTTCTTGATATTAAAGTATATTTTAGCTCAAATGAGCAGCCAAAGCCAAGTGAATTAGAATGATGAGTAGAATTTCTTGAGTTATAGATTTCAACATCTGTCATTAATGAGCATCAAATCAAGAGATCCAAGGCACTTATAACAGTACACATGTATTCATTTAGGAACATTAGACAGTCACACCTCGACCTTTGGGCTCCATAAAGGTGATGTAGCCTAAGAATGAGGTCCAACAAATAGAACTACTACGTACAATTCCAAAGGAAGAAGAGCTAAGTATTGGTGGGGAAACAATGTTAATCAAAGAAAAAACAACTGAAGAACAAAGCATGTGAATAAGAGACAAAGGAATAGGGATGGTGTACCAAGTGAAAATAAAAGCTCAAGTGCCTCCACCTCCACCTTTATTGATTTAAAAAATATTGTACCCTAAGATGGTGTTATGCACCAAAAATTGGATATCCAATGTGTTGACCTGTAATATATTTGAGTACAACCATCGATAACTCGAGAACAAGGTAAAACTATAGAATAATTATAAAATCAAGTACCAAAATACTAGGAGTGAGCTGGTCTACAACTTGAAGATTTTCAATGACCTGGATACTACTGACCTCTTCTAACTCTTCAACCTCCCCTACTCTATAAATCCAATAAAAGTGATCATTTTTTTAATCTCATGGGTGCATAAGGACTATATCTACTTTGTTAGGTGTTGAATGATAATCATGACTAAAATAATGAACAAAGTATTAGGGTTACAGTGCTTCTATGTGGACCTTGAATATTATCTAGAGGACACATAGAAGATAGAGAAAATAACTATGGCACCTGAATACCAAAAACAAGGCCATGTTATACATGTCAAAAATCTTTAGGATCTTGCCCTCTGAGTGGTTGTGCACATCATAATGACAAAGGTTGGTGGAGAAGATCTATAGAAGGAGGTGGATATGTCCCACCTATATGTTGCACACCAAGTCACCTAGGGGTTAAAGTATAACTGGGTGCTTTATTTTACCAATAAAATCATAGAGGATGCAAAAAAATCTAACCAGACACCTGACCATAGGTTTTTATGGGGTACATTATTATTACTAATGGTGTTTTATGAAATTAGTGTACCTGACTATACCTCTATATAATTAAAATGGGCATACCCACCTGAGCGTAAGTCCCTTGTAGAGTGGTATAAGGCACTCACCTTCCCTGGCCTAATCACTCTATCCTATTAGATCAAGATGAAGTCATGGTATGATGGGATGAAGGAAGCCTTTGAGAATGAGTGCCACATTCAAAATGACTTGCCTACATAGTTTTGTGATCAATCCAAGTTTGTTGTAAAGTAACACTACTCCCTCATGTGCATTAGTATGGCCCCATCTGGATAATTTTTTGCTTGGATAAAGTTACCTTATTCTTTAATAGTGTGGTACTTTATGAACTCTATCAACTAAATATACAGCATGTAGTTGATGACGCTTGAAGCTAAATAAATTAACTAGAATACTCACACTCTCCAATAGATATATGGATACCCTAGGAAGAAACCTTATAGAGAAAGGGTTGAGTTGGATAGAACTGACATAAAGGTGCACCAAACCTTGGTTGGGGATTCCATTCATAGATTATTCTATATGCTAAAGCTAAAGAAGAAATCTTTAGGAATACAGAGCATGAAAAAGATAAACTCCCTTCAGAGCCACCACTAGAAAGTAAGTACATGCACTCTAGGCATGATGCCAACACAAGATCTTACCCAAAACCTTTGAAAAGGCAAAGGACTACCCAGGCACCACATAAAAGGGTTCCACTAGCAAGTCAATTGGAAGGCCCAATGTTAACTACACAAATTGCTCCCCTAGAATAGAGATAGAAGAGCCTAAGAACGGTGATAGGGAGGAGATAATAGAGCTAGTGAGAGAGAATTTGAAGAGCACTGAATTTGAATAAGAAGACATTGACTTCGAGAAGACACCCTCCCTTACATGGCAGGAAGAGACCACCCTTTAAGAGATGTAGATGGAGAATTAATATCTACTTGGCGAAGAGAGGGATGGCTCTAAATCATAAGGTCTAAATGGTCTTAACATTGGGACCACTTCCTAATAGTGGGACACAGATGTTGAGATACTTGAGTAGGATCCCATAAAAGGGAAAGATAATGTTGACTCTGCAGTTGGAATAGACATGTTTGATGCAACCATCAACTTACTTGCCTAGTACCAAAAAGGTGTCCCTAACAAGCTACTTTATCTATATTCTCATATTAATCTAAAGGATGCATTTGACTAGACGTAATGTCAGATATCATTCTTCCTTTACATGTATAATGAATAATGGTACTTTGAGATGCCCTCTAATAGTCTTGTATTATATCCATAAGTGATGATGTTACCCACTACTCTTTGGGTAGATCCTTGTCAGCTTACTTTTGTATAGACTAGTATGACACTCTTGAAGCTGGCATCTAAAGTCACACATTAGAATGTGATTACATAATTTGATGCATGATGGGTTGAATATAAACATGCTAAGGTGGTGGATTTGTTCAGTAAAGAGGTCATCACCCATACCAAACTAGAAGAAGAACTAACTGAGTTGAAGCACCAGTTAGAGGTAGAGATAGTTGTCAAGTTAAAAACACTAAATATTTATAAGGATATTCTAATCTAAGACCCAATGCTCATAGACAGATTCCCCTTATCTAGTGAGGTAATTGATAAGTTGGAGACTCTCATGGACCTCCTATTAAAATGGTACACAGAGTAACTTGAGCCTAGAGATGAAAAAGTATGAGTGACAAAATAGTTTGGCAAAGTGGTGGAGGTGTACAAGTGTGCTTTGCATAGATTTGGGATGTGATTCCCATTCTAAATGGGGTTTTTTCGAAGCTAGCATGGCCAAAAAAAAATTTGGAATATTGACTTCAAGTAGAAATTCAATGCCAGTAATTGGTTGATACAACCCTCTTAATAAAAGACCACTCTAAGTACACAAATGCATTTAAATATGTAAAGGCTATGGAAGAGATAATAAGTGTGCATAGATAAGAAATAAATTATAACTTTATGGTAATTTGAGGATAGGTTGTCACTGAGGACACCATGCTTGAGGGCATTCATAAGGATGCTTCCACATCCATTAAACATTTTGTCATTAAAGCAATTGAGTGTTCTGACTAACTTGAGGAGACCAAGAAGCTAAAAGTGGCCATTGAAGAAATAATGATGAATTTTATCAACACCTTGTCACATTAGGAAGGTGTCAATAATTATATTAAATAAGTTGGCCTAGAATTTTTGTTAGAAGCTGATACTGGTGCTTAGTTCAGGATGGACTGATGGCATAATGTGGGTGATGTTGGAGCCCAAATTTTGGCCAAGTCTTTCAATATAGGCACAAGTCATAAAAGAAGCATGAATTGGAAGGAGCATAGCGTGAAAGATATACAGGTGAATAAGACCACAACATAATATTTCATGATGCAAAAAGACCTAGTTAGAGAATATGCATAATAAACGAAGCTCAAGAATAAAATACTGGTAAAAGACTTGGGGAGCATACAGGAAGTAGGATATGGTTAAGGAATGATGCTTAGGGATGAAACAAACTAAGTCACATAGAAATATAGCACTGGACCATGAGAATATAGGCACTGGGCAACAAAGATCCAACATCAAATAGGGATATAAGGGCACAAAGGCTTAGGTCCTTAGGGATATAATGTAGTTGGTTGTCATGACTCTTAGTCCACTAGAGAGCGTTGGCTAGTCACTGAGAATGTCATTATTATTGTAAATACTTAGTTGGGGAGAACCAAGTATAACTACCCCTATTTAGAGCTTTTTAATGTTGTTGAACATTATTGTGTAATGATTGATTGATGTTGATTGTTATTCCATTGATGTAATCATGGATATCATTGTAATATTGTAGTTATACTCCAATTTATAGCTAAGTTGTATCGTTGATTTGCACCATACATTTGATATGCAATTGGTGAATCCATTATGAATATGATGAATATAATTTGCATTATCTTAATATTATCATGTGGATTCTTGAAAGAATGGTGTTCATCATTTTAATTGTATTTGTTCATTTAACTGAATTGAGGCACACAACTATGTATTTCTTTTTTTAGTTAGTCTTTGAATAAGGTGAATATTTAAACATCAATATATGTTAAGTACACATTCGTACGACAAAACTAATGGGAATTAGTCCCTCACTATGTGTTTTGGGTGAGCACACAAGAACCCTAAGTCTTGTGTGAAATACCAGCATACTAGTTTGTTGGGTCATAGTCACTTCAACACACACCTAGCAAAAGTTAGGCATAGATAGAAAATTAACTCAACATCATCGTATATATGTTACTTGTCTAAGAGATATAAAGTATACATTTTTATAGAATATAAACACTCTAACTATCTTTAATTATTTAAAGGTTATAGTGGACATCTCGAGTTTGTTGGGAAAATCATACCAAACCTTATTCATTTTGACGATGATGAGCCCAAGGAGATAAATCAAAAAATAAAAATAATCTATTTACCCGAACACATCACTACTTAATTTCCTCATAATGTACAAGATTGATGTCACAAGAAAGAAATTGAATAAATTCTCATCAAAACATCCCTTGAGAAGAAACACGCTATAAATACCTCTTTTCTTATCGAAATTGTGGTCGAATCACTCATTCTTGATCTCACCATGCCCATGCATGATCATGAATGCACATTAGATGATCCATATTTGTTTACATATTTCCAATCAAAGAATGTAAATATTGAATGTATAACTAAAATTCCCTCCAAAACATTTAAAATCAAACATTTTTTAGCAACAACATTAATATGGTTAGTCTTTCTTCTTACTTTGATGTTAGTGAAGATAATTTAATATCTATTTTTATCACTCCTTCTGACACACCTTAAAATTATAACACCACTATGGTCCCTTATGTTAGGTCCCCACCCATGGATTCCATTGATTTTAAGCCTATTTTGAATTTGATATTGTGTCAATCAAGAACAAAACCTATAATGCATAAATTAACATACTATCATCTAGAATAATACTTCACATGAAATAAACCCTAAGGGCATCTGGTTTAAAATTCTAGAGCACACAAGAAACATTGGAATAATAAGCTTTGTACTCACGAAACCCTATGATGGAAAGCAGATAATCACACTTATTTTTTCCACCCAAGTGTTTTTATGAGTTTCATGTTCTACAATAGATTGTTGAGCCTATTGAAAACATAAAATGTCCCTCCAAATAAAACAAAGTTTATGACTATCACCCTCACACCACTTAGATAATCATTCTCCCAAAAAATCTCTCCTCACACTTCCCCAAGAAAGGGAAGTGTTATTATTTTTAACATAATTTTTATTCCCAGTACACATATGAATGCTAAGCTTATAAACAACCTATCTAATAATTTGAACAACTAGAAGAACTACCTTATCTAAATAAACAACAAATTGAACAACCATATAAATAACAACCTAATTGACTAATCGAACAACTTCCCATATATCTCATTCAGAGTCAAATGATCATTATCCCCATTATTGTACCTCACATACTTTATCTATCAAGGTTATTCCTAAGGACATCCTTACAAGGATCTTGGAAGAAATGGAATAAATTATGATTAAAGAAAGATAAAAATTCCAATAAGAAATCTATGAAGTTGTTAATGAAGTATGTAGTGACATTATAAAACATTTGTGAGTTGTCAAATATTTAACATATATTTCATCATGTATTGAGTGTCATTTTACTCTCTTTATCAATTAGATCTCTTTTATTTAGTAAATTATTGTTTATACACTTACCCCTTAGATTTACTTATCCATTGTACTTTTTAAATTTATGGTAGTTTAATTTTATGCACTTCCCTCTTGGGTTTATTCATCCATTACACTTTTCAACTATTTGGTAGTTTACTTTTTATGAATATTCCTCTTGGGTTTATCCTACCTTTTTAATTTAATGTCACCTTGATAGTTTAATTTATCTTATGACCATTTCCCTCTTGGGTTTTTTACTTGTGTTATACCTATCATAGGTTTACCTTCCAATTTAACAACATTATTACCTATTTCCTCCAATTTAACTATTATTTTTAAACTTATCTGTACACACATTGATTACATGATTTGGTGCACATTCACATGTATTCTCAAACCCCACTATTCCTAGTCTCTTATGAAGTAAAATCTCCCCTAATGGTCAATTACTAGCAACCCATCATTGTACCATCTTTCCCTCTTTATAAAAACTAACAATCCCCATATTCATGTTACTATTTTCAATTGAGGCACACTTAGGTTGGAGATAAGATCACTCTCATTTATAAAATCTAGGTCTAAGAGTATACATGTGTCTTGGTTTTTAAGTTTTATCTTTAGTAGATAGGTGTAATGTCTTCATGTTATCATATTAAAACCCATTGAATGGATTTATGAAAAATTATGGAGGATGAATATGAAAAAATCAAAAAATTAAAAGTCAAGTAACAAATATTAAAAAGAAAATAAAAAAGTGAAAAGGAAATTTTAAAAGCCAATCACACAAAAGACATGATCAAATCATTAGCAAACCTATATCCTAATTGAAGCTCAAACTATAAAATTGGCCTCAGAATAGAGCTAGAGGCCATTGGACTGTGATAGGGTAGTAGACTCGAATAGAGGCCTCATATATATCATTTGTGTCCCATGCCTTTTCACGCAAATATATAATCATATAGTTGGTCGATGACTCCCTTGGGGTCCCTAGGAAGGGGGAACACATTGTGGGAAGGTAAATACCTTTAAATTTATTGTATAACCTTTATGAAATATATATCTATACTTCACTTATTGTCCCAAAATTTAGACAAGCTGATTGGGGTTCTTAAAAAAAATTGATGCCCAAAACTCTTAAACTTTCCCACTTACTTATAATATCTTATCTCTACTAGCGATTTCAAATCGCCCTTATGGCACCTCATTATATTATTTAAAATATGCAAACCCATTCAAATAGCTACTTTATTTATGTAAAATAAGAGCACCAGGGAGATCTAAGATAAATATAATATATATATTTAATCTGACCTACCAAAGTGTTGAATTGAAATGGAAAGATTGGACAATTGATAATTATAATGGAAAGAGGTGATTAAATAAATATGTGTACCTGAATATGAGTTTTGAAAATTAATGAGATGATATAAAATATACTTTGGACTAATACAAAATATCTCCCAAGAAGTAGATCATGTTTGTTAAAGATAACAACTTTCAACAGGTACCGAAAAAGGTAGACCAATTTCATAGTTCACCAAAAATGATAGTCTTCACTCAATATGGAAAACAACAACAAATATGGATTTGTTTATAATTTATGTCTAGTTTTTCTTGGGATCCTTTATCAACAAAAAAAGTTTAAAAATTGTATTTGCTAAGCAAAATTGATGTGCACAATCCTTTGAATCTCTTCCTTGTTGATGTAACCTTATTTCATCACAATATCACAAGGCTAAAAAATGTGAAAATTTAGTGGCCTAGGATTTTAATAACATTGAAACTACACATTTCAAATGCTCAAAATCACGGCTCATATAGTTCTATACATATTAATGATGCAACCCAAGTGAGAAAAAACTTCACCTTCTCTCCCTAATATTATCAACAATAAATCTATATGCTCATTGATGTAACCTTATTTTAGTATATGTAGCCATAAGACCTCAAAAAAAAAGAGAGTGGAATAAAAATAGGATATTTAACAAATATGTGATATATAGGTTCAATTTGAGACTCAATAACTTGATTTTTTGGTGAATCAAAAAAGATAAATGTATTAGGTTACAAATGTATATATAGGATCATTTTAATTGAAATTTCAAAAAATTCTTACATAGGATGACCATGGAAAAGAGTGAGAATAAAAATCCAACGCACATGATAAAAAACATGGTGGCACAATGAACCCATAAGGAAAATGACCACTTTTGTCCACCATTGAAGATGGTCATGAGAGAAAAATACCATGAAATATATATCTATTTAACCCTAAAACAAGAATCTAGATTGGTGTTGTCTAGATTTTATTAAAGGGGTATATAAAAATGAAATAGCATACGGGTGATAATTAAATCTATAGTAGGCCAATTAAATGCTAAATTCATATATAAGCATACACTAAATTTATTATGCTGAGATGATCTAAATGTGGAGAGTACAACTATGTTAGATATATAATGACAAAGAAGTGAAGTACTTAGCTTGTTCTGATGCTAATGCAGCTTTGGATCTAGAATAGGCTAAATGCAGGTAGGAAAGAGATTATGTAATAATCATTATATTATGGATTTAACACATCTGGCTCTCTAGGCAATAACATTAACCTGGGATGATTGCATAGATGCTACTATTTGGGTTTGACTCTAGTGTCATGTACAAAATATTTGTTGAAATAGGATGTGACCACTTGGATGCTTATAGGTTTTACTTCTCTGTCACTTTGGTGCATTCATATCTAGGTCATGGATTATCACTACTTATGAAATGGCAAAAACCCTAGCTTTACATCTTCAATGTGACCTTGGGAAAAAATGGGTTAGTGGGCACATAATGTCGAGATGACCCCACTATCAAAGGACATTTTCTACATATCCATTACTCTAAAGAGGGCCTCAAACTAATGTAGTTCTCCCCTATGTGTTGGCTTATGAGAGAATCATACAATATGTGCAAAATAAGTACAACAATGACCTAGCTTTTAACTTGTCAACTCAAGTTCTTTGGCTACTCCTTTAGTACTTCAAACATATAGATGTGTTATACCTATAATTATTATGGAAATAGGGAAGCTTTATTCAATTGAATTCTTAATAAAGTGCTTTTGATAATTGCCTTGGTCTCTTTCATCTTTTTCTATGTATTCATAGGTGAAGAATGAATGAGGGTTGATCTTGTATTTATATCAATCCCTTCGGATTAATAACTCATATTAAAGCACTTAGGCCAACCATTATGATATGTTTCATTTGTAAATTAGATGACTTTATGGCACTAGACACTTGTGTCGAGACAAGATAGTAACTTTAATGCTACTATCTGACCTAAACATTACTGTCTAGGGAGCAAGAGAATAGGTATAGGTTCTAAACATACAGATATGAAAGATAAGTATATTTTAAGCATTTTGAGAAACATAGAAGACCTAGGTCATCAATATAAGACTAGTCAAATTAAGATATATATGCCAAAGGGCATAAAGATAGATCAAATGTGAGACTTGCAAAAGCAAGAGAGGTAAACAACTAAGAGGAACAACCAAGGTCTGAGTTTTCCAAGTGTACAAAACTAAGGTGTTATATAATCACAAAATATCATCTACATTTTCCCCCCTTTAATCTAGTAATGAAATTGTTAGTTTAAATTAAAGGAATGCATACTTGGGTGTGTATGCACACCTTGTATTTGTATGTGCCTAACTTGAGTGATTTGCATGTTACAATATAAAATTAGTGTAAATAATTTGGATTGAAATTACTTGAAATATCTTAAAATTAAAAGATAAAGGCTTAGGAGTACACATATGTGTTGATGTAACAACCTTGCCTATTAGCAACTTATTTTCAAAAAGATGTATCAGTATAAGGCTTTGAAATTGAGATTAGGATAAATATAGATAAATATTTAAAATGCATATATCCAAGGGGATATATATATATATATATATATAGAGAGAGAGAGAGAGAGAGATAGATTGGAAGGCCTATGCCCCCAACTTCGGAGGAAAAGTGAGTTAATACCTAGTAGTTGAGATTAGCTCAACTGTGCAACCCAATGATACTTATAACCTGGTTTGAGGCTATATGATAAAGTCCAACTTAAAAACATGTAATTATTGAGTGATTTGATCACATCAACTATAAAAAAAGGTGAACCAACTACTACATTAGATTGACTTAATAAAAGTCTATAAAAGTCTATGGGGTATCAGTAGAAAAAAGTATGTGATATAGTAATAGTCCATAAAAGAGTTTTCGAATCTAAAATTGATTTGGATTTTGTAATATTAGGCACATTTTGCATAACATGTGCACCTTAGATATGTCTCATGCTAAAACTATGTATAAAAATAGTACCAATGTATAGAACTCTACTACAACTATGAATCTAAATCATATAACTGTGTTTTGGCTAATTCAGATAATTATGTAAGTGTGGAAGACATGCTTCCAAATCATACCTCCAATATATATGGAGAAATATGAAACTTTATAATGACAATTGTGGTGGACATGTTTCTAAAACATGCCCCCACTATAAACTGTAAATGTTGAATACTGAATAAGTGTGGATAACATGCTTCCAAAGCATGCCCCCACTAAATTTGAGAACTGTGAATGTGTGGAAGTCATGCTCATATGACATGCCCCCATTCAATTTGAGAACTGATATAAGTAAAAATGTTTTAGATAACATGCTTCCAAAGCATGTCCCCACTGAATCTAAAAATTTATATAAGTACCATATACTAAACGGGTGTAGAGAACATGCTTCCAAAGCATGCCTCCCACTATAAACCATTAATTGTGTCAAGCGTGGAGAACATGTCTTTGTGACATGCCCTTACTAATATGCCCCCCTTTGAGGTGAGGGAAAGATAAGAACTGGTAGTTACCTCGACTCAAAAGGATAAGACAACTATATAATATGTGAATAACCATGTAACATATATACAGAACATCTCTAGGTAAATATATCATTGAAGCACACAGAACCAATGTTATCATATGTAACCCTAAGATACATGATAAATATCATGGTAACATCTATATAGTAACAATACAAGCTTAACAAACAAATAAGCACACACAGAAGAGCACTTAAAATCAAGTCAAAAGGCAATGGTCCAAGGACCAAAAACAAGGGGCATGTTCAAATGCTATACAATTGAAGGGACACGACTTAGTCAAATGTCCACAAAAGTAAGGATGACATAATTAAATGTCCATCTAATAAATAATAACATATGCAAATGTTAATGAAAGCATACATATGCATAGAGTTGCAAGAAAAAGATCATATTCAAATGCTCAAACAAAGAATACAAGACACTCAAGGAAGTGCATACTGTAAAGCATAAGCAACCAGCATAACATGTCATATTAGCCAATGGATCCAATATGTTAGGAAAACTATGTCATGTGTATAACATATTAAGTACCATGTGTAAGATATAATCATGTAAAATAGGCATGTGTAAGCTTATGTAATATATTTACACCAGTGCAGAATGTTCATTGCAATTTTTAAAGGTTTTCCTTCAAGTGTACCAAGGTGGTATACACATTTTCCTAGTTTTTCTGTAATTATTAATGGTCCCAACCAATTTGGTTTGAACTTCCCTTTTTTATCCTTTTTTGTGTTAGTATTTTTTTAATTTTCCTATAGTGCTAGGTCACCCACATTAAAATCATGTGATAGAACTTTTTTTTTATTTGTTCATTTTACACAATCCTAATAAACATGTAGGTGCTCGATAGCTTGTGTGTTTTTTGCACACAACTACTTTAACTGATGCAATCAATTTTAGTGGTATTCATTATTTTTTATGATGACTTTTAGAGATACATGCAAAGAAGGTATCTCAAGTTAAATTAGTAAGACATAATCTGTACCATAGACCAAAGAGTAAGGTGTGGCTTGAGTAGGTGTGCACACACTAGTTTGATATGCCCATAGAGCATATATCATCTGTTGGTGCTAATCAGTGATGTATCATTCAACAGTTTTGCCAAGTATTTTGATAATTGTTTTATTGGTTGCCTCTATTTAGCCATTGCCTTGTGGGTAATGAAGTATAGAAAAGGTATACTTAATCTTATATTTACTACAAAATCATCTTATCATATTTTTTTCAAATGATGTTCCATTATCAAAAATTATGGTGGAAGGTACGCTAAAATGGGAGATGATATTGGCCATTAGAAACCTACATATGTCATCCCCTATGGTAAACACAATTGGAATGGCTTCCACCCATTTTGTAAAATATTATGTAGTTGTAATGATAAATTTGTGTCCACCGATAAATACTAGATTTACTTTGCCTATTAAATCAAAACCCCATAAGGAAAAAGGCCATGGTGAAATGATTAATTATAACTCATGTGATGATGCATGATTCAAATTGCTATATTTTTGGCATTGCAAACATAGTTTTTCATGTCCAATACATTTTTATTCCATTACAGGCCATTAATAACCTTATCACTATAGTTTTTAGGACATGGCACGTATATTAAAATTCCCACCACACTCGCTATCATGCATTTCTAGGACTGCAGTGTGAGCCTCATCTTTGCTTAAGCATTAGAGTAATTGTCCATCAAAACCTTGTTTAACAAATCTTTTCTAATAATAACATAATTAAATGCTTCACATTATAACTTCCATTTATTATTTTGTATAAAATGGTCTGGTATATGCTTGATAAAGAAAATTATAAATATTAGTATACCATTCTATGTTTATAGTATTGTGAGTAACAACAAGAATGACTAAGGCATTCATTTGATCAAAATAAATTGAAGGATTTCATAGTTGTCATATTTTAATGTTTATATGATCATCATCAAAATTCATTATGGATGTTTTGCTTGCCATAACATCTACATGGCAGTTATCTTTGCATGGAATATTGTTAATGGAAAATTTGTTAAATGTCTATGTGAGTCTATCTACCATTTTTTAATATGGATAAATATGCTCTTACTTAGTTTGGTAGTGATTAGTAAATTAGTTAACAACCAATGCAAAATCACTAAAAATTTGGATGTCATTTATATCAAGCTTATGTGTCATGGATAAATCAATGATCAATGCCTCATATTTGGTTATATTGTTAAGGCAAGAGAAAGCTAATTTGTAAGAGAAAGGCATATATTCACCTTCGGGGGTCAAAAATATAATGCCATCACCAGCTCTTCTTCAAAATTTAGATCCATCAAAGAACATTATCCATGGAGTGGAAGATATGTTATTGTTGACATGTATTTTGACATGCACCAACACTCTAGACTCACCTCTCTTGAAAGGAGATTCTAGGGAATCTCCCTAAGGTTTTTGTCTACCAGGTCACAATGTGTTGATCTTTACTTAGCCAAGCATTGTGATAGTACTAATTCAAGGAGCCTATGTTGGTGTGAAACTTAGTTTTAGTGTTTTCTAGGTACTTGAATATTGTAAAATGTAAATGTTTGTTTTTTGTCTCATTTGGGTGAGTTTTGGGTTGTGTTCGTGATAAAAAAATGTGCATTCATTTCAAGTTTTCCCATGATGTGAAATTTTAGAATTTAGGGCTTGTACGTATTAGTGTGCATCGAATTTGGGTGATTGTTCATCCATCCATTCCATTATTAAAATACAAAAATTCCTTTGCATAATGGAAAGACTTACAATCACATATATAACATTAAAAAGATTATGTATAAAACCTTAAGCTAACAACTATATAAAAAAGAGGGAAAGAGAGGGAAAATAGTGAAAAATCTTGGGAAGATGTAGTCAAATGCATAATCATCCGATCGCTTATAACCCACAAACTAATCCCATGTTCGGCTACCATTTGCACAACTACAATGAGAATTAATGCCATAGTTTGGAGATGCAAGAGTCGGAAGAAAAAAGATAAACATTATCACCATATTACACGTGCAAGTGAATGTCCAAACAAATATTCCATAGCTCATATATTAAATAAAATGTTGCTTGAAATCATAATAATAATTTACAATTGATCATTTGAGTATAAAATTTGGCAATATCTCCCTATGTAAAACAAGAGGGGAAGGAAGAAATAACAAAATGCAAAAATAAAATTGATTGGTTCAATGTCTCATGGATGAGAAAAAGAGTTAGCCCATTTACTATGAAAATTGACTAATTTATAGCATTTTCCACTTTCTAAGAGAGGATATTTCCCTCTAAAATGGTCACCAACCCTCATAAATACACCCAACTACCCTTTCTCATGCATCTTCACCACTTTTTTGTTCATTTTGCCTAAAAAAGACCAAATATTACATTAAAAATTATCAATTAAAAATGTGAATAGTAAATTAGTCATTAAAATGTGAACATATTTTTACACAATCAAATTTGATGAAATGTGGGCACCAAGGCGATTTTAATCGAACCATCTTTCCAACAAATCAAATAGACTGAAAATATAACTTTGTTGGCTCAAGTTATGATAAAATCCCACTCATGGTTCAAAAATAGCTCATCTAAATTTATCTATTGTTTTTGGTTGCTCAAGCTTCTCTCTGGTTGTTAATGTTCATTTTCACTATTCCTTGACCTGATCAAGATTTTTAGTTCTAAATAGCATTAAAAAAAGAATTTGGTTGCTTTACAGACCTAACCAGTATTTTGATTTTTGGTTAAAATTGGTGGGATTTCAATTTGAATACACCCCTTTGTAATCAAGGTTTGGCAAGCCCAAATCCTAGATTAGATTTGTGCCTTTTAAAATTGGCATGCCATGACATAATCAAGCTTTCCATCATCGAGGTCCTTATTCATTATGGGGTTTCATGAGATAAAAGCATGGATTGCATTTGTGAATTATGGAAGATGAGATTTTAAAGGCATAAAATCATAATTAACATTATTTTCACCAAGCTCGAAGCCATAAGCCTATGCAGGGGATTGGGGGTTTAATTCTCTAAGCAACATCGAAAAACCATTAGGAGCTAGGCCTTGACCTAGTTAGGGTTTTGCCCCCAATTAAAATAGGAAAAAATGAGTCAAGGGTCCTTGACTAACACTATAAAAGACTCACTAGGGGAGATCCTAACCTATTAAGGAGTCAAACTCATGGCTACAACTATTCTTTAAAATGGAGGATGGGGGTGGGGAGGTCCTGACCTATTCGGGACTCCCACCCTGCATAGCATTAAATAATGACATTGGGATGGCCCCTGACCTAGTTGAGGTTTCTACACTAATTAGAACTATGTATTCTCTATAAGGAAATATCATATCAAAAACCCAAATGGGTTGTCCTAACCTAATTGGGATTCAAATCTCAATTTACACTGAACTCAGACCCCCACAAAAATAAGACCTAAAAGGATATTTTCTCTGATTACTAAAAGATTTACATTTTGAACTCACCCTAGACCTAATAGGGCCCTATAAGCCTGATTAGGTCTACAAACCTTGAGATTTTGAATTTTAATCCATTTTTACAATGGATAGATTGATTAGGATTAGACTTAGACAACTTTCAATGGGAAAAGTTTGATTCAGACTGAACTAATGCAAATATGAACCTACTAGACTAAATGAGAAAACTAAACAAGATTCACCTAGTGAAATAAGATCCTATAAGTTTTCCACCTAAGTCAATGAGATTTTATCAAAATAGATTAGATCAAGAAAAGGACAAGTTTTCTAATTAGAGGAATGAGATTCCCCTGACCTAATGGGATTTTACAAGTGAGATATAAGGGTCCCATAGATTCTTCAAAGAGAAGTGAAAAACACTAAACTCATTTGATGTTTCCTAATGAATGAAATTGAATAGGTTTTGGAGGTTGTAAGGGCACATAACTCAAAATGACCTATCTGAGTAAGCCAAAAAAACTTAGGCAAACTAGTAACAGCTACCCTTCGAGACCCCGTAAGTGAGATAAGTGGACTTAGAATATGTTTTTGTTCAAAGAGAGAAACATGAAACTTATCCACATAAGTGATAAAAAGAGGATGGGATAGGTTTCATAGACCCAACATGCATGAAACTCAAAATGACCCTCTGAAGTGATTATAGGGAGCTAAGAGAGCAAGCAAGCTAGAAAGCCAATCTAGGATAAGTGTAAAAAAAGTCCACTTTAGAAAGTCAAACTTAGTGGTCACAATGGGTTAATTTTATAGGGATAAAAGGGAATGGATATTGAGATGACCCCCTAGAGTGGGATAAGATATTTGAGAGATCTGAGAGAACCAAACTTTAAATGTAAAATGGGAGGTCATAACTCCATTTTTACACTACATGTAAAATAAAAAGTTGACTCGCACAGATGTGGTCTTTCCAACGGTGGTGGTCTTGAGTCCCAATTCAACACACAATCTAAGGTAGACCACAAAGGAAAGTTATCATGTTGATACCAATGGAATGTGGGCACATGCGGGAGTAGAGCAAAATGTCAAAAAAGAGGTTACCTGATTCTTGGAAGAATTAGGACATGTTGTGCAAGCAATAAAATTTATATGCCTTGAAATCATCTTGGAAATCCTCAGTGAGTGGAAAAGAATATGGCAAAGGAGATATGGCTAATTGCTCAGATATAACTTGACCTGTTATTTATTTTTGGGTTACAAATTTTAGATCAAACTTTCTGAGTTGCAACACCCATTTGGCTATGCAACCAGTTAGATGTGTTTGGTTTAGAAACCTTAATGGAACTTCTTTAATTATAATATGAACCTTTTTATTGAGAAAATAATGTCATAATTTTTGGATAGTGAAAACTAAAGTTAAACATAGATTTTTCATATTTGTATATTTGGATTCATAATCGACAAGCTATGACTGATATAATAGAATGCCCCCTCTTTGCAAGTATCATCAAATTGTGCTATTAAGGTCCCTAAGGCCTCATGGGTAGCTGATATGTAAAGAAGTAATGGTTTGTCTAGAATAGGAGGCATAAGTACTGGTGAGTTTGATAAAGAGTTTTTTATCTTATCAAAGCTTTGTTGACATATCTCATCCCTTATGAATTGTGTGTCCTTTTTAGCAAACATGTGAAAGAGATTGTTTTATCATCTAATTAGGCAATAAAATGTTGAATATCTTGAATTCAACCCTATAAAAATCATAATTTCTTTAAATTGGTTGGTGGTGGCATTTCTATGATAGATTTTACCTTTTTGGATCAACCTCAATACCTTGCTAATAAATAATGTATCTGAGGAGTTTTCCCAAAGATACCCAAGAAACACTTTTTTTTTGGATTTAATCGAACATTGAACTTGCATAGCCACTTAAATATTTTTGATAGATTAGTAGCATGGTCTTGATGTTGTTTTGATTTTGCAACTAAATCATCAACATAATCCTAAATAGTGTTATGTATGAAATCATGAAATATATGTGTTATGGGCCTTTGATATGTGGATCTTATGTTTTTTAATTTAAAAGGCATGACTATGTAACAAAATGTCCCCCAAGAAGTGGTAAATGTGGTCTTTTCTCAGTATATAGGGTTAATTTTGAATTGGTTATATCATGTGAAACCATCCATAAATGAAAAATGTTTTGTATCTCAATGTGGAATCCATAATCATGTCAATATTAGGTAAAGGGAAGTCATATTTAGGGCAAGCCTTATTTAAATCATGGTAATAAGTGCAACATTGAATGTCACCATTTTGTTTTTTAATAGGGACAATATTGGATACCCTGTTGGAATGTGCAATGACTCTTATAAAGTCAAATTTTAAAAGTTTTTGAATTTCACCTTTTACTAGCAACACCACTTTAGGATGCATTTTTCATATTTTTTATTTTACCAGCTTTACATCTGGGTATAATAATATATTGTGCATTTCCACCAATGGATCGATCCTAGTTATATTCGAATAAGACCAAGCTAAAATTTCAAGGAAATCATGAAAGACATGTTGATAGGTTTTTCATTCATCTTCATGTATCATTGCAACAAGTAAAACTAGTCTAAGGTCTTTATCCATTCCAAAGTTATATTTGACTGTTTATTTATATAAAAAAGTGTATTTCTATATGATAAAGGGTGCAGCAAGAATAGAGTTTGATGCATCATGTTGGATATTTGGGTTATCATTCTCACCAAAGTAAGCATGAGTAGAGGTAGCATGGGAAACCTATTCTTGTGATAGAAGGAAGGGAGATCCTCTTATGCCCCCAAGTACTCTAGTAATAATTCATCATTGGAGAACTCATTCATTTTTAGAATGTAAAAGGAGGTAGTATCATCGATTAAAGGATGGTTGACCACTTGGAGTTGGGTTGTGGAGATATTCATACATTCCATTTTGGCCTTTTGGAAAAAATTGTACTATTAGGGATATACTTATGTTTAGTAGCTTTATTTGAAAAACCCAATCCTTGTCAGTTTGTATTATTTATAAGATAAATTGGATGCATCATTCCTTGCTAATTTTTACCTAACCCTTGTTCCTTGTACCCTTATTTGAATAAATATTGAGAACTAAAATCAAATTTATAGGCTTGTGGTGTAGTATACATGGGTGGTTGAACCATTGCACAATGTTTGAAAGGATTAGTATCCATTGGGAATGTGCAAATGAATACTTGATGATTAAATTTTAAAAATTCATGTAATGTGAAGGGAACCACATACATCTCATGTATCCAAGGTCATCCCAAAATTATGTTATAGTTCAAATCATTTGGCATAACTTGGCACAAAGTGGGCAATGTACGGGGACCTACTATAATATTCAATGTTATCTATCCCAATACGTGTTGTGAAATATATTAAAATACCTTGCTATTCATATTATATGGTTCCAAATTGGATGGTCCAATGACCATTACATATAGAAATGGTATGTTGCAAATGTTGAGTCTGGAGCCATAATTAACAAGACCTCATTTTACCATTTTATTGCAAACACATACTTGGATATAAAGTGTTAAACAATTGTTTATAAGGGATTGGGAAGGTAAATCCTCCTTTTAAAAGGATGTATTATTCTTAATTCATTTTATGGAGCTTAAGATAGAGGCCACATATGGTGGCTCAAAATACAAGGGAGTAAGGTCATATGTAATGCATCTAAAATAACATCTTTGTAATGTGAATAGTTGTGTAATAAGTTTAATAGTGAGGTTTTGATAATAGTGTGTTTGGATTGAGGAAAAACATGACCTAAGGGCATTTGGTGCTTTGTAGTGATAGGTAACAACTCATTGTAAACATTGAAATAAGGAGTATGTAGGACAACATGTTTTGAGTCTTTTATAGATCAAAATGAGTTAAATAGGCATGAGATATAACAAGTATTAACCACTACAAGGTATTGGACCATAAAATATTTAATACAATTATCCATGGAAAACATGATTGGAAATATATAGCAATTTAGGGATCAATAATAGAAAAAACCATGAAACCCTATGTGACATAGGGTATGATGTTCAAAGATTGGGTTCACCAAATGTTTAACTCTGAAATGGGAATCTATATTGGTGTTGTCTAGATTGTATTAAAGGGGTATATAAAAATGAAATGGCACAAGGGTGATAATTAGATCTATATCGAGCCAATCAAATTCTAAATTTAGATATAAGCATACATTGAATTTATTATGTTGAGATAATATAAATATGAAAAGTATGACTATGCTAGATATAGAAATGACAAAGAAGTGAAGTACCTAGTTTGTTCTAATGCTGATGCAATTTTGGATCTAAAATAGATTGAAAGCAGGTGGGAAACACATTCTATAACAATTTTTAGATTTTAAATTTGATCTTTGACTCTCTGGACAGTAACATTAGCCTAGGATAATTACGTTAACACTACTATCTAGTTTGACACTAGTGTTTTATATGAAATATATATTAAAATAAGATGCAAACACCTAGATGCTTATAGGTTTTACTTCACCTTTGCTTTAATGCATTCAGATTTGGGTCATAGATAGTCATTACTTTTGAAATGGCAAAACCCTAGATTTTAACCTTCAAGTGTAAAAGATCGAGGTGTTATATAATCACAAAGTATCATCTACAAAATCAATCTAAACTAAATAATGATTGGATGGATCCCAATATAGATAATTGATAGATTTGAAGGTGTTCATGGGGAAATGTAGATAACACAAGGATTTGAAGGTTTAATGCCAAAGGAATGTGTATCGAAAGGATCCAAATGTAAGAAAATGAACCAAGTGTACCAAAGCATGACAAAGACACTATAATTACATACCTTGTACCAAAATTAGGTGTCTACATAATGCTTGACTTTGATGTATATGCATATATGCATATCAAACTAAAACAAAAATAAGTGCATACCTCAACATTACTTGATAGGGATAGAAGATGAACTCTAAATTTATTGATGATTTAATTTTTTTGGGAATAATGGAGTTTTATTCTTATTTTAGTTAAGGGTTTAGATTAATAAATCAGTACAAAATATAGCAATAAATAAAGTCTTGATTTATACAATTATTTGTTTTTTTACCTTTCTAAAAATAGCAATCAATAGGAAGAAATATAACTTAGCTAGAAAATAAATGAAGATAACTGATACAAATGTTTAAAATCATTGTGTAAGACTAGGAAGGTGTTATAAACTTGAATCTAGCTTTCATTCATCGAAAGGATAAGAGTGTCAAAAAGTGCATGCTTTGGTGTCTGGCGTTATTGTCCATTCCTACCATTAATATCTAAACTAATCATAAAGCCCTGAAACTTTATGGGTAGTTGTGTTGTGCCTATGAAAAATTGAGCATTGGTTGTCGATGAAACTCACTATGGAGATGATTTTGTCTTCAAACCTTAACCCTCCATCATATTTGATAAAACAATATTTGAGTCACTTGAGAAAGAGGGGGGTTAGTGTGTAAGATGTATTGAATGTGTAATCCACACACCTTGTGTGGGCATGTTGCCTGCATACCAATACTCTGAAGAGGGATCAAGCCACATGTATTTATCCCACCTAATGTGCTTTGTGAAATAGTGTGATTTGGATACAAGTGCCAAATTGATAGTGTTTGAAGTGGTTAGGGACTAGTATGAGGATTTGAGTATGTTTTTAGCTGTGTTGGGTGACTATGTGCAAAGAATAGGAAAGTTTGCCTTTGTATTTCATTTGTATTCTTATTAGCTTCATAAGTTTTGTCAACTCCTTTATAAATGAACTTTGAGTGGGATTTACAGGGAAAAATTGGTCATGAGTCAGATGTATTCATGCTAGGCCAACATAATTAAGGATAAGGACCAGATGAAAATGACCATTAGAGTTCAAAGTGCAAAAGGATAAGAGCGTCAAAAATGGGACACTTTGGTACCTGACACTATAGTATAAATGGGGTACTCCTATCCTACAGGCTCAAGACTTGGGGGAATAGGATTGGCATAGGGAATACTACCTGGCTAAGGTGAAATAAGGGTTTAGAAAGTTTTAGATGACTGGTAATGAGCAAAAAAGTGTCTAGAAGGGTCACAATAGTATGTAAAAAGGGCCTATGGATGGGGTGTCATAAGCCACACTCAAACTACCAATTTGGATATTTTATATGACTACATTTGTCCCCCTCTTTATATTAGTGATGCAACAAAGCAAAATACTAGGATAAAGGAAAAATAGAAAGCGTACCTGAACTTACCTACAAGGGTGAAGCCCATGAAAATATGTGATGTTGAGTGTGCATACAAAGAGCACAACATGAAGCATAAATATTCAAGAGAAAACAAGGAGTAGATTAATTATTACTAGACATGATATGTCTAAAATAAGAATGTAAAAAGGTGAGGTAAAAGAGAAATGAATGGATACACCTCACCAGGTACATAAACCAATACAAACCCTATTGTGATGTTGAGTGATGTTGGGTATGTGTTATATCAAGAGTAATATCATGAATGCAGTTGAGTGCTCAATTATTTGAGGGTGGCTTAATAATATAAACGTTGGCCCTTTGCCTCCATCATCGCCCACTATGTAGTGAACCTATGTGATCATGAGTGTATTAATCAATGTTTGGACTATGTGTCCAATCCCTCTAAGTAGGTGGCTCAAGAATACAAAGGCTAGTTAATACTTTGGCTCCATCATTGCCAATTAAATGTGAACTATGAACTGATACCAGTATGAATGTGTGTTGTATGAGATGGTTCATGAAGCCCATGAATGCTCTATAGTATAATAATGTCGCATAGATAGTTGAATGTGTACTGAGAACTAGACCAATCTTGGCCACTCTGAAATGTGGAGATTAGGTTTGTATGAAAGTTACTCAGAAATTGAGAACTAAGCTTATATGAAAGCCACTCTAAAATGACATCAAACACCTATAGATGGAGTAAGGCATGCAATTATTAAGAATACCTAGGTAATACAATGAACTAAAAATAAAATAAGGTAAATGTGTCGCACATATTGCCCCCAATCACTAGTGTTTGTAACATGGATTCTGATTTGAAAGTTGTACCAACTACCTAATCTAAAACTAGAAGCGAGAGCCATCATGTTGTGCATGATGCCCCTTAAGTTTGAATAATTTGAGTAAAATTGTACTAAAACTACCCAATATAAGCTAAATTATAGCTAACAAAACTTTAATTGACCTTACCTTTTTATCTATTTTTAAAAATTCTAGGTTTTTTATTGTTTGGATAGGAGCACTAAAAAGTGGACACTTTGGAAGCTGGTGTTGTAGTCCAAATATGGTGATCTTGTCCTTTACTATTTTTTATGATTGTTCTGTATTCATCACTATTTTTCTAGTTTGTTCTGCATGTTTTAAATTATAATTGTTGTTTTGAGTGTTCTAAAAACTGATTTTGACTGGTAGAAGGCTATGATCTCTATGTCAAAACTCCTATTTGCTTCCCCCTCTTTTGAGGGTAAGATTGAAGACCCTATAATGACTACCCTCAGAATAAAGAGCCCTATAAGTGTCTTATGCTATAAAATACATGATATATCAATGATGATTGAAAAGATGTCTCAAGATATAAAATAGTTTGTATTGGAGATTGTTATATCAACTGGGGTATGCCTAGATAGATGTAGCAATGTAATAACATGTGTATTATACTGAAATAAAACTAGAAATTTGGCTAGTTGTCAAGGAGGGATGAAGCATGATGTCCATCATGGCATCCAAAAAGGCAAGATAATGCATGATATGGATCATGGCATTGTAAATAACTGAGAAGAAAACAAATAAATAAACATGGAAGGCAAGAAGTAAGAAGCATAGAAAATAGGCCAAGGGGCCAAGAAAATAAGGGACATGGGCACATGTCACTAAAATTAGGAAAGCAAGCATACAAGGCATGTTCAAATTCCCATATACACATATAATTTCAAATAAACAAGACTAGCATGAGGGCCACAAGCACATATAAGAGTACAAATTAAGGACATTGATAAATGTTCTAAGGCACACATAAGTAATAAAATAGGAACTGAAAAATGCAAACACAACTAGCTACTCAAAGCAAGAAAGGAAGGCATGTAAATACTGAAAATACTATCACATCTAACTAATCAAAGCAAGAAGTGAAATTATGCAAAACATGTAGTACAAGACAAGGTAGATGCTAAGAAACACATAAGTGTTATATACTAGTGAGTATCGATAGAATAATCTATGTAAGCTAGTAAGTAATGTACATCAAAATGATAACTAGAGTGTGTGGTATAGGAATGACATAACCTAGATGGTGTAGTCATGTAGAAGATGCCCTCGGTGGGTAGATATGTCAATGTATGTCTTGAATGTAGAAGTAGGATGACCTCTCAATGGGTAGAGTGAAGCAATCAAGGATCTAAGTGTCACTGCACACACTTAAAGAAGAACAAGTGAAGCATGGTAATTTAGATAAATCAACAAACAATAACACAAAATAGCAAAATATAAGTCTATCATGGTAGTATAAATGTAAAGCATAGATAATGCATACAGTTGAAGAGTTTTTTTGGTGTTTTGAGTTATTTGAATATTTTTATTATTATTTTGGCGTGTCATATTGTTTTTGGTATATTGAAATATTATATTGTTTTTGGTATTTTGAAATATTATATTGTACAAGTAATCATAAGGAAACTATGTACAAGAAAGTGAAAAGAAACTATGTACAAGTAAGCTAAGAAATTATGTATAAGTAACTAGAAAGCAATTATGTATAAGTAAGCTGAGAAAAAATGATACTAACCGATGAGTCTCATAAGAGACTCCCTATCATGGTGTCTTGTATCAAGGAGAGGGATCATGCACGATCATGAAGCATGATGCAAGGGCTGAGATTATGAATTTGAAAGTAGTGTATATTGTAAATGCTCTGAAATCTCTGTAGTGGAAATTGATTGTGGGGTCCCCCTGTAACTCTGAGAAGTGGATGAAACTATGGGAATCTTAGGGACCCATCTGGTAGTAAAAAAATCTCTCTGAAAATGTGCTCTATGTGTAGAGGCATGAGACCTCAATGATACTACCCTAAATGTGAATATTGTAGCTGGAAACTATCTAGATCCTTAAAACTATTATTGATGTAGCGGTCACTCTAAGAGAGGCTTCCGTGGAAGTGTATGAACTCTCTATGATGGCGAGGGAGGCCTTGATTGTGTCTAAATTTTAAATAGAAGAACTGTAACTAGTGGAGAAGCTAAAACTGATGACAGTAGAGTAGGAGATGGCTCTGAAGTGGGGAGTGGTAACTCATATGAAACTCCACCAACTATAACAACCTAATTAGCATGAATGTATTTCACACACCTATTAACTATAAAATGTATTGCACAAAGTTTTTGGATCCATGGTCAACCAAGCAACATGTCTAAGACTCTTGCACTGGGAGTAATAGTAAATGGCATGGCCACATGTGCTGGACCAACCTATAGAGGAAGTACAATCTCACCCAATGAACTATATATGTGCCCATTAAATCCATTGATTATTGTGTCTGTTAGGGTGATATCTTATTCTAAATATCCCAAATGCTAAAGTAATGGCATGGTGCACATGTTCACATTAGATATATTATCTATGAGAACACTATGAATGGGATGATGATCGATATAGGCTCTGATAAAGAATGCATAATAATCTAAATCATCCTAAACTATCCCCTGCTCTGAAAAGGAGATCTAAGGTCTAGCTAGAACTCTGGAATTATACACACCAATCATGTTGCTCAAAGGATGTGACTTAGTTGAAGGTTCGTGGTATGTAGCTAGTGGAGGATGTGCATGATATCCACAGTAAATATCTGATGTGCCCCCTATCTCCTATTTAGAATGTTGTGGGAAAGGATCTGAGAAATTTTTTAGAGCCTTATCTTGTGTTTACTTTCCCTAAGGAGGCTCAATTAGAGTACCAAGATCAATAAGGTTGCCATCTATCAAATCATGTATCTTGTGTTACAAATTGATGCATCTATTCATTATGTGGCCTAGTGCCCTGTGAAAATCATAGAATGCATTATGATCATATCCACATGGAAAAGGCTTTGTTGTATCAACTTCTTGAATAAGAGGGAGAGATATGATATTGCATTCCAATAGCCACTATAAGACTCTAGCTGGAGATACTAGTAGATTGGTAAAGGCTCATTGAGGAGGTTTTGATAAAACCACTTATCGAGGGGACTCTAAAGACACATTAACTATGGGTTGATTTTGACATTTTCTATCATTAACCTTTACTTTATATGGGACTTTACTATTACTCTTGTTTTGTTTTTTTTCTGATATGCTTGAGTACTTGAGTTTGCCCATTAAAATTAATTTGGCTTCCCTTTCCTTTAGTGTATGACATAACTCAGTGAAGGAAGAAAATATTTTGAACATTATTGACTCATGTAAAGTGGGCAAAAGACTCTATTTAAAGAGATCTTGTGATTCTTGATCGGCCATGGGGCTAGTCATTTTAGCAAAGATAGTCTTATATCTAAGAACATAATCTATGAGATTCTCATTTGACCTTTGTTTCTATTGTGAAACTTGAGTATAAGAAACCTTGTCACATATGTTAATGCTAAAATGAGTTAGGAACATGTTAGATAAAGGATTAAATGCATTGACTAACTGATCCAATAGACTATAGAACCACTGTAGAGCATAATCCTTTAAACTATGTGGAAATAGCTAGGTTAGTAACTAATCATTTGGCACATGGTCCAAGCATGTTGTGTGAAAAGCTATCAATTGTGTCTCTGGATCACCCTTGCCATCATATAGAGTGAGCTTGGGTTGAACAAAACCTAGTGGCAAGGGTGTAGAAACAATATGGTGTGCCAATGTTGTATGAAGTAGAGTAAAAGAGTCCAAAACCTATGTTGATCTAGAGACACCTTGCTCAAGATGTACCACTCTGGATTGAAGAGATTATATCTCTTGCATAAGGGTAGCCACATCAGGAGGTGAAGATGTACTAGCCATAATTGGTGGTGCCACATAAGAAGGTTGGGTGGCTATAGGGGGTTGTTGAGACATAGTTGCCCTCGTAGTGTCATTTGTAATTGGTTTTTATGTGGTTTGAGAGGATTGACCATTATTTTATTTTTATTTCTCTTCTTATATTATTTTAAGCATATCATCTTGTAGATCAGGATTTTTAATTAAAAGGTCTTGAAGTTCCCTCTTATTAGTTTTCTCAAAGCTGGTATATTGGGCCCTTGTTAAAATAGGGAAACAAAGTGAAAGTGGATTGATTTTTTTGTAATAAGTTGTAATAAGAAAAATGTGATGAAAGGAAAGTACTAAATAAAGGAAATGTAGAGTCCTAAAAATAACAAACTGACATATGCATTAAAAAGATATGAAGCTCACTAACATGTAAGGTGATACGTCAAAAGCATAGGGACCTAGTATATTTAACTAGGGTTTGAAATAAATGATTTTTAAAATTAATATGGTGAATTTTAGAGATTAAATGTAAAATTCTAATTTATATATGCAGGAAAAATTAGAAAAGTACTGCTAAAATTAGCAAGAAATTTTTCCTAGGGTTTTTAGGGTTTTTATGCACAAGCGAAGTAAGTCAAGGTCACCAAATGATTTAACTTTTTTGGGAATAAAGGAATTTTATTCTAATTTTAATTAAGGGTATAGACTAATAAATTAGTAAAAAATATAGCAATAAACACAATCTTTATTTGTACAATTATTATTTTTTACCTTTCTAAAAATAACAATAAATAGGAAAAAATATAACTTAGCTAGAAAATAGATTGAGACAACTGATACAGATATTGAAAATAGTTGTGCAAGACTAGGAAGGTGTCATAAACTTGAATTGGCTTTCACTTGGTGAAAGGATAAGAGCACCAAAAAGTGGATGCTTTGGTGTTCGGCTCTATTGTTCATTCATGTCGTTATTGTCCAAACTAATCAAAAAGACCTAAAACTTTCTAGGTAGTTGTGTTATGCCTATGTGAGCATGCCTATGAAAAATAGAGCATTAGTTATCAACATAACTCAATATGGATCTGATTTTGTCTTCAAACCTTAACCCTCCATCATGCTTGATAAAATGATATTTGAGTCACTTGAGAAAGATGGGGGTTAGTGTGTAAGATGTATTAAACGTGCAATACACACCCTTTGTTTGGGCACACTGCCTACATACCAATACTCTAAAGAGGGATCAAGCCATATGTAGTTATCCCACCTAATGTGCTTTGTGAAATAGTGTGATGTGGATGTAAGTGAAAAATTGATAGTGTTTGAGGTGGTTAGGGACTAGTATGAGGATTTGAGTATGTTTGCAGTTGTGTTGGGTGACTATGTGCAAAGAATAGGGAAGTTTACCTTAGTGATTTATTTATATTCTTGCTTGCTTTGTAATTTTTGTCACCTCCTTTGTGAATGAGCTTTGAGTGGGCTCTTATATGGAACAATTGGTCATGGGTTAGATGTATTCACACTAGGCTGACATAATTATGGATAAAGACTAGATGAAAATGACCATTGGAGCTCAAAGTGCAAAAGGATAGGAGCACTAAAAATAGGACAATTTGGTGTAAAACACTATAGTCCAAATAGGGCACTCCTATCCTATAGATTCGAGACCTGGGGGAATAGGATTGGCATAGGGAAAATTGCTTAGCTGAGGTGGAATTAGTGTTCAAAAGGTTTTAGATGATTGGTAATGAACAAAAAGGTGTCTAGAAGGGTCACACGAGTATGCAACAAAGACCTATGGATGGGGTGTCATAAACCACACTCCAACTACTAATTTGGACATTTTATATGACTACAATTGAGAATGAAATACCCATGCTCTAATGTCAACAACTTGAATGTGCCTGCAAGTAAATGTGAATGCAAAAATTATATCAATATCTCAATAAATGCATGCTATTGTATAAAATGAGTTAAGTAAAAATTTAAAATGAACAAAGGATGAATATACCTAGTGGCATGCAAACCATGCTATCATTGTTTAAATTTTGGAAATTTAAATTAGAATTGAAAATTGGCTCCTTAGTTTGTTGGCACTAAGGAAAAAATCTCTACTTCTTGATCAGAGAATTAGACATATAGTAACTAGTGCATCCACTTGGTCTCACTATTTTGGTTAGTTCAATTGGGTATTTGTAACTAGTGATAGAATAGTCTAGATAAATGCCTTCTATTTGAGGTGAGGGATAGTCCTGTAAATCACTCATCTCAAAAGAAAATGAATAAATGTACCATGTGTAACATAGAAAGCAAAAATAGATTTTATAATAATTAAAAATATATTTGTTTTACATATATAACCATATAAATATGTCATCATATACGACCAAATATGTAATTTGTAACCAAATACTTATATGTCAAGTAAGGGTGTAAAAAGAGAAAGGTACATGATATTCTTTGATGGTGCCCCACAAAAAGGGACAAGTGATATTATCTAATGTAACAATATGCCCCAATATAGACAAGATATGACAATAACAATATCCAATATAATAGCCAAAATGTGACAAGGTGTATGGAGGATATTGACATAAACCCATCCTTATAAAATTAATGTAGGATCAATAGACACATGGGTGCATCATGGACCCAATAGAAAACTTAGGTGATAAGCTAAATAGGGAGATGTAAAAATGAAATTCTCAAATGTAATAATATGCCCTTAGGAGTGTGAGATATATAAATGAAGCACACAATAATAGTATGCCCAAGTAGATGCATGCTAGAGACCATGGAAATGTACTTACCAAGCATAACATACCACAAATAATAGAGTGCATGATACATATATCATTATACCAATATAATGAAATTACTTACATAATTCACAACAATGGAATAATATATCATAAAATTATGAGCATAATAAATATATCCACTAAAAAAATTAATGAAAGAGCAAAATATTTGATAAATATAACTAAGTCACTTTGAGGGGGCAACCTCTCCAATAATGTAATATGAGCAGAATGTCTAATATGATGATGAAATACTAATCACTATCTCCTATATATACTCTACTTAGGCCATGGATATTTCATAGGCTAACCCTACTATCAAAATAAGAACATAGAAAAATGCGACAAGATAATATCAAAGGTTATGTAAGCCACAAGTTCGCCACACATATCCCTAGACACTCTATAAGTTAACGAAAAAACATGACCCTCCCCCTCAAAATAATTTTTTGGTCAATGTTAAATCAACTATGGATGTTCTTGTAGAAAAACTTCAACCTCCCATGTGGAATATTCAAGGTTCATATTCTTCCACTTGATCAAATACTCCTAACTAACTCTTGTTATTAACCTTTTAATGTGTGTTTGAAGGATCTTCTTAGGTTTTAGAATGACTCCAAATTCTTCATCCAATTTTGGTAGCATAGTTTGGGTAGAAACTTATTATCCAATTACCTTATTTAGGTAATATACATGAAATATGAGGGGACTAGGATAGCTCTAGCTGTTATGCAACCATGCCAAATTTTGGCAAGATCTTAAAGGGCCATAATACATAAAAGAAAGTTTGTTATAATTTTTATAGTATTTTTAAGACATCTGGTTATATTATTTCAAGCATCCAAATTCAAAATCACCAATGTCAAATTTTCTCTCAATACGGTGTTGATCCACTTGTTGCTTCATTATATTATATGCAATTACCAAATTCTTTCTCAAACTAGCTAGTATCTCATGTTTATGTTGAATGTCTTCTTCAATAACTCGAACCTTGGGTTGTACCCTAAAGGATTATGTGATGGACAGGGGTTGATAACCATCCAATGCCATAAATGGATACATTTTGTGAAGAGGTATGGAAAAATTGTTAAACCACCATTATATTATTGGTAGCTAATGAACCCACCATTCTTATTTATCTAAGTTAAAACAATGATTATACCCTTATAGGCATTTTTTGACCCCCTTAGTTTTCCCATCATATCAAGGATGATATGATGAGCTATGAGTCAACTAAGTACCTAAACATGTGAATAAATTAGTCTAAAAATTATTGGTAAATGAGGATCATAATCATTTACAATGATCTTGGGAGTACCATACAACTTTTGAACTATATTCAGAAAAGTAACAACTACTAACTAGCTAAAAATGGCTATGCTAAGGAACAAAAGTGAGAATATTTTGTGAGCCTATCCATAATTACCATGATGACATTTTAACCTTAAGACCTCAACAACCCTATAATGAAACCCATGGAAACTTCCTCCAATGTCTAGCTAGGATGGATAAAGACTATAGAATACCTGGCATCTTCATTTTTTTCACCCTTGTTTTGTTGACATACCATACATTTAGCCAAAAATTTATGTATATCCCCATTAAGTGCTTCCCAAAATAAATCTATCTTTATTTTGTGATAGGTTTTCAAAATCCTGAGTGTCCCCCAATTGGAAATGCATGAAGATCCTGAAGGATCTTGCACTTGAGGATGGAATTCTTACATAAGTATAATCAATCTTTATACTATAATATGTTGCCTTTCGAGTCAAATTTCTAAGAAACACCAAAACCATGTTAGAGACTCTGAATCAAAACCTATTATTCTTATCATTCTCCCACTCTGATCTTACCTCTTCTAACCTATCTACATACCAAATGGTCATTGTACATAATAATGCCTCAGTGGATTCATCCCTCCTAGATAGTGCATTTGATACAACATTTGATTTTCCTTTGTTACAGAAAATTTCAAACCCATATCATAACATTTTAGTCACCAATTTTTGTTGTTCTTCTAATGGTAATTCTTTTTCTCAAAAATAATTGAGACTACCATCATCAATCTTTACTTTAAAGTGTCTACCCATCAAACCATTACTCCATTACATCAAGAATAAGCAGCATTTTTTTTCTCATAGATTGAATTTAGCCTATTTTTACCCTTGATTTGATGACTCTCAAATGTAGTGGGTCATCCTTCTTACATGAGTACTACCCCCATGCCATATCATGATGCATCACATTCAATAATAAAAGTTTTAGAAAAATTAAGAGTTTGCCAATGGCCTCTTTGAGCGTCTCAAAGGCCTTAGTAGCTGAGTCATTCCAATGGAAGGAGTATTCATTCAACAAGGTTTTCAGTGATGTTGTTATGCTACCATATTTTTTCACAAATTTGTGATAGTAACCTATTAAGCCCAAAAATCCTTGGAGGTTCTTGAGGTTTTTGGCATATACCACTCCATCATAGTTATTATATTCCTAGGGTCTAATTTGACTCCTTCATGTGAAACAATAACCAAGACATCCACCTATTGGACTCCAACAACACATTTTGAAGGTTTTGCATAAATATGACATTGTTCCAAAAATAACATTACATGTTTCACATGCTACAAATGTACTTCCCAAGTTTTTTTATATGAGGATGTCATAAAAAAACACCAACACAAATTTTGTCAACAAACGCCGAAAATAATGTTCATCAAACTTTGAAATTTAGATGGGGAATTTATGAGACCAAAAGGCATGACTATAAACTAATAATGGCCTTCATGAGTTTTAAAAGTTGTTTTAAGGATCTCATCATCTCTATTTTGAATTTGATGGTACCTAAAATGAAGATCTAGTTTTGTGTAATAACTTAAAAGTGACACTTGAGTGATAAGAGTGCTAATTGAGACCATATATCCATAGTTTATCCCTAGACTTATCCTAAGGCCTATTTTCACACTTATCCATCCTTTGTGTAGGCCACAAGCATCCCTGGTCATTCCTAAAGCAATCCCAAACCCTAATTCTTGCATCCTGACCCTTCGTGCTTTTGGTTATGACACCTGGACACTAACACCATAATAGGGATAGTAGCGCCACATGGTGCTAGTGTCCCAATATTGGTGCTATTGTCCTTTCCCTCCTTTTCTCACAAATGGATATTTTTTCAAATCTTATACCTCTTAGGGTTGTCCTAGACCTCTTTTAGTACTTGCACAAACACTAAAACATTTAAAATGCATGAATTTTAGCCTTTTATCTATCAGAGTTGTTTCCAGAACTCGGATAACGCGAGTTCAAAGAAGACGTGATCACACAAGATAAACAAGTGCACACCACAAGATGCTAAAGCAATTTGACAATAACAAGAAGATAATTTGTACAAAACAAAATGAAGAAAACCAAATCTGAATTAGCATGGAATGGCCAAAATGAGGACTACAAATAGGAGAGTATGAAAGTAACTCCTCCACAAAAGGTGGACAAGGCACACCAAAAATAGTCAGTAACTCCTCCATGAAAGGTGGTGACAAGGTGCTAAGAATAGAGAAGTAACTCCCATCAAGGGAGTTACTTATGACATTCTTATGACACATCTATGACACACACCTCCACATAAGCTAGCCTATCCCACAAATGTAGAAAAACTCCATGTATGCACAAGAAATACAATTTCCCTAATTAATAAATAGGGAAAAATAAAAACCTACACTAATACCCCCCATAAGCATAGCTTAGGTGGGAAGTGTGGAAATATAAAATGGGTCCCGGCAACTAGGCCTGATGAGGTACCCATGTACAAATGCAATCTCCCATAAGATAGAGAAAAGGAGAAAACCCATAGAAAAAACTTCCCCCCAAAAGAGAGACATAAAAGAAAAGAAGAGGCTAGAAGGTCCCCCTTGAAGATGATGCTGCTGCAGATGTAGACCGCACCCCAAGAAGAGCTTGTAGATGAATGAACTTGCTCTCAGTGAAAGGTTTAGTGAAGATGTCTGCAACCTGCTTTGAAGACTGGCAAAATATCAAGTCAATAACCTAACTATGAATAAGCTCTCGAATAAAATGCATGTGAATCTCTATGTGCTTGGTCTGCTGGTGCTAAACTAGATTCTTGCAAATCTGTATGGTACTCTGATTGTCACAATAAATGATGGTGGGCTGCCTGATAGGAATGCCAAACTCAGAAAGAATCCCCTGAAGCCAAATAGCCTCAGTAGCTGCATTAACAGCGCCCCTGTACTCTGCCTCTATGGATGATATAGCAATAGCATTTGGCTTCTTGCTAGACCAACTGATAGGACCTAAACCTAGAGAGAAACTATAACCAGAAGTGGACTTACGAGTATGTGAATCGCCAGCCCAGTCTAAATCTATATATCCAACCAAGTCAACCTCTGTGCCAAATCTATAGTGAATCCCATATCTATGTGAACCCTGTATGTAATGCAAGATCCTCTTAGCTACTTTCTAATGCAGCTCATGGGGTTCTTGCATGAATCTGGAAACAAGTCCCACTGTATATGAAATGTTGAGCCTGGTGTGAGTCAAGTAGATGAGACTACCAACAAGTTGTCGATACCGAGTGGCATCAACCAATGGTGAAGAAGAATTAGTCTCAAGCTTGACTCCTAATAGAAAGGGAGTCGGAGATGGCTTGCAATCAGCCATGTGAAATCGAGCCAATAAATCAAGAGCATACTTAGGTTGTGCAAGAGAAATCCCTGAATCTGATTGTGAGATCTCGATGCGAAGGAAGTAGTGCAACAAACCCAAGTTTGTCATGTCAAATCTATCCTGAAGAGATGCCTTCACCACAACAATAGCCGATGAAGAACTCCTGGTGATCAAAAGGTCATCAACATATAGAACCAAAATCAAAAGCGAATCATCCTGCCGCAAGAAGTAAACATTAGGATCAGAATGACACCTAGTGAAACCCGTTGTGAGAAGGAAGGAATCCATCTTGGCATACCAAGCTTGAGGGACCTGTTTGAGGCCATAGATAGATTTCCTAAGTCTACACACTAACGAAGAATCCTGAACAAATCCTGGTGGTTGCTCCATGTAGATCTCCTCCTCAAGGTCTCCGTGAAGAAAGGCACTCTTCACATCCATCTGATGCACATCCCATCCATGTGCTGTAGTAATAGCCAAAGTGAGTCGGATAGAAGTCATCTTTGCAATGGGTGCAAAGGTCTCTGAGTAGTCAATGCCTACCACCTGTGAGAAACCTTTGGCGACCAATCGCACCTTGTACTTATTGATCAACCCATCTGCTACAAACTTGGTTTGATATATCCACCTACATCGAACCATCTTTCTTCCCTTAGGAAGCGAAGTCAAATCCAAAGTGTGATTTTTGATTAAGGAAGAATATTCTTCCTCCATAGCACTATCCCACTCAGGTACCCCTAATGTCTCTCGAAAAGTCTGTGGATCCGAAATTGAAGCAAAGAAGGCATGTGGATCTCTCTGAAAATCCCCCCTAGTACGTCTATCATCTACAGGGTCTCCTGCCCATGTGCCAGCACTCTCAAGTGTCTGTCTAGCCCAAAGTGGCCCAAAAGTGGGCGAGTAAGGTGCTAACTCCTCATCCTCTGACTGACTAGAGGTGGATGATACTGCATCATTGTCCTCACTGTCTGAACTCGAAGAAGAAGAAGATGACTCTAGCTCAAGAACCAGCTATGGCTGATCTGAATCTGACGAGGAATCATCATGAAGAAGTAGATCTGATGAGGGAGAAGAAGTGTCAAGTGTTGAGTCTCTAAGACTCTCCTGAAAATGGACACTTCTCTCGATGAACAACTCATGTGTGGCTGGATCTAGAAGGTGATATCCCTTAATACCATCTGGATATCCTACAAAGATGTAAGGCTTGGACTGACATTCCATAGCTTTGTGTTTCTTCTTCGAAATGCAGGCCATGGCTGGGGATCTGAAAACTCTGAGGTGCTCAACATCAGGTTTCCTTTTATGCCAAGCTTCAAAGGGTGTTATCCCTTTCAAAGCTTTGTGAGGAACCCTGTTCTGAATGTAGCAAGCACAATTGATGGCTTCGGCCCAGTACTGTGGTGCTAAGGATTTGGAGTGAATCATACAACTAGCCATCTCTTTCAAGAACCTATTCTTATGTTCTGCAACCCCATTTTGTGAAGGACTGTAGGTGACTGTGTGCTGCAAATTAATCCCCTCTGTGGTGCAAAACTGCTCAAACCTGATGCTGACATACTCCCCTCCATTATCAATTCGAAGAACCTTTATGGATTTCTCACTCTATTTTTCAACAAGAGCCTTGAATTCTAGAAAATGTTCAAACACTTCAGACTTTTGTTTGAGAAAATATATCCAAGTGTACCTAGAGAAATCATCAATGAAAGTGAGGATGTACTTGGCCCTTGTGAAAGATGGTTTGGGAAAGGGTCCCGATACATCATTGTGGACTAACTCCAAAGGCTGTGAAGCCCTCCAAGCTTTGCCTTTGTCAAATTTTGCTTCGGGATGCTTCCCAAGGGAGCACCCCTCACAAAGTCTTTTTGAGAATTGGACACGAGGTAAGCTAATGACCATGTCATGTTTGTAAAGTTGCTCAAGATAGCGGTAGTTAAGGTGGCCAAACCGCTCATGCCACAATTTGCTAACTCCATCTGAATGAGTCAGCAATGCTGTAGGAGAAGAATCTGATGCAAAATGTGAAAAGGTGTATAACATGGCTTGGTGATCTACCCTTCCCACTACCACTGTAGTATCACTATGCAACTCTCTGATAGATACTGAATCTGGTGAAAACTCAACTCTCATGCCCTGACTAATGTGAGTGATTTGGTACACTGATAAGAGATTAGTTGAAAGAGAAGGAACACTTAGAACATTGTTGAATGTTCCTCCTTCCATTTCAACTGACCCTCTCCCTGTAATGGAAACTGATGTGTGTGTCATCACCCAAACTAATTCAAGTCATGCTACAAGGCTCTAAAGATGAAAAATCAACTATTGAAGAGCCCATGTGGTGAGAAGCACCCGAGTCGATGACCCATGAAGATGTGGAAGCTGCTGTAGCTACAAGGGCCTTGCCCTTTTCTTTCTCCTTACCCTTGCCCTTTTGCCTTAGTAGAATCTTGGGTTGATGAATTCTGCTTGATGGACTCAGGAACACCTATGTTGTTCTTCTCTAGAAGATGAGTTAGGTGGTCTATTTGTTTCTTCATGCACTTGTGTTCATCATGCCCATTCTTTTTACAATAGGCACACTTAACCTTCTCCTTCTTAGGTTTAGTATTGGAAGATGAAGACTCAGTGTTGTTTTTGGCAGGATTGGTGTTTTCTTTCTTTTTCTCTTGATCCTTGTTCTTTTTCTTCTTCTCCTTTGTTGAAGTCTTGTCTTTACCATTTCCAGCTATCAAAGATTGGGGTTGAGTAGACTTCATTGTGCCCATCTGAATTAGCTTATCTTGCTCTCTAGTCAAGTCAACAATGAATGAATCCAAAGAAGGCATTTTCCATGCAGTGTCAAGGGCACTTTTAGTGGCATGAAAAGTGGAGACAAAGACTGGATAACTTGGACCTAACTTTGCGAGAATAGAAAGTATGAGTTGATCATCTTTCTTCTCTATCCCACATTCTTTCAATTGCAATCTAAGGGCCTTAAACTTAGTGAAGAAGTCCTGTAGAGAGTCAAAGTTACTAGGACTTAAACTTATGAGTTCGTTTTCAAACTCATGACCTGTCATCTCATCAAGCTTTCCAAACAACTTTTTAAGGTGTCCCATATGTCATTAGGAGTTTGGGAGGATTTGAAGTGGAAGAGAAGTTCTAGAGACACAGACAAGCTCAGTAACCCAAAGGCTTCATCACTACAGTTGTACCACTTAACCTTTTCAGCATCTGTGTTGGGTTCTACTTCTGTACCCATTATGATCCTATACAACCCTTTGCTTCTAATAATGATTGGCATTTTAACTTTCCATTCATGATAGTTGAAGGGTGTTAGGGGTTTAAGTTGAAAAGAATCCATTTTTAGCTGAAATTAGGTGAAGTTGTTTTGATTGCAAGTTGTGAATGTATGCAGAAAAGAGAATGAAAGTGAAGTTTGCAAGTTGTGAAAAAGCAATCACACCCCCCCAAAATATTGAGCCCCCCCCAAATATGCAAGTGCACGCTCAAAAGACGTCGGACTCAGCCGAAAATGCGTCTTAGAGCAATCAGTGCAAGACTAATGCAAACGGACGTCGGACTTAGCCGAAAATGCGTCCCAAGAGACTCAAAGTTTTGGCACTTTATAAACTAGTGCGTTTTTGAAAAATAACAAGTCTACACTGTGGAGAATTGAATTACAAGCACTTTTGCAAAAAATAACACCCAAAATCGAGCTACCGTTTGCAAGATTTTAAAGTTACAATTTTCTCATAAACTAGTGTTTTTGCAAAAAAAAACACTAAAACATTAAAAAAATGCCTGTTGTGGGGAGAGAAAGTGGCCTTCCAACCACTTGTTGGATTCGGCACAGAATGAAGAATTCAAATGAGGTTTTTGTGAGGGGGAATTGGCCTCCTACCAACCCAGGCCTCACCCTTCGTCTTCGTAGGTCGAAGATACAAGTGGAAATTAAACCTCTAAAAATTACTAAATTGTCTAAAAAATTTATTATTCAGTCAAATTGACTGATTTTTTTTTTTTTTTATCAAGCCAATTTTTCACTAATAAAATAAAGCAATGATAGTTTGGATAGAATGGCAAGTGTCCTTGGGTGCCACATGGGACGCTAAGTAGGAAGGGGCGTCCAAAAACAATAGTCAGAATTTATCTTATACAAAAGACAAAAAATAGCTTGCTGGAGGGTGCCATACGGCCTGTCTGAGGGCAGAACTAAAGCGCCTTGCTGGAGAATGAGACTTGGCTGAAGAGAAAGCTTAAAAGCTAGGCGCAGCAAACAGAGAATGACCAAAAACAAGGCACAACAAACTAGGTGCAGCAAACAGAAAAGGACCAAAAACAAGGTGTAGAAGTGTCACCAATCAAAACTCAGACCTGATTTTGCTGACTTGCTAGATGTTGGATGCCGTACGACTTATGGCTTGGCTGTAGATTGCTGTTGGAGGGCACTGGAAAGATAGAAACGTGGCAGCAAAAGTGGCGTTGGAGCTGATGTTGTTGAAGGACATAAGCTTGGCCCCTGGACTAGAACTACTGACCAAAAGAGCTTAGAGTTACTTCTCCCTCTGCTCCACACAACAAAAGACACCCAAATGCAACGATCTCCAAGAAAACTAACTAGATATTGACTGATGATTTTTATTTTTATTTAAATCTAAAAATTAAAAAAATCCAATCCTCTTGATTTCAAAATAAGCTAAAAGCATTATCATACACAAGATTACCGGGAAAGCTCTGATGCCATATCGGAGTTGTTGCCAGAATCCGGATAACGCGAGTGCAATGAAGACGTGATCACACAAGATAAATAAGTGCACACCACAAGATGCTAAAGCAATTTGACAATAACAAGAAGATAATTTGCACAAAACAAAATGAAGAAAACCAAATCTGAATTAACATGGAATGGCCAAAATGAGGACTACAAATAGGAGAGTACGAAAGTAACTCCTCCACAAAAGGTGGACAAGGCACACCAAAAATAGTCAGTAACTCCTCCATGAAAGGTGGTGACAAGGTGCTAAGAATAGAGAAGTAACTCCCATCAAGGGAGTTACTTATGACATTCTTATGACACCTATGACACATCTATGACACACACCTCCACATAAGCTAGCATATCCCACAAATGTAGGAAAACTCCATGTATGCACAAGAAATACAATTTCCCTAATTAATAAATAGGAAAAAAAAAAACCTACACTAATATTATCCATTAGATTGAAATTAGATGCAGATTACATATGCAAACTTAGAATAAGTTGTGTATAATTAAGGTTATCAATCCCTATTACGCCCTACTTCTATATACTACCCTCTACAACATTCCTAAGTTTAGATTTTCAATCTCAAGCACATTTAAAGCACTCAAATAAACTATCATTCTAGATTCACTTGCACTTGCACCAACACTTATGTGGGGAAAACTACATTGGGCTTGAGCCTTCTTCAGAGTATTGGTATGTAGCCAACTCTCATCACATGGAGGTGTTGAGGATGTCCATCCCACCACACTAAAAAACACATTTTTCTACTTGTATTAACTAGATGCCCTATCAACATGTAAGATAGGGGTTTGCTCATGAAATTAGTAAAAACAAACCATCTATAGGATTTCAAAATTCATGCATGTAAGAACAAGCCTTACATATCAAGACACAGGTTCACTCAAAAGCTCAAAAAAGTCTTGCACAAAGTAAACTACCACCAAAATAAGGACACTAACACCACATGATGCTATTGTCTAATAAGGGTGTTATTGTACAGGAGGGGTTTTAATACTTGTATCTTATTTATGACACTTAAAATAGTCCTTGCCTCATTTTATAGCCTCCATATCATCTATCTTATTCATTTTCCAGCTAAGTTCTTATTCGCATTATTTGTTATTTTTTTAGAAAGGTCAAAATTAATCAGTGCTTAATAAATTAGTGGCTATATTTATTGCATATTTTTACCCTAACTTATTATACTCATCTCGTTAACAACATAGGATTTAAATTCACTAAGTCCTAAAAGGTTAAAACATTTGGTGAACTTGACTTACTTCAAATACTACACAAACCCTGACCCTAGATAACCCTATGGTTTATATTTCCAATATTATGAGACCCAAATTTTAGATTTTAAATCCATACATTTTTTTATTTTATTTGATGTAATCATGAAAATAATAACACAATAAGTGCATCAATTTCTGTTGCAAAGTCTAATACTTTCATTTACATGCTTATTTCCTTTAATTTAGAATGAGCTCTAAAAAGGCACAAACACATGTATACATGATGCTTTATATCAATTAAAATACCTGTCATGTTTCATTATTTATTTAGCATATTATCTTTCTCTTATGTATAATTCAATTAAGACACGAATCTTTAAACACACAGAGAATACATTACATAAGATACCAACTTCATTACCTAAAGTTAAAAAGTCTCCTTTAGATGCCTTTTACTATTTGGTCCACTTTGATTTCTTACCTATCATTGCTAGATATAAGGGAATATCAGTGTTCTTGCTTATCCCTCCTACTTCTCGACCACATGCATCTAGCCACCATCTCACCTTTACTACCAACATTATGCTCCTAATAAACCCTTCGATCCAGGTTCTGATGTCTATATGTGGTCCCAAAGCATGGCAGGTTAGAAAAACTGATGGCTATAGCTTTGTCAACCAAAGTAATGCTTCTTCAACCACAATTTCCATTTTATATCTCCTATAAAATTATAATGCATACAAATACATTTTGTATGTAGCAATCAGTGATACTCATGTACCTCAAACATCTAAGCCAACTTATGTTGCTTCCATAATTAATATTATGAAACGGACATAAGAGCATATTTCATTTGAAAAAGAAGATCTCCCACCTCAACACATCATATATTTACACTTGTCTCTCTACATTACATTATAAATTAATGAGGTAGATGTCAAACAAGTTTTAGTTGACAATGGATTAGGATTGAACATTTTCAATATCTCTTTTCTTTGACTTCTTAATATACATGTTAAGGATTTGGATCCTTTTGATATGAACATTTGAGAGTTTGATAATATTCCACACAAAATCTTCATTCAAATAACACTAAACCTTACATTGGGGCCTAGAACACTACCTACAACATGTCAAGTTATGCCTAATGATCTTAATTACAATATCTTGCTTGGAAAACTGTAGATTCATGGTATGCACATAGTTGCATCCATTTTACATGCATGTTTAAAGTTCAACTACAAAGGTCATATCTACACTTGTCCTATGGGTAAAGAACCATTCAAATATTGTAAACGTACAAAGCCTTCACATAATTATATTCTTCACATGGATTTTTCTACAACACCACTCTAGTATACTATTCATAACTCATGTATCACTCCCCTAAATACTTCCATGGTATAGGATAATAAGTTCACTTCTCCTTTTGCATTGAGATACTTCAAAAAAAAATGTTACACAAGACATGGCCTTGGCAAACATGAGCAGGGAATTCTTAATCCCATTGAAAAATATGATCAACAAGGTAGACAAGGACTTAGATATAAAGATAACACATACAATTCCAAGTCATCTCACCATAATTCTCAGCATACAATGTTTTACCCACCTATACCATGGTCAAATGATATGGTAAACCATGTTTATACACTCTTATTTGTTTACCCTTATCTTATCGATGATACATGTTCTCTAGATCTACCTACTTTCGATGAATTAGCTAATGACGAAGTTCTCTTATAATTCTTGGGGGTATATGAGGATATCCCTTCCTTATATCATAAGAACAGGTTTCCTCATTCCACAAATGCCCAACCATACTTTAGTGAGTATTTAGATGATATTTTTCCTGACACATATAATATTATCCCTATAACAGTATACACTATGGATCGATCTATGTTACTTAATGAAGAGACATTCAAATTCAATTATGGCATAGATATCAATCCTTGTATCATACTATTGGCTACTACCTTACATAAAGAAGATAAAAATAATTTTAAGATTTTAAATGATTTTCTTGAAGTTTTTAGTTGGGCTTATTTTGATATGCCTGGCATTGATCCCTTAATTACAGTAGACAAGATTACACTCTATCATGATGCCAAGACGATTAAATAAAAAATTCAAAAATTTTACCCCAAAGTTACTCTTTTAGTATAAGATGAGATCTAATGGCTCTTAGATACTGGTTTCATTCAACCAGTTTCTCATCACCAATGGGTTGCTAATATTATTCCTATTATCAAACCTAATGGCCAAATCTAATATTTTTGTGATTCTAGAGACTTAAACAAATCATGTCTTAAGGATGATTTTTCTCTACCCACCATTGATATGATAGTCAAACCTACAACAAGCTATGAAATGTTGTATTTTATGGATGGCTTCGTCGGTTACAATCAAATTAAGATCACTAAAGAAAACCAAGAAACAACTTCTTTTACCACACCATGGGGCACTTTCTGTTATATAGTCATGCCTTTTAGATTAAAAAATGCAAGAGCCACATACCAACAAATAATGACACATATACTTCATGATCTCATTCATAAAATAGTCGAATATTATGTCAATGATTTGATTGTAAAATCAAAATAATGACACCACCATGCAATAGATTTGTGACATTTTTTTGAGAGACTAAGAAAATACAATGTACGATTCGATCCCAATAAATGCATATTTGGGGTTTCACAAGGTAAACTATTCGTATTTATAATATCACAATGTGATATCGAGGTTGACCCCAATAAAGTCAAAGTAATAATGGGAATGCCTCCTCCTACCAATTTAAAATAACTTTATTCCCTAAAATGGTCCTTTGAGGGACACCTACTCTAATGTTTGATAGTCGAAGAAGTTAAGTTTGCTATCAGATAGGTTCATGACAATAAATGTGGTTGTAATTTCAGTGTTAAAGCAATGTCACATAAATTACTTAGACAAGGTTACTATTGGTCAACCATGGAATAATAATGTTATGAACATGCCAAGTTATGCAGTAAATGTCAATGCCATGGAAACCTACACCATGTCTCTTCATAATAATTATAACCCATAGTATCCCCATGGCCATTCATGCGATGGGGTTTTGATCTTATTGGTAAGATAAACTTAGAATACATAAGAGGTCACAAATTCACTATCATAGCTACCAAATACTTTATAAAATGGGTGGAGGCCATTCCACTACAATCCATAAAAGGAGAAGATATATGCCATATTCTCATGACCAACATTATTTCTCACTTCAGCCTCCCAAAAACCATCATTACAGATAATGGAACTTATTTTAATAATAAAATAGTGAAGAAATTTTGTTCTAAATATAAAATCTGACACACATTCTCTACTCCATACTACCCACAAGGTAATGGTCAAATAGAAGCAACAAACAAGACAATCAATAGTATCCCCAATAAAATAATTACCAAATTTGGTAATGATTGGCATAATTAACTCATCTACGCACTATGGGCTTATCACACTAGTATTCACACATTGGCATGAGATACTCCTTATTATCAAGTATATGGTGTTGATGTTGTGGATTGCACCCTTGAAAGAAGGCTGGGCTTCTCTCTTCCACGTGACACAATGGAGACTCCCCTCTTGCTGTGGGTCTAAAAAAATTGGGGGGAGAATATCTAGATAAGGGCTAGCTCCTTTTGATGCATCTCTATGGTCCTTGATTTCCTACTGCTAATAATGGGAGGGGTGAAAAGGGAGAAGGATTACTGAAAATAGAACCTAAACTAATACAGTGATGTACCAATAAATGGTTGATCTACTTAGCTTTGACATACACTTTCCACCAAGAACTCATTTGACATGAGAAACTCTTCTGCATCAGTGAGTTAGGGGTCCTCTAGAGATACAGGGAGGAAGAACTACCAGAGGTGTTCTAAGACACATTATGGCATCTTGTTCACATGTGCCTATACTCTACTGTGGACACTTCTGGCTGACCTGCAAAAGAAGAACTCATAATACACTAGACATGTTGGAATCATTATTTGAAATCATGAAGGAAAATGACTTAACACAAGACAAAGCCATAGACATATGCAAAAGTGCAAGCTCAAATGGAGGTAAAAATGCTTCTTTTTTATTCAAGGTAAATTTTGGCAAAGCTTCGCCTTACAAGTTGAGAGATCCCTTTTACCAAATGAGAGATTACAATATATAACATAAAAGAAAAGACTTTGGCACCTTTCAAAACAAGTGGCCCATGCTGTGTTGAATACATTAGGAAGAGGAAGTCGCTGAAGGAACCATGTTGTGGCAGTCACTAGTCTTGACTTTAGTGTTTAAATCATATTAAATATCATTGCAAGAGCATGGGTCACTTTGTCTATTTGAATGACCAGGATGCTTCTCCATGAAATTCACTTGACTGCCTGCTCATTAATGCAAAATGAGCAAAAATGGGCCATTCTATTGAATGCCCGCGCTCTCCTTGGTAGCCACTTGGTGGAGACTTTTTCATCCATTTAGGAACTTCCTATCGACACCTTCTTTTGCCCCCTGGGCTGATTTGATTCGTGTCTATGCTTGGCTAGGTGCATATTTTGGAACATTCCAAATGTTGTCATATGTGTGTGGCCATGTTCTAGATTCTTTGTTTTGTTCCCTCTTTCCCATCTATATTTTTGTCTCTTTCTGGCAATTTGAGCTCTCGGGTTACCCTCTCATCTTTTGTTGGCTCCTTTGGCTCCTTTCTCAGTAGGTCGCTGAGTTCACCCTCAGGTCTTTATGCCTCTTTGAATTTCATTAGGCCTGCACCATTTGAAAACCAACATCTATTCCATTATCCTAAATTTGACATGCACACGCCCATCACCAGACGTTTGAACCTCCAATGGCTAGTTTGCTTCGTTAAGATTTGCATATTCGAGCCTGTCATTACCTTGGTCATTTCTTCGGCTTTCCAATTCCTTCAAGATTTTTCATTTGATCCTTCCCAAAGGGAAGGTGTCCCTTCTTGGTCCATCGAGAGTCCCCCACAAGGGAACCTTCGGTTCTCAATTCCTTCAGACATTTTATCTAAAGGAATTGTGCCCTTGGATTTTCCCTTGAATTTTCTTTGAATAAAATGTTTGAAGAAATCCTTTGTCCTTTGTTTATCATGGATTTCCTTCAGACAAAAAATCCAAAGGAATCCTTTGCCTTTCACTCTTTGATGAATCTACTCATTGCCTTCTATGAGGGCCCTTTGGGTCTTAGAATGCCCCTTCAAAACTTTTGATTTGGTCCTTCCCGTACCAAAGTGCCCTCCAAAGAAATTTTGTTGCCCTTTTTACAAACTACTTAGGCCATTTCGAGTTTTTCAATTATGACTTTGAACATTTCGATTGAGCTAAACCCTTTTTTGGAGTTCAATGGTTCAACGGTTCAATAGTTCAACACTCTATGTTCTGCAAGGAGTCATGTTCATTCAATTCCCTTGTGAATTTAATGTATCATTGAACCTATTGTTTGAACCTACTGCTTGAACCTATAATGGTTCAACGGTTCAATATTTTTAAGTTCAAAGCTCCTAGAAAGATCATGTGACTATTGGTCAGTCTGTGTAGTTCATTTCATATCATTGAGCCCCGATGTTGAACTAATTTTTCTAATTTTTAGGAAATGTGCCTTCAAATTTTGGTCTCTTTCCTTGTGAATTTCTTCTGACAAAATGTCTGAAGGAATTCCTTCAGGCACTTTATCCTTAGAGCTTTGTAAAAGACTTATATCTCTTTCAAGTTGGCCCATTCCCTTGCCAAAAAGGCTTGTGTAATTGACTGTCCAAAGTGAAAAAAAAAACTGTGGATCAACCCGAGACGTCTACAAGACTCAAGTCATTTGGTTCTTTACAAAAACATGCCTATTCAAAAAGGGGGAAAGCACAATTGCATAAAGGTGGATACATTGAAGACTGACTGCTCAAGATAGTAGGGAAGGAAGGAGACCAATGTTTTGGCCTCTAGGACCCAAAATGGTCAACAAATTGGCGATTCCCAAGGGAAGCATGCCTGCTATGCTTAGAAAGACTAGTAGCCTCAAATTCTATTCGACACAGAGTCAGGACATATCTTGAAAAGGTTAGCAATAACCTTCTAAAGACCTATGAACCAATAAAGCTTTACCTCAAGCACAAAGGAGAACACACTCAACAAAGGCTAAAAACTACATACACGCATGCAATAGCACTTAGGGAAAATGAAAGACACACAAATGAAAGCAAACTATTATGTACAACTAACTAGGTACATTTTCCTCCCTCCTAGATCAAAGGTAAAACTTCTTAAGTCTCCTTCATGGCAAGAAAACTTATGGTGCCAGACAAGTGGTTGAATGGAAAGGAGACTTGGTGACTTGCTCTTCTTATCTGCCACCTTGATTAGCTTGTATCCAAATGAATCATGGTCAAACATGCTTCCAACATATATGCATTTATCTTGCTCTTGGAAGCTTGTTTCATGTTGGCCCTTCATGCTACTGTGTCTCACCAAGAAGTCAATGGTTGTTAGTTCATCATCATAGGGATCATCTAGCTCATAACCCCCTTGATATGCATCATGGACTAACTTGTTCCATTCTACCTCATTAAAGAGACTGTTAAACTTATCTTCTACTTCCTCATGGCTTTCTTGAAGAAGTGTGACTGTTGTGATGTCTCAATGCTTGCTCATCCCATAAAACATCACCTTCTTGCTCAAGACTCTCTTCTTCAAAGCTTTCCTAAAGATGAATAGGCCTATCCTTTTCTTACTAAAAAACCAGAGTCTCTATCTATTTAAAGACATCCTCCTAATCCTCCTCCAACTCAGGTTCCATGGCATGGTCATCCTCCTCATCAAAGCAATAAGGAAGTTCATCAAACAAGGGAAGAGAGAGCTCACCATGCTTACTTTCTTCTTCATATTGCTGGAACATCCGCATGTATGCATGACCTGTGTCTTCTCCATTTTTGATGATGTCTTCAAAAGGAGCATCCATGATGATTTATTCCTCATTGTCATCCATGAGAGCTTCTTGATCAGCAACAAATTGGATCCTCTCTTCTTCACTTGCCTCATTCAAAATAGGTTCTTCCTTGAGAAAGAATGGAGAGGAGGGTTGGTGGACAAACTCATGTGAAAGAAGAGGCAATCCTCGAGCTAGAATTGAATTATTCTCTTCCTTCCATTTGGCTATTACTTCATCTATATCAGATGTGGCCTAATAGCTCTCTTGAAAGAGTGTAGATGGGTTGTGTTCAGACGTAGGATCTTCTACTTGGCCTGAACCATCCATCACACTTTGGTTAAGGAACCTCATTCTGAACTCCAATTCTATAATTTGCTTGGATATATTCTCTTGAAAGAATCTTTCTTGGAGGTCATGTGGATCACCATGCGCAAGAGCAGCTTTATCTTCTTCAAGGCCTTGAGCTGGTTCATAGTATTCCCTCCTCCAACTTGGAATCTTGACATCATGTTGAAAGACTCGAGGAGGTTGAGGAAGACTAGGAAGAGACTATTGATGTACAAGAAGAATTTATAGAAGAGAGACGTGTTGGTTCATAGTATTCCCTTCAAAGGAGGATTCACAACCTAAATAATTGAGAAGGTTCATTTCCATGAGAGGCTACTCTAATGCCCTTTGGTGTTGGAAAGCTAGGTGCAAGGGATTAAGAGTAGAAGTGATTAATGCATCAGATGAGCTAGAGTGAGCAAGTGTTATCTGGTAGAAAGGATTTGGTGCATAAGAGGGGGATTTCTTTAGAATAAGAGGGGGTTGCTTTGGAATGAGAGAAGGCACACAACGTTGACTACCTTGAATGAATGGACTCTTCCATTTTACTACTTCCTCCTTCATGGATTGCAAGGCCTGAGCTTGCCTCAACAAGCACTCCTCTTTGTACATAAGCTCTTGCTGATATTTATTCTGCTCCTCCAATCTGTTTATCTCCATCACTTGCTTCTCAAATTCTAGTGTTACTTCCCTTACTGTTAAAGGGCAACTACGAGAGCTACTTGAGGTGATTCGATGAACAACCTGAGCTTGATCAAATTTATATAAAGAACACAAGGCCCATGATGCTGAGCAATGGAATTATACATACCAAAAATGTGATTTCTTGATGGTACCAGGACTACTTAACCAGCTGATTAACCTCTGAGTCACCATTTGGTGTTGATTGAATGCCTCCAAAGGCTGATTTGTTGAAGAACACACCAAGAATTCTTCAACCTCTTAAACAAAATGTCCCACTGGGTATGCCAAAAACTATTGATGTTGTGGATTGCACCCTTGAAAGAAGGCTAGGCTTCTCTCTTCCACACGACATAATGGAGACTCCCCTCTTGTTGTGGGTCTGGCAAAACTAGGGGGAAAATCTCTAGATAAAGGCTAACTCCCTTTGATGCATCTCTGTGGTCTTGGATTTCCTATTACTAATAATGGGGGGGCTGGAAAAGGAAGAAAGATTACTGAAAATAGAACCTAAACTAATATAGTGATGCACCAAAAAATGGTTAATCTACTTAGCTTTGACATACATTTTCCATCAAGAACAACCTGATTATACACTTCATTTGACATGAGAAGCTATTTTGCATCAATGAGCTAGGGGTCCTCTAGAGATATAGGGAGGAAGAACTACTAGAGGTGTTCTAAGACACACTATGGCAACCTGTTCACATGTGCCTATACTCTGCTATGGACATTTCTGGCTGACCTGCAAAAGAAGAACTAATAATACACTAGATGTGTTGGAATCATTATGTGAAAGCATGAAGTAAAATGACTTAACACAAGACAAATCCATAGACATATGCAAAAGTGTAAGCTCAAATGGAATTAAAAATGCTTCTTTTTATTCAAGGTAAATTTCGGCAGGGGTCTGCCTTACAAGCTAAGAGATCCCTTTCACCAAATGAGAGATTACAATATATAGCATAAAACAAAAGACTTTGGTGCCTTTCAAAATAAGTGGCCCATGCTACATTAAATACATTGGAAAGAGGAAGTCGCTGAAGGAACCATGTTCTAGCAGTGGCCAGTCTTGACTTTTGCATTTAAATCATATTAAATATCATTACAAGAGCATGGTTTGCTTTGTCTATTTGAATGACTAGGCCACTTCTCCATGAAATTCACGTGACTGCCTACTCATTAATTCAAAATGAGGAAAAATGGGTCATTCTATTGAATGCCTGCGCTCCCCTTGGCAGCCACTTAATGGAGACTTTTTCATCCATCTAGAAACTTCCTGTCGACACCTTCTTTTGCCACCTGGGCTGATCTGATTCATGTTTGTGCTTGGCTGGGTGCATCTTTTGGAACATTCCAAATGTTATCATATGTGTATGTGGCCATGATCTAGATTCTCTATTTTGTTCCCTCTTTCCTTGCTATGTTTTTATCTCTTTCTGGCCATTTAAGCTCTTGGGCTCCCTTCTCATCTTTTACTGGCTCATTGGGCTCCTTTCTCTATGGGTCATTGAGTTTACCCTTAGGTCTTTATGCCTCTTTGAATTTCATCAAGTCTATGCCATTTGAAAACCAACGACTATTCCATTGTCCTTAATTTGACGTGTGCATGTTTGTCACTGAATGTTTGAACCTCCAATGGTTAGTTTGCTTTGTCAAGATTGACATCTTCGGGCCTATCATTACCTTGGTCATTTCTTCGGCTTTCCAATTCCTTCAATTTTTGCATTTTATCCTTCCCAAAGGGAAGGTGTCCCTTCTTGGTCCACCGAGAGTCCCTCGCAAGGGCACCTTTGGTTCTCAATTCCTTTAGACAAAATGTCCAAAGGAATTGTCCGAAGGAATTGTGCATTTTGATTTTCCCTTGGATTTTATTATGACAATTTTTTTTAAGAAATCCTTTGTTTGTCGTGGATTTCCTTTGGACATAAAATTTGAAGGAATCCTTTACCTTTTGCTCTTTGATGAATCTGCTCACTGCCTTCTGTGAATGCCCTTTGGGTCTTGGAATGCCCCTTCAGAACTTTTGATTTGGTCCTTGCCGACCAAAGTGCCCTCTGAAGAAATTATGTTTCCCTTTTTACGAACTGCTTAGGCCATTTCGGGTTTTTCAATTATGACTTTGAACCTTTCGATTGAACCTGAACCATTTTTTAGAGTTCAATGGTTCAACGGTTCAATACATTAACACTCTATGTTCTGCAAAGAGTCGTGTTCACTCAATTCCCTTATGAATTTAATGTATCGTTGAACCTACTATTTGAACGTACCGCTTGAACCTACAATGGTTCAATGGTTCAATATTTCAATATTTCTAAGTTCAAAGTTCAAAGCTCTTGGAAAGATCATGTCACTATTGGTCGGTCTGTGTATTTCATTTCATATAATTGAACCTCGACGTTGAACCACTTTTTCCAATTTTTAGGAAATGTGCCTTCAATTTTTGGTCTCTTTCCTTGTGAATTTCTTCAAATAAAATGTCTAAAGGAATTCCTTTAGGCACTTTATCCCCAGAGCTTTGTAAAAGACTTATATCTCTTTGAAGTTGGCCCATTCCCTTGCCGAAAAGGCTTATGCAATTGACTGCCCAAAGTGAAAAAAAATTGTGGATCGACCCAAGAATCTACAAGACTTAAGCCATTTGGTTCTTTACAGAAACATGCCTATTCAAAAAGGGGGAAAGCACAATTGCAGAAAGGTGGATACATCAAAGAGTGATTGCTCAAGATATTAGGGAAGGAATGAGACTGACTTTTTGGCCTACAGGACCCAAAATGGTCAACATATGGCACATAAGCAAATATCCCACTGGAGTTAGGAATCCCATCCTTGTGGGTCTACTTAAAAGGGCTCATCACAGATGATCAATATAAAGAGAGATGTCTCCATGAATTAGAATAGTTGGATCACACATGCATTCAAGCCGGAGGGCATCTCAGGGCATATCAAAAATGAATTCAATAGACCTACAATAACTATGTTCACAATAGGGAATTCAAAGTTAACAATTTAGTTTTAAAAGAAAATCTTAGAAACATCACTACCAAAGAAGAGAACAAAGGAAAATTCAAATTGAACTAGCTTGGCCCATACTTAATCACATAAAAGATTAGCCCAAAAGTATATCGTCTAACTTCACTCAATGGCAAGGCAATCAAAAACCCATTCAACATCATGCATCTAAGGATATTTTACATATAAAATCAAAAAATATTTTCATATTACTTGTAAATAGCTTATATCCAGAAAATAAAAAATTATGTAATATGTCAAAAACATAAAAACATTCAAATATTTTCTCAAAAAATACAAAACTATAGATTGCATGCATTTCCATATCTACACTTCTTATATTTTTTAGGTACTACATATGTCATCTATCTTAGTATAATTGGTCTTGTCATGCATACATGCTTCACTTGTTCTTGTCAAGTGCTTCCAGAATGCTATAGGACTCAAGTCCACTACACCAATCTAGATTTGCTATCATCTACACGCTAGGGGCATATGCATAGATACATGGGCTCTTAATTTGACACATTCACCCATTTGGAGGTATCCTATACACAATTTCAATTACCAAGTTACATCTTTCTAAACTCTACATCACAAATTTAACATTGTTATATCTTGATATTGATCATGCTACACTTACTCATATTTCTTTTCAGTTATTACTATTTTAGAATCAGTATATGTACATCTTAACTCTTAAACAATTTTGTATTATAGGTTAATGTATACTTCCATTATAGCTTTCTTAGTTTATTCTTGATTGTGTCTCTATGCTTCTTCTATTCGAGGGCATTTGAATATGACATTACTCTTTGGCTCTATGCCACTTCTTTTCATTATATGTATGCTTTGGACATGTGCCCATGTCCTTGTGTGTGCCTTCCTGATTACGTATGCAGACATTTAAACATGTCCTTTTATGTGGCTCTAAGCCTACTTGATTGTTGTTTATGTATGTGCACATTTGAACACGTCCTTATATGTCTTGCTTTCTCATATTTAGTGACATGTGCCCATGTCCCTTATATGATAAATCCTTGGCCTACTTTGCATGCCTCATGTGTGTTGTATGTATGCTTTATTTTATGCATCATGTCCATGACACTTATATCTTTCTTGCTACACATTCTAGTTTTAGATGCCATGAGGGACATCATACATCTCCCCTTCCTAGTTGAGTGTTGTAATAGACAGCATGCCCCATCCCCCTAGGTAGATACTCTGATATTACTCAAATTTGTTGTTACATACATTGTTATATCTATCTTGATAGATTTGTGAATGCTAGACATAACATATATTTCACATTATAAACTTATGCTCAGATTTTCTTACATTTTGATGTCATATATGCACATTAGATCAGATTATTACAAAGACATCATATATCCTCTGGCTAACACACATCTTACAGAGCTTTATCATTTAAGGATAGTTCTTGCATAGGTTAAATAACTCCCTCAAAAGAGGGGCATTCACAGGGGTTTGTCACAGATATCAAGTTCCCATAATGCACTCACAATACATTTTTAATGCACAGGCTTAGATTACAAAAACCAGACTCAGGTAAACACAGTGGAAAACAATGGCATAAAGATCAATACAGTTGCATAGATATCATAATAGATGAAAATTAGCACCTAAATTGGGACACTAACACCACATGGTGCTACTATTTAAGATGGAAGTATTGTCCAGTAGCCTCAGTTTCAAAAAAATATAGATTATCTAGAAAAGTACAATAGGTACAGTCCATGTTTGCACAAGTTTAGTTATAAAGTTACTAGTTTTGGCTTAATTTAGGTCATATTCATACTATTTTTCCTAGATTGGGGGCATCATGCATGGCATGACCATTCATATTTATAGTTCAGCTTAGATACAAATTATTACAACTCAATCTAGAATACATCTACTCATATATCAAATTTGGGGGCATGTGCAAGGCACAATATTTCTGTATGCTCATTTACACACTGGTTAATCAAATGGAATGACAAATTACATGTCATTCTCTATGGTATATACTTCAAACATCATATTCTCATATTCTAGATTACACACTAGTTATATGCCTTACTCCATTACAATGGTTGGCATTCCTAAGTTGCCTGGAGTTTCCTAATATACCCAAGTGGCCATAGAGCTTATGTTTCTAGTTATACCTTTCCATTACATTGTGTAGTTTTAGTTTTAGATGCATCTACTACACATGGGTAGGCAATGATGGATTCATTGTCTACTTAAGTTCTTGAGCCACCAACATGAGAGGGTTAGACACACGATCAGTCCAATCCAAGCTATTCACAGGTCATGATCCACCAAGCAGGGGTGGGAAATGATGGATTCAAAACTAAATTGAGTTCCTAAGCCATCCACACATGAGGATTGAGCAATTCATTAACTAAATTCAAGATATTCATTAATTGATCACTATATACAAGCACACACATAGATTGTCACCAGGTTTTATGCATTGATTCATATACCTAGTGAGGTGTAGTCATTCCATTCCTCTCTCTTATCCCTTTACTCAATTTTTACTTAATTTTAGTTAGTTTTTCTTCTTTACTCAATTTTGTCTTTAATTTTGATATCTCTTAAGTAAGGATCGATTTATACATCTTTCACTTGTAGCACATGCAATGGAACATGCTTCACATACTCAAATCCAGAATCACAAGCTTCATCTTTTAGGTAAGTCTAGGTACACTTTGCTACATTTATAGAATAAGGGGGGGTGCATTAAATGTAATTACCTAAAAGTGACACTTGAGTTCTAAGAGTGCTACTTGAGACCACCTATCCCTAACTTAGCCCTAGACCTATCATAGGGGTTATTTTCACAATTATCCAACTTTCTTGTGTTCACAGGGTTCTTGGTGATCCCCAAATTAGTCCAAGACCCTCATTCTTACATTTTGGCCATTCATGCCTTGGGTTCTGCCACCTACAAACCAGTGCCAAATGGTGCTAGTGTACTAATATTGGAGTTATTGTCCTTTCCCTCCTTTTTCCATAAATGAATATCTTTTCAAATCTTAGACCTCTTAGGGTTAGCCTATACCTCTTTTAGCACCTACAGAAGCACCAAAAAAATATAAATGCATAACTTTTATCCCTTTATCCACTAGATTAAAATCACATACAAATTACATATGTAAACTCATAACAAGTTGTGCACAATTAAGGTTATCAATCCCTATTCTACCTTACTTCCATATACTACCATCTACAACATTCCTAAGCTCAGATTACTTAGATTTCCAATTTCAAGCACATTCAAAGCACTTGAGTCAACTATCATACTAGCTTCACTTGCACTTGCACCAAAACTTAAATGGGGATAACTACATTGAACCTGATCCTTCTTTGGAGTATTGGTATATAGGCAACTCTCATCGTAGTGGGGTGTTGAGGATGTCCAACCTACCTCACTAACAGACACACTTTTTTTCTTGTATCAACTATATAACTTAAAAACATGGAAAATTAGGGTTTGATCATAAAGTTAGTTAAAATAGGCCATCTATAGGGTTTCAAAACTCATACACATATGAATAGGCCTTATAGATCCAAACACAAGTTCACCTAGAAGCTCATAATAGTCATGTACAAAGGAAACTACTTCCAAAATAGAGACACTAGCACAACACGATGCCACTGTCCAATTAGGGCACTACTATCCAGGACGTGTTTTGATACCTTGATCCTATTTGAAACACTTAGACCAATCCTTACCTTAGTTTTTAGCCTCCAAATGATCCATCTCAATTATTTTCTAGCGAAGTTCTTATTTGCTTTATTTATTGCTATTTATAAAAAGGTAAAAATTAGTCAATTCTTTAACAAATTAGTGGTTATATTTATTACATATATCTACCTGACTTACTATACTCAGCTCTTTGACGACGTAGGATTTACATCCACTAAGTCCTAAAAGGTTAAAACATTTTATGAAATAAACAACACCATGCCGTTCATGTAGTAAATCATCAATTACTGGAATATAGAACTTATTTTTTTTGTTTCCTTGTTGAGTTCTCTATAGTCTAGAAACATTATCCAAGTCTCATCTTTATTACACAAAATGACCGCTACAGATGAATATTCACTTTGGCTATGTCTGACAATGCCCACTATATACACTCAAATTTAGACACACTATTTGCGATACCACTGTTAGGTTGTGGAGCTAAAAGCTTCACTGATGCAAACAGGGGAGGAGGTTGCTGAGTGTCACAGTCACCGGCGTCGATCAGGCCAACTGACATCGGTCAGGGGTAGACAGGAAGGCAACCAACATCGACAGTATTCGGCTGATGTCAGTCACCTCCAGACTAACAGGGACTGACGTCGATCACCTATGCGGTTTCAAACTGTGAGTTCCACAGACAGTTCGTTAACGAACTAGTTATTTGCATGAAGAAGGCTAATTTTAGTCTTGAGCTACGGATCTAATTATTATAATTGAATGTCTAATTATTGTTTGCATGTGATCTATATAATAGACTAATGGTTGTATTATAATTTGTGCTAGTTTAGAGTTGAGCTTCGTTAGCTCTTTCTGAGAGTGAAGAGAGCAAGGGTAGCTCCTCCTAGTTCCACAAGGGTGCCGAGTGTGTATGATCAGGTTGGTCTACAGGTGTGCTAGATCAGGGAGAAGATCCACCGGGGTACTGGTTTGGAGAATCATAAGGACTTGGTGAGGCAAGGACAAGGGTTCTTCAGGGTGTAGAGAGATCTACATGGGTAAGTAAGATCATTGATTTGCAGGTGTGTGTGTGTGCAGGTCAAAAGTGATCTACGGGGTAGTAGGATCAAAGGTGATAGCAACACAATAGGTAGCAAGATTAGGAGAGATCTACTTGGAGTACATTGTGTACTTAGAGTGCATGGAGTACTCTGATTTAGAGTGCGTGGAGCACTTGTGTACTGGCAGTAGTGATACTGACTGGTGGTACTAGCAATAGTGATACTGACTCGTTGGAGGTGAACAACAACTCTGTGTGTAAGTTACTTGTTGGGACCGTAAGAGAGAGAGTGAGCTCTTGAAGATATTTACTGTTTATGCCTTAGAGGTGTGGGAGCCCTAGAGGTGTGTAAGGAAGAAGATTGTGACATCTTCTTTGTTGTTTTTCCTTCTGGAAGAGTATTAATACAATTGGGTATTGTCTCTCATATTCTGTGTTATTTCTGAATTCTAGTTACTTGTGATTCTAGTTTAATTCTGCATGTTAAGTTGCTTGTACATGGTAATCAATTGTGCTTCCTAGATCCTAACAGTGGAATCAGAGCATGTTTGTTTTTCTATATTCCTGATAAAGTGGTATCAGAGCTAAGGTTGCAAGGAGCAGGTTTGTGTTTGATTACAGGTCACTCTCAGGGGTTTTTGATTGAGTGGGAGTAGAGCAATGGCAAAAGAAAGTAAGCTAAGAATGGAGGAATTGAAAATCATGAATGGTCAATTACGGTGTTATGGAAAGAAAGAGCAGGTAAAGAAATATTGTTGGTTGGTAGAAGATCAGCATGAAGGAACTGAAGAAGCAGATGTTGTAGGTGTTGTTGCACATGATGCTCTGGGATGTTCCTTGGATAAAGAAGAATCTTGTTTTATAGATTTTGTTGCCTCTTTCCATGCAGCCCGAAATAGAGTATTTTTTCATGTTAAGGTCCTTGGAGACTTTGGAAAGATTTATTTAGGGGCTGGTGTGCCTTGCTAAAGAATTGGCAAATGGGAAGTGAAGCTGAAATCATAGGCAGCCAACACATGGGTGTTGAAGGAGGTCATGCAGGTCCCAGTCTTAAAGATGTGGCTAATTTTTTCAAAAAAGTTGGGTGATGAGAGATGCACAAAAACTCTCACAGCGGATGCACTTGAATTAGCTGGTGGTAAGAAAGCAAGTACTCTTTATCTACTTGCTTATATTACTAATTCTTCTTCTGTTGTGAAGACATGGCTTTGTAGGCTTGGTCACATGAGCAAGAAGGAGATGCATGTTCTTAAGAGGAAGTCAGATGTCTTTGACAGACTTAAGAACTGGAAAGCCTTGGTGTTTATGGAGGAGATGATGGACAGAGATCAGTAGATGGGACTGAGTAACTCTGAGCAGGGCAGTTTGGATAGGGTATGATTTAAAGAAAGCTTGTAGGTAAAAAGTCATCACTCACAGGCAAACACAGGTACCAACGTCGATTAGGAGAAACTGGCATCGAACAGATAGGTACCGACATCGATCATGTGCAGACCAGAGGAGTCAGTGGTGTCAGGCAGGTGGAGACTGACATCGGTAGGATAACTGGTGTCGGTGACCTAGACAATCGCATGAAATCGACGTCAGTCGGATGTAGATTGTGTGGTGACCGAGGTCGGTCACTGTAACGGATTTTGGGCAGACAGCAAGTTGTCAAGAAGTCTCAAACGCCCATATGGAGGACTGAAAGGGTAAGTAAGCCTCAAATTCGTTGTTTCTCTTCTTTATACTCGTTGCTCACTACAGAGCAGGGAGGATCTAGGAAACAATGGGAGCATGGCATGAATAGGATGCAAAACCAAATAGGAGATTTGGTAGGGTTGCCAGCCGGTATGAAAGCACTGAAAGACGAATGGATACCTTGGTTAAAGAATAGAGAGAATGGACACATGAGACAGAAGGCCAGGTCATATGGTCTTGAGGAAGCTCCAAGACAGTGGTACAGGTTTGACAGGTGGATGACAAAGCATGGCTTTAGTCCATGTCATTGTAACTACTGTGGTTTCTTTACTAGGTGGGTGATGATTGCAACATCATCCTGTTACTGTATGTTGTGTGTTTGCTTGATGTAGGGTTACACATACAGGGATTTTTTGAGCTAAAGGTAAAGTTAGTTCAGAGGTGTGTCATGAAGAATTTGGAGGAGCAAAATTCTTTGGCATGGGTAATCCTAGAGACAGGGAAGATCACAAGTTGATGTTATCACAGGATGATTGTGTGAAGGTAGTGCAGGATGTAGAATAGGGTAGCACACCTATGGATGGACAGTTCACAGAATAGGGTCCCCAATCACATGATGAGATTGAGTACATGTGTACTCCCTGAGTTTGCCCAACCAGTGGGTGCTGTCAGAAAGTTTATAGTCAATCTGGGAAGGAAGCAATGGAAAGCGATTCAGTGGGTTCCCAAGTATCTGAGAGGGACCAACAGCAAGGATTCGTGCTATGCAGAGTCAAGTACTTCAGATTTGGTAGGTTACTTGGATGACAGGAGGTGCATCACAGGTTTTGTGGTGGTTGGTCTTCAAGGTTGAGCTTGAAGAGGGATACAAGCCAAGAAACAGATTAGATGGTGTACAGGTACTAGTATAGTGCAGTTGTTTATCTCCAAGTGGGAGATTGTGAGGTTGTGGAGCTAAAAGGTTCACTGATGCAAACAGGGGAGGAGGTTGCAGTGTCACAGTCACCGGCGTCGGTCAAGCCAACTGACGTCGGTCAGGGGTAGACAGGAAGGTAACTGACATCGGCAGTATTTGGTCGACATCAGTCACCTCCAAACTAACAGGGACCGACGTCGGTCGCCTGTGTGGTTTCAAACTGCGAGTTCCACAGATAGTTCGTTAATGAACTAGTTATTTGCATGAAGAAGGCTAATTTTAGTCTTGAGTTGGGGATCTAATTATTGAAATTGGATGAATAATTATTGTTTGCATGGGATCTATATAATAGACTCATGGGCTGTATTGTAATTGTGCTAGTTTAGAGTTGAGCTTAGTTAGCTCCTTCTGAGAGTGAAGAGAGCAAGGGTAGCTCCTCCTAGTTCCACAAGGGTGCTGAGTGTGTATGATCAAGTTGGTCTACAGGTGTGCTAGATCAGGGAGAAGATCCATCGGGGTACTGGTTTGGAGAATCATAAGGACTTGGTGAGGCAAGGACAAGGGTTCTTCAGGGTGTAGAGAGATCTACATGGGTAAGTAAGATCATTGATTTGCAGATGTGTGTGTGTGTGCGAGGTCAAAGGTGATCTACGGGGCAGCAAGATCAAAGGTGGCAGCAACACAATAGGTAGTAAGATTAGGAGAGATCTACTTAGAGTACGTTGTGTACTTGGAGTGCATGGAGTACTCAGATTTGGAGTGCATGGAGCACTTGTGTACTGGCAGTAGTGATACTGACTGGTGGTATTGGCAGTAGTGATACTGACTGGTTGGAGGTGAACACCAACTCTATGTATGAGTTGTGTGTTGGGACCACAAGAGAGAGAGTGAGCTCTTGAAGAGATTTACTGTTTATGCCCTAGAGGTGTGGGAGCCCTATAGGTGTGTAAGGAAGAAGACTGTGGCATCTTCTTTGTTGTATTTCCTTTTGGATGAGTATTAATACAATTGGGTATTGTCTCTCATATTCTGTGTTATTTCTGAATTCTAGTTACTTGTGATTCTGGTTTAATTTCGCATGTTAAATTGCTTGTACATGGTAATCAATTGTGCTTCCTAGATCCTAACAGTGGAATCACAGCATGTTTGTTGTTCTAGATTCCTGACAACCCCCACTTTCAACACCTTACTAACATCATCATTATTCATCATTGTTCATCACTAGTAATAACCATTCATCCTTAATTTTCAACATCCCTTATCTATCATTGTCATTACAACACTAATCCGATTACATCCATAACCCTAATCAACAAATTCATAGCCTAACCACTCACACTACCAACCCCCCCAATTAATTAATAATCTCATTACATTTCATTTAAATCCCATGTGATTCAAACTAGAATAAAATATAAATTAATCAAATATTTAATCATCATTAGTTAGTTGGTTAGTCATAAAAATAAAATCCATGCACATCTAAAATAAATAAATAAACAAAATCCAAATAAATCAAATCACCCGTCTATCATCACATCATTCAATCCATGGTCAAATCCTCAAATCTAAGACAAGATCTAATCATGCCCATAACTCTTCAAATCAATCCTTACATCCTCAACCCCTCACATTTATGCACCAAATCCCCTCATTCAATGAGGACTTTGACTTGATCCTAACCCTTCATCTTGAATCAGATCCAATGGTCATTTTCATTTTCAAAAATCTATAAATTGGATGCCCCTCCTCCATTTCTACCAAGCTCCCTTAGCCTACAAGACTCTAATATTTAATAAATAAAACCTTACAATCAATCCATCCATTCATCAAACCAACCATAAATCCATCAAGGGGAATTGGTACAAACTTACATGTGCACATTTAATTGAGAAACCACATCCATTTACAATCCGAGCAAAATCTACACAACAAGAGCTCCTTATGGTAAGTGAAGGTGCATTATATTTACCCTTAAGCTCAATTTGAAGTATGATGCATGATTAGAGTAGGAATTGGTATTATTTTAATTATTTCTATTTGTTTTTATCTAAATTGTGTGTATACATTATTGACATGCCCTGTGGGACACTATCCACAATCCTTGTTTTATTTGTCTTGTTAGGAGTTATTAGCTTAGATAGTCTAGTTTTGAAGGCTAATTAGGGTCAATTTGAATATATTTTTTACAAAATTAGATTCAAAATCACATTTTTTATGTTGCAACATATTTATCCTATGAAAATGAGTCTCTGCATACAAAAACAACATTTATGTGTTGTCTTGTAACATCTGTGTTATGTTTGTCTATGTATCTATTTTAGGCTTATGCAAAGATGTTGTAACATCTACGTGTTTATTACAATTTGTGCCATGTCTGGTAGTGTCTACACTTTGATTACCATTATCTGCATCTGTTATCCTATTTTTCATAAACATCACAACATCTACATGTTTAGTAGCATATATGCTTTGTTAGATAACATCTATTTTATGACTACCAACATCTACATATTTGATCATATTCTATTTGGTTTACATGTATGTCACAACATCTTTATTATTCCTAGTGTCTACAATCTTTAAACAACATTTTCACTCTACGTTGTAGTGTATGCATTTTTTAATTATTTTGCTTGTAGGTTTTACACTTGTCAAAGAATCCAATCATTGAAAACTACATATAATCTATTTGTAAGTTTGTTGGTTAAGATATATCATCAAACAAACATAAATATATAATTAACTAATCTTATATAGTCAATTAGTTTAGATATCATTTCCTAGTCTTGTTTGTGCGTGTATGTCTAGCTCACATACTGCATATATTTTTACCTCACATTGTAAGGCAAACATGGAAATCAAAAATGGTCTAGGACATTTGTGTTACTTAAGGAACAAATTACATATGCTTTTTACTCATGCTACAAAGTGATCTTGAAAACCAAAAACAATACATGCCTTTTTAATTTTTAATTTCTAGGGTATTTTGACTAATATTTCATCACCCAATTTAGAGATAAAGCTCGTGTTCAAGAAGGATATAAAATTAAGGAGGAACTATCGCTATTGGATAAGTAGTCACCTATTTTACTAGCACAGTGAAGTGAGGTGGTTTCATCCACCAATATCCAGGCCCTAAACATCACCCATATACATATTTAAGCCTCCTCATACTTCAAGGTGTGTGTGTGTGTGTGTGTGTGTGTGTGTGTGTGTGTATAAATAAGATGTTCCTATTTAGCATGTTCAAGCTAGCATAAAATCCTCTTTTGCCATAGATAAATAGTGATGCCAAGAACACAACATTCTCTAAGATCACCCACCACGTGCATTTTGGGATATTATCAGTGGGACAATATTTTATATGTGATCTTACTTAAGGTAACGTAGGTTGTTCTTGCATGTGTTTTTTTATTACATCACCTTTCTAAGTAACCAATTTCAAACACAAACCAAATTCAACTAAGGTTAAACCAAGTCCTATCAAAAAATTAAATCAAATTAAATGCAAATGGGATCCCAAATCTAAAATCAAAACATACTTGACTAAATTTAATAGATAAGCTAACAAGTGTCAGACTAACTCGCGCATCTATCTTTCGACATCAAGACCCTCATTGCCTAGTCAATCCCATGATAGTTATCCCCATCTAAATTCTAATACTCCTTGAGCCCTTGAGCCATATAAACTACATTTTCCTAAGTTTTGGCAAAGTTCGACTAATAATTGGCTTAGAAGGATGCTAAGGAGTTCAAGTAAGCCATGTGTCAAGATATCAACTTGTAACTCCTCAATTACGAAATAGTAGTTTCAAGAGATACAGGATGAGTCATAGGAGGTGAAGAGCCACTTCTACACCCCCTCTCATGAGGACATTGTCAAGCTAAACTAACACATATTGAAGATGTATGATAAGACTACTTTTTCACCTTCTATCTACATTATAATTAGTTTCATGGTAGATGACAATCATAATGGACTCTCTACATGTCTACCCTCTCTCTTATCTATTCTTCTATATATACTTTTACAAAGGACATTGTAAAGGATCTTCCATGTTAGTATGGCGAAGCCTTGCAAAAATTAATACTTGTTGTTGCTTTTGAAGTGAATACAAACTATTTTGCCTTCTTCATCTCACATTTAGTGTTTTCATGGTGAATTATTGATAACTGTTAGTGTCGATGTTTAATCTCCTTACATTTGTCCTAGTCATTCTCACCTCTTTGTGAGTAAATTATCTTATTACAGGTCGTGTGGTGTGTATCAAGTGGCTATGCAAATGTTAAGTAGAGAAAACCTTCATTACTACCTTGTTATAGGCCTCTTGATTGTCCCTCTTAGTTGATCTATCAAGTACAACCTCCATATTGAAATACTTATGCTAGAAAAATTGTTTGAAGTTGTGATTATATTCAGCCATGTCCTAGCTTTGTTATCAACTCATAGACAAGAGGAAGAGACACATAATTTGGTGCATCACCCCTTTTTTTTTTGCTTTCAACTTTCTCTTTCCCTTTTCATTGTAATTTGAGTAGGTCTAGTGAAATTATAGGTGTAGCATCAAGGGATCCAACCCTCTCTAGAGGTTCACTTTAGTCACAGGTCACCCATGGCCTTAAAGAGTTCCTAATGTGTCAATTAAGTGAGGAGACTTCAAACACCTCTTAAAAGGGTATAACTCAAAGTGATAACAATTTTTGGCATGCCTAGTAGGATACAAAATCAAGAAGATTGCTTTATATTGGTGTTGATCTTGACATACTTGTAGCTATTATAGCATCTACATTTAGCATCTGGTGACTTCAAAGAGCTTTTAAGCATCATGGTTATAAGACTAGTGTCTAGTTTTCATGCCAAAAGTAACTACAAGATCTTCTGCTAATGGTAATCCTTTTGAGTTTGTATAATTACCTTATCATTCAACTAAGAAAAAAATATTTTCTATTACACACCCTCATCCAAATTTTTTTTTTTATTATTACTTCAAATCTATCTATAAAAAAGTTTTATCTACTTCCAAATTTTAAGAAGGCAGTGCCTAAAAATCATGTTTTTACTCCTTTCATGGTGGTATCCCCCTCGACCTATCTCAATATGATGATATCTCTATTGTTGCCCTTAAAAACATCCCACACTTCATTGGAGAAAATTTTACTGCACCTATTGAGCATATAAGAGACATTGCTAAAATATATTTTATACATCATGTGATACAAGAGAATGTGGAAATCAGATTGCTAGCCACTATATTTAAAGGAAAGGCTCTTCAATGGTATAGAGGCTTGAGGCCTAATTTCATCGCTACTTGGGATGAATTGGGAGAATAATTGTCTAAGCATTTTGAGGATAAGAGTGATCACTTGTCCTTGGTGGATCAATTGACTAATATAAAGAAGGATCATAAAGAATTCATTGTTGATTTCAACTATAGGTTTCAAAAGACTTGGGATAGGATCTCAACCATAGTCAAACCCACTACAAACTATGCCTTTTTATACTATTTGAGGGATTTGAATAGTTACAAAACAGTAATGATTCAATCAATAGGGGTAAATACATTGCTTGATGCATATGAAGTGGAAATAAGTGTTGAGAATTATCTTATCTAATCTGGTAATATTGTTCCAAGGCCTCTTAAGCCTTTGTTTCCAAAATTACAACCCCTACTCCTTCTACACCTCTATACATTTCCCACATTGGCCCATATTCCTTCGCCAAATAATCAAGAAAACGTTGCCCCTACTCCTCTTAATGACTTGCATGAAGTCAAGACTATTATACAAAGTTTTAGCAATGAAATTGTAACATCAAGAGGCAACAAACTCAACACTATAGGCCTTGGTAGCCCCACAACCATTTCAATCAACCCAATAGACCTCATTTCTAATGTAATTATCGACGTCAATGACAAATCACCAATGATAGGCCTTAAAATAGTTATAATCCAAATGTTGCTAGCTATTCAAATGCAATTGTTCTAGCTCAAAATAATCTAGTCTAATATCAATCATGGTGCCTTCCTTATGATCAACTCCAAAATAAGACTATATACTTCAATGTTGTGTCCAATAAAACTCCCATGGTGCAAGGTGTTTAAGTTTCTCAAGGTGTTCAAGCTTCTTAAGCTCCACAAGTTGAAATTCCACCACAAAAAGAAGCTAATCAAGGGCAAGTGCAACCTGATTCCACATTTGTTAATTGGAAAGAAAGAGATTATTTTGCTATGAATCAATTTGGAGGTATAAGTAACATTGATACACCTGTGGTAGCCAACACAAGGGATCAAAAAAGAGTAATAGAAGGTAATAAAGAGGCAAATAAAGTACCTATTACCTCATCAAGTGTCCCAAGGGACAAATAGGCCTAATGTAACCCCTAAAGTGTAAGAAATATAGAAAATTTAGAATGTGAGAACTATTCCTCTACCTCAATATTCACAAGCTCAAGATAGTGTTGTTGTTCCTAAAGGATAACCAAAGATTGGTAGTTCTTATATGAACATTATTGATCAAATGAATATGGCACATGTGATTCTCTCAATGTGGGAGACATTGACCATTCCTAGACAAAAAAACCTACTTCAGGAAGAGCTATCTAATTTCAACCTTGCAATTGGATCAACAATGAAAGAGAGAGTAGTCCTCATGAATGAAACTCAGCCTAAAAGAGGGAAACAAGTCAAAAGTGATAAGCCTCCTCATTTATATATTTCTCTCATTATAGGTGAGTCTTTGGTTCATAATTGTATGGTTTATAGTGGTGCTAGTACCTTTGTAATGCCTAAATAAGTGGATGATAAGCTAGGCCTAAAATATGAGCCAATCATCAAAGGAGTTTTATAATTGGATCGAAAAACCACCAAGACTATAGGTATTATCAAAGGTCTAAATTTAACCTAGAATTCTTTCCCCACTTTTTCAATTCCTCAAGAATTTTTTGTAATAGACCTACCACCCCACTTTGCCCTATGTCTATATAGGGAGTTCACAACCAATATTGGGGGATACCTATCATCAAATTGGTCTTACATATTTTTTAGGATTAGGTATGGCACTAAAGTCAAGATAGAATAAGAACCAATTTCTAAGAGTCAAAGAGAACCGTGTGTCCCTAATGTCTCTAATGTTAATTGCATTGTCCATGATGAAGGATATCTCCATGTTGATCAAGAACCAACTGTTTCCCTTGAAGTCTTACTTAATCTCTTTCTCGATGAGTAGGGAACCAAACATCATGAACATGATCCATATAATTTCATTTAAGAAGTAGGCCTAAGGGTGCATTTTTTACATGAGGAAGGCTCTTTCATTCCATCGTTGGTCAATCCTAGTGAGCCCATGGATGTAATTCTTTGATGGATCAAGAAGTAAGATTATTGAAGGAGGTGGTGAAATGTTGATGTCTCCTTCCAAAGAAAGGTATTATACCACTTTCATATTTAAATTTAGTTATACTTGTAGTGTAGTAGAGTGTGAAGTACTTGTACATGGCCTTCAACGGGCTAGAAAAAGAGGAGTGAAGTGCTTACAAGCATTTGGTAATAGTGAGTAATTATTCATAAAGTAAAAGGTCAAAATGTAACAAATAACTCCTTGTCAAAGTCCTAAAAGCATAAGGCATGGGATATTATTGAATATTTTGAGGTCTTCAACATACAATCCATTCTAAGATAAGAAAATAGACATGTTGATAGGTTGGTTGTTGTTGGAGTTCAATTTTATATCCTCAATTATGTTAAGAACTCAAAATGTCAACCACATGTCAAGGTAACAATAAGACCTTAAATTCTTGATAATGATGTTAATTGGTAGTTCTTTGATAGTGACAAATAGATAGTATTTTTTCTCGAAGAAGAGGGTGAGTTCTCTTCATGAAATTAGTCCAAATTGCAGCAACAATCTGGTGATCAGATTATGAAACTAAGGTCAAACGAACTTCCTAAAGGTTTAGTGACACTTGAAAGAATTTTCAATGATGATGATAAAAAAAGGAAAGAGAAGATAAGCATATCTACCAAGCAAGATAAGTATGAGAGGGTCACCACATTCAAAGACAAACTTCTAGCACTTGGAAAGGTATGTAACAAGGAAGATAAAATTGCATCCATTGAGTTATGTAAAAAGTTTGCTAATATATTTACTTGGGAGTATAGTGATCTAAGATGTTTTGATCCTAATTCAATACACTATAGATCTAGATGTAGATGTTAAACCAGTAAGACAAAGGCAAAGGCCTATCAAAATTAAAAAAAAGTCCCAAATGAGGAAAAAATTGACTAAGGTGATAGAGTCTAGCATCATATTCCCTATCAAACACTCATCTTGGGTTACCAATCTAGTCCCTATAAGGAAGAATAATAGATAGATAAGGTTGTGTGTGGATTGTAGAGACTTGAATAGAGTTTCATTGAAGGATGATTAACCTTTGCCTTCTATGGAACAAATCTTGTAGATGGTAGTAGGTTTCAAACTTTTCTCTCTCCTTGATGGCTATTCAAGGTACAATCCAAATTTGGTGCAAGAAGAAGATCAATATAAGATAGTATTCACCATAAAATGGGGCACATATGCATATATTAAGATGCCTTTTGGGTTGTCTAATGTTGGATCTACTTTCCCAATAGCCATGGACATCAAATTTCAAGGTTTGACAAATAATATAACGTTGATTTATCTTGTTGATATCACAGTGTTCTACAAGGATGAAAATGATCATTTGACTCATCTTAGACAATTTTTTTAGATATTTAGATAGTTTTGTGTCTCTCTCAATCCTAAAAAGTGTGTATTTATAGTCCATGAAGGTAAAATATTAGGCCACATTATCTCCAATAAAGGTCTCTCTATTGATCCTGAAAGGGTAAGTGTTATCTTGTCCTTATCATTGCCTAAACACAAGAAAGGTCTATGAAGTTTATTTGTAAAAATCAACTACATTAAGATATTCATACCTAATTTTGATAATATTTTCAAGCCTCTAACATTCATGTTGAAGAATAACCAGACTTTTAATTAGACTAGAGAAAGAAGGGATAGTTTTAGTGCCATCAAACAAGCCATAGTTCAAGCTCTAACACTTACAAATCATGATTTCAAGAAGGAATTCACCTTGTATGCTTTTGGAAATGATGAAGTCATCTCAACCATTTTGAGATAATCAAATCAAGAGGGTCTTGAACAGTCAATTGCTTTCTTCAGCCAAGGGTTAGAAGAGTATGAGGTAAGGTACACTTTTGTAGAAAAGCAAGTGCTTGTTGTTATAAGAAGCCTTTAAATAATTAAGCATATGCTCTCTAAAAATAAAGTACATGTGATGGTGTCTCATCAACGAATTAAATACTTAATATTGACTGGATATTTGAATGAGAAAAGTGTTTTTTGGATCACTAAAGTCATGGAATATGATGTAGATATCAAGGTTACCAAGTTGGTGAGAGGCAAGGGACTGTGTGAGCACTTAGCATTAGACTCAAAATAGAAAAAATAGGTTGTTACAACACTCTAAGATGACACTAAATTATTTGGACCTCCATCTACCATGATTTGGACACATGACATGATCAAGTTTCTTCAAATAGTCAAGTGTCCACTAAGCCTAAACAACGCTAAGAGAAGAGATCTCATATTACAATCCATCCCATTTGTTTTTGTAGATGAAATACTCTTTGGTAAGGAATTTAATGGAGTTATCCTAATGTGTGTAGAGGTTGATCAGGTTGAGAGATTGTTGTTATAATTCCATGATAGACCATCAGGTGGTCATTTTACACCAATAATTTCAACAACAAAAGTACTAAGAATTGGTTATTATTGGAATAAATTGTTCAAATACTCATTTGCATGGGTGATAAAGTGTCCAAAGTATGTTTTATTCATAGGAAAACAAAAGCTTTCAGCCATCCCCCTCCACCCCATTCAAGTAGACCAACCTTTCATGCAGTGGGGTTTGCATTTCATAGGTATGATCAATCCTCCTTCAAGTGCTGGTCATAAGTAGGTGTAGACAGTAACTAACTATTTTACTACATGGGTAGGGTTTGTATCTCTCAAATAATTTAATGAGACTAATGTGTTATATTTTTATGAAGGCATAGTAACTAGATTTGGAGTGCCTTCTGCACTTATCTTAGATAATGCAATGGCTTTCCTTGGTATTAGGATAAGTGAGTGGGTTATGAAGCATAAAATCCACATAAGTACATCCTCAAACTACTATCCTCAGAGGAATGGACTAGATGAGTCCACAAACAAGGATATAATTAGAGTTATTAAGAGGAATATGCAAGAAAATCAGAGAATTTGGCATACAAAATCGAAGACAACCTTATGGACTGATAGGATCACTCCTAAAAGAGCCATTGACAACTCCCCACAATTGATTGTCTATGAAAAAGAAGAAAAACTACCCATATCTCTTGAGATACCATCTTTAGAGATTACACATCAGCTTGAGATGATGGATAATGTTGTTATAGAGATTAGACTAGCTGAGTTGATGGAATTAGAAGAAATAAGAGATTATGCCATGTATACTATGGAGTATCACCAAGCTCAAACCAAGAGGTATTTTGACAAGTTAATTATACCAAGAGCTTTCCAAGAAGGTTAATTATAATAAAATGGTATTAATATAGGTCCAAGATTGGAAGACATATGAAGTTTGACACTCTATGGAGTAGGCCCTATGTCGTCACTCATTACAAGTAACATAATACTTTTCAGCTCTCAAAGATAAACAAAGAAGAGTTACGTATCCCAATCAATGGGATACACCTTAAGCATCATTATTAAGGTCATTATTTCCTATTATACATAGCATAATACTCTTTGCTTTCTCCAAGTGCTCCTAGCATATGTTTGTTTTGTTGTGTGTGTCCCTTGTTTTATTGTGTGTATCTTGTTTTGTTAGTGTGTTTAGAAGGTATTTTCAGTTTTTAATTTGTTTTAAAAGCTATTTCATGTTCAAATTTAGTTTTGGTCTCATAGAGAAGTAGTGTTTAGTGACTCCATGCCTAATGGTTTATTTAAGGCCACTAGTCTAGATGTCTAGTAGGCAAACTATCCCAAGAAGTCCCCAAAAATGTTAGCTAATTATCCACCCTTGACCAAGGTCTATCCAAAAAAAGTAACTGAATCATCTAACCTTGTATATGATCTTGTTGAGAGACATGTTTTGGTGTCATGGTTTAGTGTTGTAAGTTGTGTCAAGGTCTAATTAGGATGATAAGGTCCATGAAATGTGTCATGTCTAATCAATATTGTGTCATTATCACTCATGAAGTCTTTTGTAAATAATTTAACAAAGTTTAAGGTAACTTTGGAAAGTTTAAGTTTACTTTGTAAAAGTCAAGATATGTTTGATATATGGTGAAAACAATGAGGTCGTGATCATTTAAGAAAGCATGGTGTTCCATAGCGGATAGTGGACTAGAAGCAAAGCTAGTGAAATATCAACATTGTCTTTTTAATCCCTTTGGAAAGTTTAATGTATTTTTGGAGATATTAAGGTTTCTTTTGTTTTTTTATATTGCTTGTTGCAAAGTTGTAATGTAACCCCTCAAATAACATCAAGTGTGAAGAGTTAGTACCATGCATAGAGATCAAAGGGATTAATTTGGGTCATGTAACACTTGATGAAGGTCATATTATACTTCATTATACCCATACACTTGGTCAATGTGTCAAAATGCTTCTTTTCCAATGCATATTCATTTTTAAAAATTGATTTATTCATTACTCTAACATCCAAGCATAGTAAAATGAAGAAATGATAGGAAAAGAAGATAAAGAGATGCTTGGTATGTTACACCATCACCATATGAGCTAAGAATAACTCCATTGGCATCTAGTTCACAACTTTAACAGGGTATTTTGGTAGAATGAAAAAAAAAATCTTGATGAAGACAGGTCCAAAAATGAATATGTAGTCTCAAGTTTGATCAAGAGGATTCATTAAGAAGGTTTTCAAAATGTTCACGATCTTTTGATCCTATCACAACCTCCTCCAACCTCCCCAATCTCCAAAACATGTAGATATAAAAGTTATAAGTCCAAGAAAGGCAAAAAAATGTTCAAGGGCTCCATCATGTCACTTGCAAGAGGAAAAGCCTCATTTTCATAATGTTGTTTCATAAAGGAGGAGATGTATTAATAAAAAATACATTATTGTATGTTTACCACCCACATTCCCTCCAAATTCATGGCAATAATTTTGGGACCAGGGGGCAGAGCTTTATAAACCATTGTTAACAAGTTGACTACCTTTTAAACCCTACTAAAACCCAGTGTCTTGGTTTTCCTCTTGGAATGGCATGTATAAGCTTGATGAATGCATGGAAATTATTTTAAATTATCTCTTGGAGTTCCAATGGTCCCTGTAGACACCTAAAACTAGCCACCAATAACCTTCAACTAGGCTTTAGACCAATTTCTACCAAAATGCACAATTTGGGCTAAAAACACTAAAACGCATTAAATAGTTTGAATTTGTCATATACAAGTACCAATTTTGGTAAATGTATCCCTAAATGGGGAAATTCATTTTATGAGATATCAAACTTTGATCATATCATTTCAAGTCAAAATGACATTTTCATACAGGGATGTTCTAGATTGCTCTTTTCTACCAATTTTCTTGCACAAGACACATGCCCTTGTTATTTTGTGTTGGCAACATCCTAAAAGGGATAATGGATCCAACACATATAACATCACATATTAATTCTAATCCAATCAAATTTTGATCCAATAATATGACATTTTGACCAATTTAATTAATTTGTGCACCAATTGCCAAGATTTGCACCAAAATTCGTAAATCATGTTTAAGGCTAATTAATTTGACTCAAGAGCTCACGTTAAATTTCCTTGAAACTTGTTGAATATTTCATTAATGAAAATTGATATTGAACAATTGCATCATCAAAGACATCATTTTTTTAGAATGCATCCCTAGGCCATAAATGCATAAAATAGCTGATTACACCCTCCCATGCTGTTAGGTTGTGGAGCTAAAAGCTTCAACCTTTGCAAACTGAGGAACAGATGGTTGCTGAGTTCTACAGGAACCGGCGTCGGCAGTTGGACCGACGTCGGTAGAGACCAGTGCAGAAGGCCACCGGCGACGGCAGGAAGTCGACCGACGTCGGCAGAACCAGACAAGCAGGGACAGACGTCGGTCGCCTGTGTGTTCCAGAACTGCTCGTTTCACGGACAGTTAGTTAAGTGAACAAAGAGTTTGCATGTTGAGACCAGTTAGAGTCTTGGGCTGCGAGGACAATTGTCTAAATTAAGAGTCTAAGTTATTGTTTGAGTTATGGATCTATTTATAGACCCATTGGCATGTATTGTATAAGGCATGAGATAGAAAGGAAGAGTTCCTTCTAGTTGTAAGATCTGTGAGTTGCAGGTTGTTGCAAGCTCATTGAGGATCTACATGTAAGTTTGGTCTTTGAATTGCAGGTTGCAGGTTCATGAGAGATCAGCTTGAAGTGCTATAGAGTGCTTGATGTACCGGCAGGGTTATTACTGACTGGTTGGTGAGGTGAACACCAATTCTGTGTGTGAGTTGGTTGTTGGGACCGTTTTTGTGTAGGAGAGTGTGTGTGAGAAGAATTACTGAACACTTGAGGTGTGGCGAATCTCTGTAAGGTGAAAGAGTGTGGTGGCTCTTTGTTGTATTCTTTTCTGTTAGTGTTAATACAAGATAGTGTATTGTCTCTCATATTCTGTGCTATTGGTGAATTCTAGTTACTTGTGTTTCTGGTTATTTCTGCATATTCAATTGCTTATATTTGGTAATCATACTGTGCTCTTTCTGAGGAGCAAGATCCTAGGAGGTGGAATTAGAACATGTGTGTTTGTTCTTGGATTTATCTTCCATCCTCCCCTCCCAACAAGTGGTATCAGAGCATGTTTATTGTTCTAGATTCCTGACAACTGGTATCAGAGCCTTGGTTGTAGGTTCTTAAGCTTGATACCAACAATTGGTATCAGAGCTTTTGGTTGGGATACTAACAGATTGGTGTAGATCTGGGTAGTGTGTTTTGATTACAGGTTACTCACAGGGTTTCTGTTTGAGTGGGAGTTGAGCAATGACAGAAAGCAGTCAACTACGAATGGAAAAGTTCAATGGCAAGAACTACCAATTATGGAGGATGCAGATCGAGGACTATCTGTATCAGAAAGATTTGTACTTACCGTTGGGTGGGGTTGCTAGCAAAACCGTGGATATGAAAGATGAAGAATGGGAGGTTCTTGATCGGAAGGCTCTGGGATCTGTTAGATTGAGTCTTGCATCATCTGTGATTTCCAGCTTATCACAGTGTAAGACAACGGTGGAGTTGATGGAATCTTTGGCAAATTTATATGAAAAACCCTCAGCTTCGAATAAGGTATTTCTTATGAAGCGTTTATTTAATTTGCAAATGTTGGAAGGTGGATCTGTTCATAGCCATCTTAGTGATTTCCATGGTTTAGTAAACCAGTTAAGTTCAGTCAATATTGTATTTGATGATGAAATAAGAGCTCTCTTAATCTTGTGTTCATTACCTGAAAGTTGGGAAGGTTTGGTAATGGCAGTTTCTAATACTGTGTCTCCTTCAAAAGTCCTAAAAGTGGATGATATTGTGAGTGTGATCTTGAACGAAGAGATACGCAGGAAAAGCACAGGTGAATCATCTAGAGATGCTTTGAGTGTTGAAGGAAGAGGAAGGCCAAGAGAGAAGATAGAGCGTGGGAGATCAAGGTCGAAGACGGGCAAGAGATCCAAGTCCAGGTATGGCAGAATTACCTGCTGGAAATGTGGAAAGCAAGGGCACTTAAAGAGAGATTGCAGATCGGGTACAGATCAGCATGAAGAACATGAAGAAGAAGCAGATGTTGCAGGTTACGTTGCACAGGATGCTCTGGTATGTTCTTTGGATAAAGTAGAATCTTGGGTATTAGATTCTGGTGCCTCTTTTCATGCATCCCCACATAGAGAATTTTTTCATGAGTATGTCCAGGGAGATTTTGGAGAAATTTGTGTAGGGGATGGTAAGCCTTGTCAGATTGTTGGCAAAGGCAAAGTGAAGCTGAAACTGCAGACAGGTAACACATGGGTGTTAAAGGAGGTCATGCACGTCCCAGTTCTGAAGCGGAATTTGATTTCTGTTAGAAGTTTGGGTGAAGAGGGTTGCACAGTAACTCTCACAGTGGACTCTTGGAAGGTTACCAAGGGTACACTTGTTGTAGCTAGAGGTAAGAAAGTAGGTACGCTTTATCTATCTACTTGTTTTACTGATTCTTCTTCTGGGTTATCTACTTCAGCTGTAGATTCAGAGATGTGGCTTGATAGGCTTGGTCACATAGATAAGAAGGAGATGCTGGTTCTTGAGTCAAAGAGTATGCTTTCAGATTTGGAAGGTATGGATCGTGATTTCTGTAAGCAGAACAAGAAGGTGAGGTTTCTTGAGGAATCCGATGTTAGTGACAAGAACAGGAAAGCCTTGGTTTTCAAGGAGAAGGTGACAGACAGAGTTCAGCACAAGGTGCAGAGGAATTCTGAGCAGAGCAAGGGTGATTTGGACAAGGGTTTGATCCAAAAGGAGCTCGCGGGAAAAAGTCAGGTCTCACAACAAAAACACAGAGACCGACGTCGGTAGGAAAACCGGCGTCGGTGTCCAGACAGGGACCGACGTCGGCTATGTGCAGCCCCACGTCGGTGACTCGGGGCAGACAGAGACCGGCGTCGGCCAGGGGAAACCGACGTCGGCAGGGAGGCAGTCGCAGGGAACCGACATCGATCGGTTGTAGACTGAGATGTGACCGGCATCGGTCACTGAAACGAATTTTGGGTGGACAGCAAGCTTTCATGGAGTCTCAAGCGCTCATATGGAGGACTGAAGGTGTAAGTAAGTTCTTAAATTCGTCATTTCCCTTCTTTACACTACTTGTTGCTCACTTATGGCATAGGACCAGGAAGTTATTGAAGAAGTAGAACAGGTAGATCCAGGAAACAGTGGGAGCTAGGCATGGATGAGGATGTGATTCCTTGGAGGAGAACCAAACAGGTGTTTTGGGTAGTGTGGCCAGCTGGAAGTAAGCACTGAGAGACGAATGGATGTTGAGGATAAAGAAGAGCGGAAATGGATACGTGAGATGGAAGATCAGGGTATTTGATCTTGTATTAGCTGCAGGGCAATGGAGGTTTGTTCATTGTGTTTCTCTTTACCAGGTTGGATAGTATTAGCTACACTATCCTATTTTCTGTATGATGTGCTTGTTGCAGGGTCACATATACAGGTATTGTTGAACTAAAGGTAAAGCTAGTTCAGGTGTTTGTCATGGAGAATCTGGGAGCAGCAAGATTCTTTGGCATGAGTGTGTTCTAGAGACATGGTAGGTCATATGTTGACTTTGTTTCAGGATGATTGTGTGAAACCGGTTAGCACGCCGATGGTTAGACAGTTCGTAGAACAGGTGTCTTGATTCACATAATGAGGTTGAGTGCATGGTATGTACTAAACCTGAGTTTTCCCAAGTAGTGGGAGTTGTCACAAGTTAGGAGCCAATCCGGGAGAGAACCATTGGAGGGTAGTTCAGTGGATTCTTACAGGGACTAGTAGCAGGTGCACATGCTATGCAAGTTCAGGTTTATTTCTACATGGTTGTAGATGTGGATGTGGTAGGTAATTTGGATGACAGGTTTTGCACCACGGATTTTGTGGTGGTTGGTCTTCAAGGGTGATTTTGAAGATGGATACATAGCCAAGGGAACAAACTAGACGGTGTACAGGTACATGTACAGGTTGCAGCTGTTTATCTCCAAGTGGGAGATTGTTAGGTTGTGGAGCTAAAAGCTTCAACCTTTGCTAACTGAGGAACAGATGGTTGCTGAGTTCTACAGGAACTGGCATCGACAGTTGGACCGACGTCGACAGAGACCAGTGCAGAAGGCCACCGGCGACGGCAAGAAGTCGGCCGACGTCGGCAGAACCAGACAAGCAGGGACCGACGTCGGTCGCCTGTGTGTTCCAGAACTGCTCGTTTCACGGACAGTTAGTTAAGTGAACAAAGAGTTTGCATGTTGAGACCAGTTAGAGTCTTGGGCTGTGAGGACAATTGTCTAAATTAAGAGTCTAAGTTATTGTTTGAGTTAGGGATCTATTTATAGACCCATTGGCATGTATTGTATAAGGCATGAGATAGAAAGGAAGAGTTCTTTCTAGTTGTAAGATCTGTGAGTTGCAGGTTGTTGCAAGCTCATTGGGGATCTACATGTAAGTTTGGTCTTTGAATTGCAGGTTGCAGGTTCATAAGAGATCAGCTTGAAGTGCTATAGAGTGCTTGATGTACCGGCAGGGTTATTACTGACTGGTTGGTGAGGTGAACACCAATTCTGTGTGTGAGTTGGTTGTTGGGACCGTTTTTGTGTAGGAGAGTGTGTGTGAGAAGAATTACTGAACACTTGAGGTGTGGCGAATCTCTGTAAGGTGAAAGAGTGTGGCGGCTCTTTGTTGTATTCTTTTATGTTAGTGTTAATACAAGATAGTGTATTGTCTCTCATATTCTGTGCTATTGGTGAATTCTAGTTACTTGTGTTTCTGGTTATTTCTGCATATTCAATTGCTTATATTTGGTAATCATACTGTGCTCTTTCTGAGGAGCAAGATCCTAGGAGGTGGAATTAGAACATGTGTGTTTGTTCTTGGATTTATCTTCCATCCTCCCCTCCCAACAAGTGGTATCAGAGCATGTTTATTGTTCTAGATTCCTGACACATGCTTCTTTAATGCATCTCTATCCCGAGTATTTATGATGGCATTTCTTGATTTTAGCCTTCAAAATTGAATGGATTCTTAGCCACACATATTCATCTTGAGATGGATAATTCATGTTCATTCTGATCATTTGAGAAAATCTATAAATAGGAGGCCTCGCACTCATAATTTTAAGCTCTCTCAAGCCAAAGTTATCATGTCCAAATGACCTCAAAAAGCTTGGATAGTCTAAAGTTACCATGAACAAATGATTTCAAAGCCTCATACAATTAGTTTTATCATGCCAAATTGTTGAACCAAGCCAAAACCATCACAATCCAAAGGTGCCAAGGAGAGAAGGAGCCAAACAACTCCATTGATGAAGACTCATTGAGCACAAGCCGAGCAAGCCACTTAAACAAGCCATTTAAAGCATCTACGGAAGGTAAAAGATCATTTGTATTTTGCATTATAGTTGTGTTTTCCATTTATTTTTGTTCATTAATATCTCCTTTTGATATAGGCTTAAGGTAGCTATTAGTGTGTTATTTTGGATCATGATCTCATATACTAACACTATATTAATCTCCCCTTATTGCAATCCTATGTTCACAAATGGCATGCCCAGTGGGACTGAGGTGACCTCAACATGAATTTAGCATGAACTATGTAGTACTGAGATGACCTAGAGTCACAATAATTCCATCCACACAAAAGGTGGGTAAAAACTTTACCAGGTTGCGACAAGTTCTCAAATCTAGAAAATGGCCAGTCAAATGGAAAAAACAATGGCAAGGTGATGCAACAATGCATGATAAACAAATGTTGCCCTTAATTTGCCCATAGGCAGTTATAACTAGGATATAATGAATTATATCAATGATACTAATTTACCCATAGGCGGTTATAATTAGTATCCAGATTGATTAACACTAATTTACCCCAACAAGTAATATAATCAGATTCACATAAATAAACGTGATATAGAAAAAAAAATGAAAGATGATTTGCCATATCAACTATCACACTACTTTCATATACTATTATTGTAAACATGGATTTGATTGATTATTGAAACTTGATCAGAATCTCCTCACAAAAAGTGCGAGAAGAACCAAAGTAACCAAGATCAAAACAAGATTGGATAGGATGACTTAAAAAAGGCTTGGGTCTAGATAGGAATGATATGGTAAAATGGAATTGAGTGATTTCCTTAGCCAATCCACTGTTCTAAGTGACATATCCCTTGAAAAATTCCAAGCTTTGGTTGGACACCTATGTCTAGCCCAACAAGTCACTTTCAACCAAAGTGACATGTCATCTCTTGGCCCGTTGCATAGTAATCCATTATACATCAAAGTTTGTATAAAGTGGCACAAAGAGAAACATGTCCTTATAGACAATGGATCAGGTCTAAACATACTGTCTCTAAAGCTCATCAAGATTTTTGCGTACATGATGGTAGATCTTCAAGCAGAGACAATAACCATCAAAACCTATGATAATGAAGAATGATAATCATAAGGCACCATCTATTTGTCAGTTATCCTTGGGCCTTTAACCCATGATACACTTTGCCATGTGCTAGATCTTGATTTGTCATACAATATGCTTTTGGGTAGACCTTGGCTACATAAAATTCATGCAGTCCCATTGATGTTCCACCAATGTATCAAGCTTTCCCATTCGAGGATGGAAGTTTGTATGCTAGGATATTTGCATCCATATGAGCATTGTAAACACCTAGAGGTCGAGTTCAAGAGCTATAAATATTATTTTAGCATAAATCTAATGATCAAACAAGATAAGGGAAAGGTAATACTCCTTAATTTTCTAAAGGATAACTACATTAATCATAGTACCCTTGATTCTCTTTCCTACATGATGCCTCTTAAGATATCGAATCATTATACCATCTTGCCTAATGGCCTAGGATAGTATGTGACCCATGATACCTTTCATATTTAAAACCTTCCACATAAATCAAAGTCCTTTGGAAGGCCTAAATCCAAGCCACTTCATCCAAAATGGCAACACAAGGGTGAAGGTAAAAAGTATAGTCCAAGACCCATCACGTTTATATTAGCATCTGGCCTAGAACAAGACCCTCTCGAAGGGGATGAATCATGGTTGTACAATGATAAGCAAACCGATTTTAATGAGAATGAAAAGTATCATATTCCCAATGTGATCATGAAGAATTAAGACTATGAAGGAGGAGGCCTCAAACCAAATCAACAAGTAATAGTTGAGCCAATTTCCATGACCAGATACAAAAAGCCTTATGGATTTGGATTTAAATTGCTTGGGGGTGACCCCATGTACCTTAATCATGTTCCATCACCATCGACTAGTGATGATGATGTCGATATCAAAACATAGTCTGATCATAACATTTTTGATGACCTAGGTTAGACCAACCTGTTTAACCATCATTCTATTTGTACCCTTAAATGAGTCATTTGTCACAACCCACTACCATTGTATTATCCCCAATTGATAGAATGGGACCAAAAAGAATCCATTATGTTAATTGATAAGTTTCAAAATGATGAGGCTTTCTATGAATTTCTCAACCTTAGGGACAATGTTTCGTTGGGAGACTATAAATTAGGGTTCTTAATCAAGTTGGATCCTGAAGCCTATTTTGAAGAGCGGATGAACACCCTTAACCAAAAGTATATAATTAAAACATTGAGGTCCCAAAGTGAAAACCTCCTTGAGGTACTTCCTAACTAGGTAAAAGTAAAGAAAAGGGCCAATATAGTGGTGAAAATTTATTTCAAGCACCATTAGATGGGGTTGTTCAACTTTCTTCAAACATAGATCAAGAGACCACTAATGATGAACTTGTTTATGAGTTCGAGTTTAGTTTTAAAGAACAAAAAGCCTTTGATCAAATCATTCAGGAGTTTCCAACAGTCTTTGTTACATGGCTAAACCTCCCATTGGGGGGCTCTGATTCATCATGCCTAGGGGAACTTGAAGAGATAGTCCTAACAAAGGACTCTAATATTGTCAATCAATTCAAATCTTTACCCACTATCTTTGAAGATAGTTCAACCCTTCTAGTGAAAGATACAACAGAGGTGAACATCAGGTCCCCAAATGACCCAAAGTGGATCAAGCTAGGCATGTCCCTTATTGAGAAGGAGCATGAAGTCCTTACATCCCTTTTGAGGGAATTTGTTGACATATTTGCATAGACATATTCTGACAACCTAGGTTTAGACCCTGCCTTGGTTCTGCACCACCTTATGGTTAATATTGATGCCAAACCAGTGAAACAAAAGTTGCATAAAATGCATCCTCACATTGTTATATTAGTAAAAAAATAGTTGTAAAAACTCTTGGAAGTAGGATGTATTTGATTGATCAACTATTCAGAGTTGATCGACTATTCAGAGTGAATCTCCAATGTTGTGTCGGTTAGTAAAAAGCCAAAAGGAATTAAAATCTGTGCTAATTTTCATGATATAAATAAAGTATTCCTGAAGGATGATTTCCAATTACCAAACATTGACATGATCATCGACTGCATAATGGGTTATGAAATGCTTTCATTAATGGATGGTTTTTTAGGGTACAACTAAATCAGTATAACACTAGAAGACCAACACAAGACAACATTCACCACTTCATGGGAAACATTCTATTATCAGGTTATGTTGTTTGGTCTTCAAAATGTAGGGGCCACCTATAAAAGAGTCATGACTACCATATTTCACGATATGATGCATGACATTATTGAAGACTATATTGATGGCATTATTGGCATATCAAAGACCAAGGTTAATCATCCAATAGTGCCACATAGAATATTTCAAAGACTGCATGAGTACAAAGTCAAACTTAATCCTAAGAAGTGTGTTTTTTGAGCCACTTCAAGTAAATTGATTAGCTTCATTGTGTCTCATCAAGGCATTAAAGTCGATCTAACCAAATTCCAAACCATAACAAAGATGCCACCATCGACTAATTTGAAGCAACTCCACAGTTTTTAGGGTAAGATCTAGTTTATTTGATGCTTCATATCATAGTTGGCTGAAAAATGCCATCTTTTTACACATGTTCTGAAGAAAGGAGTCACATTTCACTAGGATGATCATTGTCAGATAGCTTTTTAGTAACTAAAGGACTATCTAGAGAATCCACCTATTTTGTTGCCTCCTATGTCAGGAAAGCCATTCTTGTTGTATATATTAGCTACTAATAATGCCTTAGGGGCATTTTTGGCTCAGTATGATGATAATGGAAAAGACAATGTCATGTAATATTTAAGATATATAATGGTCACGTATGATTATAATTATACTAATCTGGGCAACACTTCAGGCGATAATTCAGGCAACAGTCCTACCCCAATTAGTGGTGAAACTTTTGGGAGCCATAAATTTTGTACCATAGCTCTGATTGACTCCCGATTTGAACCATTGGGAAGCTAAGAATGAGAACGTGATGAATTGGCATGAGCTATGATGAATGGGTTTTGATCCCTGAAAACCCAATGGAAGTGCCCTAAATTTCAATTTTAATAATGTTGTCTAAAAATAGTAATTTCTCAAATTATGTATTGTTGTAAATCATGGAAGTTGAACCATTTCATCTCCCTCAAGATTGGTGACCTTCCACATCCTCCTCCTACCTTCAAAGTATGTATAAATGCAGATGTAACTCGAGAAGGAAATCAGACATCTCTTCCCAGAGATAAACATATGTTTGTATTTTCAATCTTATGAGTAATAAAACATCTCTTCTCAGAGAAATCATTATTACTGTGTTATTTTTGTGTTCTTGAAATATTTTCCAACCAAAACTATTGAGTTTCGAATCATATATGCTCATATAAAAAGCTTATTTATCCATGGTCTTCACAACCCAAAAACTATATTATTACATGTTAAACAATAAAACCATGGTTATTTCAAAAGTAGATCCACTCAAGTATTTACTATCTAGAATAGCTTTACAAGGCTCCATGGCCAAATACATCATGCTTCTTAGTGAGTTTGACATCAAGTACATTAACTAAAAAGCCATTAAGGGGCAATTTCTGACAGATTAGCTTCTTGAAGCACCCTTTGCCAATATAGAACCACTCACATTCCAATTTTATGATGAATCCATAATGACCATCATTGACACACCTCTTGAGGAGTAGAACTGGATGTTGTATTTTTATGCATAATTCACAACACATGGATCGGAGGTAGGCCTTTTATTTATTACACCACAAGGGGATCTAATCCCTAAATCATTCAAGATCAACTTTTTTGTACCAATAGCATGGCCGAATATGAAGCACTTATTATAGGACTTTACCAAGCAGTGCAATGGAACATATCTCATCTCCAGGATTAGGGTGATTCTTAGTTAATCATCAATTAGGTTACATACCACTTTTAGATTAAATATGACAAGCTAGTACCATATAAGGCCATGGTCAACATTCTCAAGCAACAAATTACCAACATCCAGTTTGAACACATACCAAGGGTAAGTAACAAAACCTGAGATGCTATGGCTACTATTGGATCTTCGATTCGATAAATAGACACATCTAAAGAGTATCAGTTCCTTATTGAGAATTTGCTAGCACCAATGTATGAACCTTTAATTGTCATGATGTTTTGTGATATTATTGGTTGTATCTCTATCTAGTACTCAGACCTTTATAACTACCTCCACAACTAAATTATACCACTCAACCTATCCCAAAAATAATCCAAAGCCTTCATCCAATGAACCACCCGTTATACCTTACTCAAATCAAACCTTTACCACTATAGTTTTGATAGAACTCTGCTTCATTATTTATTTCATATAATCTACATTAGCGTTACAAGAAGTTCACAAAGGAGTATGTGAAGCCCACACCGGTGGGGTAGTCCTATCTAAAAAGCTCTTGCGTATTAGTTATTATTGGCTCATGATAGATGTAGATGCAATTATACATGTGAAAAACTGTGACAAGTGTCAATGGCATGCTAATCTGATTCATGCCCTGGTCAAGACTCTGAAACCAATGTTGACACCATGGCCATTTTCTACATGGGGCCTCAGCCTCATTGGGAAGATAAACCCTATCTCATATGATGGCCATAAACATGTCCTTACCACCACCGAATATTTCACTAAGTGGGTTGAAGCTATACCCCTCACGTGATTGGAAAACAAATTTCTAAGTTCATTTTTAACCATCTCATTTACTGTTATGGTATCCCTTTTAACATTATATCTGATAATGGATGATATTTTAAAACCAAGGATGTCGAAAAGCTATGTGTTGAATATAATATCACACAACACTTTTCTATGACATATTACCCTCTAGGTAATGGCAAGGCTAAAACATCAAATAAAACTATTGTCAACATTCTCAAAAAGATTATTAATGATGTTAGTCACGATTGGCACCTTCAAATATTTTATGTCCTTTGGGAATACCGTACCAATCACCGTACACCCATAAGAGCCACTCTATATTCACTTATTTATAGTATAGAATCCATTCTTCCCATTGAGGTTGAGTTGCCTTCTCTACACATCTCTTTCAAGCATATCTTGGATGACAATGACTATTGAGTAGCTCTCTTTCAAGAGCTAGAGTTGCTTGATGAGAAACACATGGATGTGGTAAATAATCTCCAAGCCTATCAGAATCGACTCTAATGCCACTATGATTAGCACATGAAACATAGAAAAATTGAACTTGGTGATCTTATCCTTAAAGAGAGCTAAAACAATACCATGGCTGAAAAGCAGCATAAAGGCAAGTTCAAACCCAATTAGGTTGGTCCTTTTATCATTATGACAAACTATAGAATAGGAGCATACAAGCTCGCCATACTAGATGAAAATGAAGTTGATGAGCTGATGAACATTATCCACCTCAAGCAATACTACACTTGAATGACTTGGTGTATTGTCTATAAGGATAGCTTCAAGTTATCCCATATGATCAATCTTCTTCTTTATACTATACCATTTTACCGTTCTATCATCCTACCAACCTATCACTTTTTCATATCACTTATCTATTCTACCATACCTTTCCCATCAACTAAGTTGATTTATCCCTCCTTACCCAGCCCTATGACCTTAGTTTCATTCCATTTAGTTCCATCACCATTTTTAATAAGAGGATTCAGATCCAATTTCAATAATTCTTTCACACATTCCAAACAGAGATAGTATTTTAGAGCCATGGCATTTTGGCAGTTGTATCATTTATTTATTATTTTGTTCTCTATACCAAGTGTGCCTAATTATAACTTCCTATGGATAAATCAGTGTCCCATTGACCTTGTTACTAATTATAACTGCCTATGGTCAAATTAGTATCATTGACTTATGACATTGTATCCTAGTTATAACCGCCTATGGGCATACTAGGGACAACACTTGTTTATCCTGCCTTGACATACCAACTAGCCATTTCTTATGCCATATTGTGTTTTTATACCAATTGTGTCTATTTTGTTTGAATTGGTTGCTACACTAATCAGATTCCTCCATTGTAAGACAAAACTACAGTGACTTGAGGTCCTATCCTAGGACTATGTAGGCAATGCTCGATACTTATTGAGGTCAATTTAGTCAACCTAAGCCACGCTCTCATCATTTTGTGAGCATCTTGAGCAACGCTCTCACCATTTTGTGAGCTTGGACCATTTAGCATCTCGTCATTCTCGATCGATTTGAGATACTCCAAAAAATCCAAAAACATTCCAAAATCGTTTAGAAAAACATTGACCAATTCTTCACCTTAAGGATTTTAAGAACCCTCACTAAGTCACAAACAAATCACTTATCACTTAGTTTCCCCATCTTTTTGGGCCTTTTCTCTATTGCACTTACCATTTTTCAAGACCATTCCTATTCTTATATCACATCCATCATGTTTATTTTTCATCAATTATCATTTTATTCCTATTTCCTGGGATAATTGCATTTGGCTTGAAGTTCTTGTTAGATATTATGTCCATGGAACTATGTAGGCAATGTCCACTTGTCTAGCGCATATAAAGACATCTCAGCCACCCCTTCCTTCTCTTCTATTCCCCTGTCATGTTTATTTGTTAAGTTGTCACCTATTTTATAGGGGCAATGTTCATCACATTATTTGTAATAACATTAGGACTGATTGTTATTTGTTTCTTTGCTTGTTTGTTTGTTTGTTTGTTTACTTTTATCACTTTTACCTTGATTCAGTCTATGTGCATTCATTGAGGGATTCCTTGTGCACTTCTTCTTTAATCCATCCATATTCATATGTCTACATTGTCATCATGGTCTTTATCATTAGTGCATTATTTTCACTTGAAAATTAGATTTCGAGAGTCAGTCCTTATGCATCTTTCGGCCCAATCCTTATGGTGTTTTGTCATAATGCCTATCATACAGTGCTACAAAAAAATAGCTTTGAGAAGTCTACTCAGCAATGATGGCATCAACATCTCCTCAACACTAGCATTAGCAACATCCCAATCATATCCCAAATAAAGTAATTAATCACGAATGAATTTCAACCTTTACTAGTTTAGATAAGCGTCTCCCTACTAGCAAGTTGTTTCAATTCATCATTTCTGTGTGAAGTTATCATTATCATCAACCAATCAATCATGTTTGTCACTATCGGGGTATAATGCTTATAACCACCTTTGGGCAAACCATTGTACACCATCCCACCTGCATTTCTTAATGATTCTAACCACCTTTGGGCAAATCATTATGTTATCACCAATTTACTTTCTTCTGCCCAACAAGGGCATGCTCTTATCTTGTTTATCTGTCTTAACTAGGGTAGCTCTATATTCTCAATGATTATAACCACCGTTGGGTAAATCATTGTGTTATAATACCATGTTACCACTATCGGGGTATAATGCTTATAACTGCCTTTGAGTAAACCATTGTACACCATCCCACTTGCATTCTCAATGATTTTGACTACTTTTTAAAACTCATTATGTTCTTCCCCCATCATCTTCATATGTTTGGTACCCTCATTTTGATTCTTTCTTTTGAAGGACCACTTGTTGACCTACTTGTGCCAACCATTCCCTTGAGGGGGCATCATATAGGTCATCCATTACTGATGAAGTTGTAAACATATAAGACATTTTCATTCTTTGAGAAGACGGTATTGTGCTTATAGTTTTCAATGTCTTCTCAAACATGGGCAAACTATAGACACCTAAAACTAGCCGCCAATAACATCCAAGTAGGCTTCATACCAATTTCTACCAAAATGCATAGTTTGGGATAAAAACACTAAAACTCATTAAATGGTTTGAAGTTTTCAGATACAAGTGCCGATTTTGGCTAATGCATCCCTAAATGGGGCAATGCATTTTATGAGGTAGTTAACTTTGATAAAATCATTTCGAATCAAAATGACATTTTTACACCTAGGTACTTTGGATTGCTCTTTTATACCAATTTTCTTGCATGAGACATTTATTTTGTGTTGGCAACATCCTAAGAGGGATAACAGATCTAGCACATCTAACTTCGCATCATAATTGCAATCCAGTCAAATTTCGAGCCAATAACATGACATTTTAACTAATTTGATTAATTTGTGCACCAATTGCCAAGATTTGCACCAAAATTGATAAATCATGTTTAAGGCTAATTAATTTTAATCAATTGCTTAAGTTAATTTTCCATGGAACTTGTTGAATATTTCATTAATGGAAATTGATATTGAACAATTGCATCATCTAAGACATTATTTTTTGGGAAGGCATCCCTAGGCCATAAATGCATAAAATATATAATTAATCTCTCTCATACCTCTTTATCCCAAGTGTTTATCAGGGCATTTATTGATTTTAGCCTCCAAAATTGAATGGATTCTTATCCACACATCTTCATCTTGAGATGGATGGTTCAGGTTCATTTTGATCATTTGAGAAAATTTATAAATAGGAGGCCTCACACTCATAATTTTAAGCTCTCTCAAGACAAAATTATCATGCCCAAATAACCTCAAAAACCTTGGATAGTGTAAAGTTACCATGCACAAATGATTCTAAATCCTCGTACAATTAGTGTTATTATGCCAAATTGTTGAACCAAGCCAAAGCCATCACAAGCCAAAGGTGCCAAGGGGAGGAGGAACCAAAAAAATCTATTTTTGAAGACTCATTGAGCACAAGTTGATCAATCCACTTCAACAAGCCATTTGGAGCATCCAAGGAAGGTGAAAAATAAATTGTCACATTCTAGTTGTGTTTTCCATTTTGTTTTGTTCATTATCTCTCCTTTTGATCTAGGCTTAAGGTGTCAGATATTAGTGTGTTATTTTGGATTTTGATTTCATACACTAACACTATAATAATATCCCCTTATTTCAATCATATGTTCACATTCCCTACAACATCAAAATTAACACAAACTCCCTGTGGTCATGGTTGTACTAACAAGAATTTTCATTTATTTTTTGGTTTGGACATGATAAGCAGGGTTGTACAGGGTTATGAGGTGTTTTCCAACATGAAGGGGATTTAAATCAAGTTTAAATGATGTATCCACCCTCATAAAAACTATATAATCTCTCCCACACTGTCTCCAAGTAAACATCCAATGCATGAATGAGATAAATGTGCAGGTACATGTCTGCAAACATTGAGAAGTGCAAGTTTTAGGCTATTTGACACTTGTGAAAGGTTTTGGGCTTATGAAATAATATAAAAACATGAAGTTCACCTTAAATTATCTCTCACATCTCATTCCATTTTTTTAAGCTTACATCCATCTCCATAGTGGTTTTCTAGTACTAGTTCAAAATATAAGCCCGAATGAAAGAAGGATAGTCCTATAGGCAAGCATATTTCATGTATTAAATAGTAATACATATGATATAGAGATTGAAAAAAATTGTGTGGAAGTTTATGGGACACACAAATAATATCCAAAAAGTGGTCAAACTATTCTTAATCATCCTTGATAAGAAGTTGTAGGTGGTAGGCTATGAAGGCCATTGGTCTAGTGTTCTTAAATAGGGTTTCAAGTGTTAGAAAAACAAGCAATATATATGTAACAAAAAATGAGGTATATATTATTTTCTTGGGATTCTTACCATAATAAATATAACCTAAAACCTATTTCAAGCATGTAAATAGCATAAATGACAATAAGATAGCTAATGTATGCATGCACAAGTAGAGTGTGTCAAGTCTGCAGGCATAGTTGAAAGGTTCTTGGAAAAAGCTACATGGATTCTCCTTGAAAAAGGTCCTAAAATAATATAAATTCAATTCACATTATTTATAATATAATTTTAGGTCATTAAAGGCATAGGAGTCAATTCAAGAGCAGGTTTGAAATAGGTTTTAAGCCTATAATGCACACCTACATGCCTGCATAAAAAATGGAGAGAGAGGGAAATTTTTATGTTAAACATAAATTATGAAGGTTCATGTTGAGTGTGAAGGATAGTGGGTAAATTTTATATGGTGATTACATTCATTGGAATGAATAGAAAGCATCAAAAGATGACAATTAGGGTCAAAACCCCTAAACTATTAAAAAAACCCAGCCATGGTTAAGTTAAGGATTAAGGTCATTAGGGGGGTCAAGGGATTTGTAAAAAAATCTATAGAAGTCATGGGAAGTGTATAAAACCTATAATAATCATTTAAAACCAAAAACAAGCATGAAAAAGGACTTTTTGCTGAAAATAGTCATCTCAAATAGGCACCTACAGGCCTACAAGCTCGAGAAGGTAAACTTTCTCACGTGAGAAGTTGGTTGAGGAGATGCATGCAAAAAAATTAAACTATATCATGTTTATAAGGCCTATTAAATCTAATTTCATGGCATTTTTAAATCCATTAAGGGCATATACTCTATGAACAATCGTTAAGAAGATTGGAGACCTAAAACTGCCTTTTGTGCCCTCAAAGAGCTTGATGATTGTGTATGTCTCCAAATGGACTCCAATGTGCATAAAATACCTTTAAAAAACCTTTATGTCATCTTTAATCCTTGTGATCACCTTTTTTATCCATAATCCTAGAACATGTGGAATCAAATCATGAGGAAGAGGCCTAAAATTGCCTATTTCAATTGGTTTACATGTTGTTTGACTAGGTTTGAACTTATTAACCATGTGAAGAAGGATTTCTAAGCCTGAGTAAAGGTCCAATGACATTTCAAAATCCATTATATATATTTTTATGGTGCCAAGAAAAGGTCTAAAGCAAACAATAGGTCTAGATGAAGACTTTTCCTTATTTATAAGCAATAATGAGGTTATAAACCTTCTCAAGGTCATTAATGGCCATAAGAAACTTTTGGACACACCTGTAGCCATATAATGACATCCTTTTAGTCTTATTAAATTCATATGCAAATCAATTCTAATGGATACAAGGTAGAGTTTAAGGGCTTAGGCCTAGGCAACCCACTAGTTTCGTGTTGTTAAGAACCTTCAAAGAAGCATACAAGTCTTTACCAACTTGTCAATCTTGTCTCAAGTTGAACATACTCTTGAAGACTCCTAAGAGGAATTAAAACCCTTGCAACAATAGTTTTGAGTTCATGGAAGATGGACAAAACCCCTACACAGTTCTCAAGTCTAGTCGAACTTCTATAGCATGAATACTTACATTCCTCTCCAAATCTCATTGTTAGTAAGTTGTGAAGACTCATTTGAAGATGGTATATAAGATTGGACAAATATTAAATTACCTTATATAAGACATCCATGAGGTGGACAAGTTATTGTGGTAGTTTTCAACTAAAGACTGGACCTTGGAAGAAGACATGGATTTGTCTTCATTGCATTCCTTTGGATCAAACAAACAAGCTTGTACATTAAATTGTAGGTTCTAACAAAAAAGATCATCATATGAAGAGGTTTAGGCCTTAATTATCATTCTCACCAAGATGAAAGGTGCACTTCAAGAGCCAATAATGGTGTAGAAGGATGTTAAGGAGGTCAAGTAAGCCATGTGTCAAGATATCAACTTATAACTCCTCAATCAAGAAAGGACAATTTCAAGAGAGGAAGGATGAGTCATAAGAGGTGAAGAGCCACTGCTATGCCACCTCTCACGAGGACATCATCAAGCTAAGCCAACACATGTTGAAGATGTATGATGATATTGTTTTTCACCTTTTATTGGCATTGTAACATTCATAATGGACTTTCTACACGTCTACCCTCTCTCTCTCCCATCCATTACTCTATATATACTCTTGAAAAGGACATCGTAAAGGATCCTCCATGTTATTATGGTGAAACCCTACTAAAATTAATACTTGTTATTGCTTTTGAAGTGAATGCAAACTATTTTTGCCTTCTTCATCTCACATTTAGTGTTTTCATGGTAAATTGTTGATGAATGTTAGTGTTGATGTTCAATCTCATTGTATTTGTCTTGTTCATTCTTACCTCTTTGTGAGTAAGTTATCTTATTGCATGTTCTTTATGAGTAAGTTATCTTCTTACATGCCATATGGTGTGTATCAAGTGGTTATGCAAATGTCAAGTGTGTAAATTATTCATTAGTGCCTCATTTTAGGCCTCTTGATTGTCTCTCTTAGTTGATGTATCAGCTACAACTTCCATATTGAAATACTTATACTAGAGAAATTGTTTGAATTTGTGTGATTATATTCAGCTTTGTCTTAGCTTTAATATCAACTCATAAACAAGAGGAGGAGACCTACAATTTGGTGTATCACCCTTTTTTCTATTTGTTTTTAGCTTTCCCTTTCCATTTTCATTGTAATTTGAGTAGGTGTAGTGATATTATAAGTGTAACATTAAGGGAACCAACCCTCTCTAGAGGTTCTCTTTAGTCATAGGCCACCAACAACCTTAGAGAGTTCCCATTATGTCAATCAAGTGAGGAGACCTGAAATACCTCCTCAAAGGGTGCAACTCAAAGTGACAACATTAGGTAACCAGAGAGGGAAATATATGACTTATGTAAGAAGGATAATTCTCATTAAGATAGTTTTGCAAGCCACAATCAATCATTGGTTCTCTCTCTTAAGTCACTAGATAGAGCGTCGATAGAGATGAATAGAATTATGAGAAACATTTTATGGCAAGGAATAAAAGATAAGGCCAAACTACTCCTTCTAGCCTAGGATAAAAATTTTAAACTAATACCCATGGGGGAATGGGGATAAGGAAACTGTTGACGTAGGAAAAATGCACCCTTTGGCAGGAAGTCGAACTCCTACCTTCTCCTCGCAACATGGAAACTCCCCTCTCGCTTGTGGGACTAGCAAAGCTGGAAGGGAGAGTCTCTAGACAAGGGCTAGCTCCCTTTGATGCATCATGTTTGTTCTAGCAAGTGCAAAACACATATATAGATAGATATAATGGGGGGGTGAAAAGGGAGAAAGATACAAGCAAACAAACTACTCTAAAGAGGTGATGCACCAAAATAAGTCAACCTTCACACATCCACACATAAAATTCAGACAAATGCATACATACACTTCTCACTTGGCAGAAGGACTAGGCTGCAAGAAACTGGCAGGGAGGCTTGAATGAAAATACAGAGAAAAGAGGTTCACCAAAGGTGCTGTGAGATGCACACTGCAAGTAACTTCCTCTGTTCTACACTTCCAAATAGAGCTCTTCTCCTGTCAGCTGCAAAAAATGGTGCCTTGTAGATAACTAGTGTGTTGGTGTTGAGCCTGTGAGAGCATCAAAAGACAATGACTAAACACAAATTAACACTCAGGGCATACACAGAATATCCATCCAAGAAGAGGTAAAAATTGCGTTTATTGATTCAGGCAAAAAAATTTAGTAGGGCTACGCCTTGTAAAATGTGGAAGATCCTTTTTACAAATGACAAGTTCACAATATATATGAGAAGCAAGGAGGCCCATTTGGCACTCCTTGTTTACAAGTGGCCTATTCGCGTCCCCTCATTGGGAAGAGGAAAACACTATTGTCGATGTCATCTTTCTAGAAGAAGCCTGTTGGAACCATGTTGTATGATCACCAAATCTGACTTTGGCATTCAAGCATTAATGTGGAAACATAGATTGCACCCTCTTTTCTACCAACAAATTGAGATTTGTCTCCTTTTTAAATGCACGGGCCATGCCGTTTGCTGTTTACGCCATTTGGGGATTATCAGGCAATAAATTGCTTTCACTTTACCACTTGGACTACTTCGTCCCTTTCTGCACCCTGTCACTTTGTCTTGCTTTGTCACCTGGGATTTTGTCCCTTTTCTATCTTGTCTTTTCTGGCTCCTTGGCCCTCAGGGGCGAACATCCTGGTGGGTCACTGCATTCTGGCCCCTTGGTTAGTTCTCTCACAGTTGCAAATAAATGACCATTTTGCTTTATGAAAGTTGACATTCATATGGCCGTCATGTTTTTGAAAAACCAATGGCTAAACTGTTCTATTAATTTTGACGTCCTCTGGGACGTCACCGTCCCCGTCAAAACGTCATCGGGTCCATGTGGCTTCTCTTCGGGCACTTCTCTTTGTTCTGTCACTCTCCCGAAGAGAAGGTGACCCTTCGACATTTGAAAGTGTTCCTCTTGTACTTGGCCAAAAGTTCCCCACAAGGACACCTACCCTTCGGGGTCCTTCGGCAGGTCTCTTTGCTTCTTGGACTGCCTCTTGGGCTCTCGCAGACAAATTGTCCATGAACAATTTCCTCGGGTCAATTTCCTCGGGTCTGTTTTGCCTTGTGTATTTTTCGCGGACTTTTGTCCGCAAACATTTTTCGGCGGACAAAAAGTCTGCAAAAATTTTGTTTGCCTTTGCTTTTGTTTTAAGCTCCGCCCGAATTCCTTCAGACTTTTTGTCTGAAGGAATTCCTTCAGACAAAAAGTTTGAAGGAATTCGGGACTCAGTCAAATTTGAACAAAATTGAACTCCAAACTTTAAACTTTGAACTGAACTTGCCCGATCCATTGCTTGAAGCGCCTGCCCTCTGCTAGGGCATTTTGAATTTGAAGACTCCCCTTCAGCCAAGGGCATACCCTTGAACCAAGCCCATTGAACCAAAAGTGGTTCAACGATTCAAGTGTCCAATCATGCGCGCTGATGGACAAGTGAACCAAGGCCGAAGACTTCTTGCGTTGAACCAAGCTTCTTGAACTTCGCCCATTGAACCAAAAGATTGAACCATCCACTTTGAACCAAGCTCATTGAACTAAGCCGTTGAACTAAAAATGGTTCAACGGTTCAAGGGTTCAACCATACACGCTGAATTCCTTCAAACCAAGGCTGATGAACCTATTGCGTTGAACCAAACTTGTTAAACCAAAAAGTGGTTCAATGGTTCAAGGGTTCAATCTTTGAACACCGATGAACTTCTTTTGTCGATTGAACCGCCACATTGAACTAAAAGACTGAACCATCTGCTTTGAACCAGGTCTATTGAACCAAGCTGTTGAACCAAAAATGGTTCAACGGTTCAACGCTTGTTGAATCGAGATGCTGAACTTGAAGATGGACTTTAACAAAAGAACATTGAACCACTTGAACCAGGCCATGAACCGAACTCATTGAACTTGTGCAACCCAAAAATGACTGGGATTGAACAGCAGGGGAAGAAAGTGACCAAAATTTTACCTGTGGGCAAAATTGGTCAACAGAAACTTAACAAGGTAAATGTGGCCCTTAATGTAGAGTTGGTTTAGAGAATGGGAAGTAACTAGGATAAAGGGTGGAGTGAACTATTAAGAGGAAAATATATGGATGAAAGAAGCCCTAAGAGAATATTTATGACTAAAGAACTCCCTACATGTTCCACTATTTAAAACAACATAAGGGAGGTAAGAGAATTCCTCCTAGAAGGTCTATTTTGATAGGTTAAAAATGGGGAAACTACAAATTTTTTGGAAGATAGTTAGATAACCCAAAAAACCCTAAGAGAAAACCTAATATTTGCCTGTATCAGAGAAGAAAGAATTAGACATCAGGGGAATAAAGTGAGAGATTATTAGATAAAAGAGACTGAATTAGGGCATAAGACCTTAGTCTGGAAAATATTCCAAAACATTGATAGTTCTGAGAATGAAGTGCAAAAGACCTTAAATGGAATCCTCCAATTCTTTTTGATTCGTTGGAGCTAAGATAGGGACATGATAAACTGGAATAAAAAAGGAACAAGGGTCTACTCGGTAAAGGAAGGTTACAAGGCATAGATGGACGAACACGCCATTAATCTTGGAAAATTGATATGGATCAGAATATGGACCTCAAAAGCTTGTCCAAAAGCAAAAGCTTTCTTGTGGTTAGCAACGCATGGGAAAATCTTAATAGGAAAAAAATTAAAAAATAAAGGTTTTCAGGGATCATCAAGATGTGTCTTGTGTTATAGTAGTGAAGAGAGTGTAGAACATCTCCTTTTACACTATACCTTTACCTCAGGATTATGGAACTAGTTTTTAAACAATTATAACTTAAGTTGGGCCCTAAGTGAGAACCTCCCTAATTTCTTGAAAGCGTGGAAATGCAATAGGAGACTGATTATATTAAAAGACATTTAGGACATAGGATTGAGTATTTTAACCTAGAAGTTGTGGATCAAACATGATTTGAGAAGAACACCAAGCATAAATCAAGAATGAAAGTTTGGGAGGAGATAAAAGAGAGTATTAATCATATTGTAATGACTTCTAAGTAGATAAAGAATAAGGAGGCTGACCTAGAGGAAACCAAAATCCTCCAAAACTAGGGAACCATTAGAAAATGCTTTGACATTATGGTCCTGAACACAAAGCAAAAAAAAGAGATAACAAGGAAAAATGTGAGATGGATCCTTTTAGAGAAGGGCTGATAGAGAGTAAAATTTGACAGAACATCAAAGCATAATCTCAATGAGTCCAGAGCAAGGGCAATAATAAAAAATATAAAGGGCAAGTTGTAGCCTATAAAATAATCTCTACATGAATTGATATTAATAACATCGCTGAAGCAGAGGGTCTTGTATTGGGAATGATGTTAACTTTGAAGGAAAACATCAAGAAAATTGAGATAGATGGAGACGCGTTTATCATCATTAAAGTGTTGAAAAACAACAAGAATCAAAATTGGAGGATGAGTAGGCTAATAGAGGAAGCAAGATTAAATGAAGTCTAGTTTGAGCAAGTTAAAATAAAACATACTTTGTGGGAAGGAAATAAGGTTGTCGACTGGCTTGCAAACCTCAGCCTTCAAACCCAATCAAATTCTATTATAGGAAATATGTAGAATATTTTTGAAAATAAGGAGATGATTAGTTTTAAGGAAATAATTTTAAAATAATGTCTAACATAATAATAAAACTATGTGAAATGACACCAAGAAAGAAAGAAGGTAAAAGCAAGGCAATAAACTTTGCCAAACTAAAAGAATGCCAGCTTGAGTCTTAAGTAGCCTGGGAGGAGGAAAGGGAAGAGAGAAGGATATAGAATGGGCACAACATAGCAGGAGGTAACGTAATTACTTGAAGCATAGTTGTATCCCAAGAGGGTGTAATAGAGCTATTTTAGTACTTGCCTTAATCAACGAAGTGGGCAAAGAGGAAACAACTATTAACATTTTTAGAAGCTTTCCAAGTTGGGAACAACACTCTCCCTCTAAATGATACTCCACACATCCCATTTGTTGACCAGTTAGTGAAGGTAATTAGTGGTTTTTTGGTGTACAAGTTGGCTAAATTACGTTTGTTTCCTAGTCTAGTGAAGCTCATCCCACTACTCCTTTTGATGGCTATGGCCCTTTTACAAGTATCATGCCTTCTCTTGACTATCACAATTAATGTGATGGAAAAGTTGAAGACAACCATCAAAGAAGAAGTGAGGATGTCAAAGGAATGGCAAGAGGAGGTCAACATTCACCTATTTCAACCAATACTCAGGGTCAACAAAATGAATTAATAGGTCATTTGAAGAGAAGAAATGGGTGCCTAATGATCTGGTGTATTGGAGGAAGCCACCATAAATGAAGAAGATTCCAACAAAGGAGTGGCATTGGAATAGGAGGAAAGGAGTGACACAATAGAAGAACCAAAAATGTCTAAGAGCAATGAGATGCAATGCATGAAAATAAACAACTAATAAAAGGAGGCGATTCTACACCACTATTCATGAGGGCAAAAAGTGGATCGAGAGAAACGAGATGATTCACCACAATTAAGGCAAAGGCAAACAAAAAATTGAGTACCATAATGGAAATGGCCTCAACGATGGAAGTAAGATAAACATTAAAATAACACAGGAAGGACTGGCAAAAAATCAACTATTTATCAAGATTGAGGAATCATCGGAGGCCAGGAGGTGGGAGAAAGGAGAAAATTCAAATCCAAACTATGGTAGTGACAACCAAGGAAGTCAGATACTGGAAAACTTAAAGAATTTGAATAATGACATTCTCTATATCAAGGAAATAGTGGTGAGTATCAACAACTTAGTTTAAAAGCAAAACAATGAATATTTGGAAGAATAGAGGAGATGGAGGCCTGGATAATAAGACTTTAGGAAATCAAAGGAATTCAATTCAAAGGAATTCAGAAGATGCAGGGAACATGAAAGAACATTTGCACTATTGGCATTGTGTGTAAAATAGCAATGTTTGTGGGAACCTTCTAGTGGAGGTAGTGGAAGATGAGGAAGAAGGAAACTAAGACATGCCTAGTCTACAGGGCCCATAGATCACTAGGTCCAATAATAGTATAGACTGGTGCTTGTAATAAGGTAACCTTGATTTTGAACAAGGTTGAACTTCTTATGGTTGCATCTTGTGTCATAAATGCTTTTTGTGATGAAATACATTTTTTTACTTGTCAATATATATATATATATATATATATATATATATATATATATATATATATATATATATATATATATAATATCTTACTTGAGATTAAATTTAATTTGTAGCTCTGGTCTTACATTACAATCTGCAGTGCATACTGAACATAATCTTTTACTTGAGATTAGATTTAATTCCTAACTCTACCTGTACATTACAATCTTAATCTTTTACTTAAGATTAGATTAAATTCCTATCTTTGCATGTATATTGCAATAGATATCATATATTTCAAATATATATTGAATTGTCCGAATACATTCAATTATTTTTCTGTATAGGGTCATTGCATATGTGCACCACCAAAACTGGATGCATCTTCCTAACAAAATGTGTACTTATTTTTTTGGACAATTGTTATATGGTAAATTTATGTGCATTTCATACTTTATTAAGAATTTTGTCCATGTTATTCATTTATGTAATGTCCCCTTTCTAACATTCATAGCATGATGTTGTCGTTAGCCTATTTCCTTATGGTCTCGTAGGCTAACCAGGACATTAAAGGGACTTAGAGGCCATTTGGCCTAGACAGTTTCAGTTGCATATCTTTTTGAGGCAATTTTGGGCATACTTGCTATTTATAGTAAGTCCTGAATGGACATGGCTGGACTTCTAGGGGCAGTGACATGTCGATGGTAATTGTTTAAAATCGACAGAAAGATTTATTTATCATTGATATGATTTATTGGGCATTAATGAAGTTATTTTATAAAGTTAAATTTAAATATTTAACTTTATTAATGCATATTTTATAGTTTGTGGGAATTATTTAAATAAAAGAATCCCCTTTATTTTATAATTCATCAGATACGTAAGTTACATAAAGGGAGTTATGTTTTATCCCACATTGACAAAACAAAGGAATGGACTCTTGTGAGAACTCTATAAAAGAAATAGAAGAGCTTCCATTTAGGGAGTTTTTGGATGAGATTAATGTTATGCTGCTGGATTTCCTGGAAATTTGATTTTTGAGCTTGGAGGACAAAATCCCTCTTTGCTAGCATTCTCTTCGCTATTGAAAGACACAGTCAGGAGGATTGATGGTGTTTTCATTCAGGAAACACATTGGGCTTATTGGATTTACAACAAAGAAGGGCAGAATAATGATTTGCTATAGGAGCCGTGAATAGTGTTTTGCTACAGTGTGTGAATAGTGTTTTTGCTGCAGTGCGCATGAATAGTTATTTTGCTACAGTAAAATGCAAATAGTAAAATTGCTATAGTGCTGTGAATAGTGATGCTATAGTGCATGAACAGTGTTTGCATCAAGTTTACTTGTTTATTCTCGCTGATTAGAGGTTTGGAACTCTGCCATTTCCTCTGTGGGTTACTACAGCACTAATTTCCAGGCTTCTATCAAATTTTCATATCTAAGCATTGTAATTTTTGAATACAAATTTGAATATTTGTTGCAGCCCATAAGGGAATTGTATGTGCACATTTATATTGCAAATTAGTGTTTAACAACAAATAAGGAGTTTCAGGTTTTGCATGTACAGTTGTATGTTTGTCAAGTGTTTGACAAAATGCCATGTTGATCATTAAGCAATTTAATTGATATGACATAGTAGTTCACAAGTTTCTTTCATTGGAAAAATAGGGGTGGTTATTACAATTTATTTCCTAGGCTCTGAGTTTTGTCTTGAAATAGATGGTTTAACAATGTAGCTTGGTCTTTATAATTGCCCCCAACTTTAAGTTTCGATATGGCATATTTTTTTGCCCAGAATTGTCACAAGATTGACTTTCATATTTCACATCTTCTATGTACTATCAACACTTAGGGCTTCCCAAAATTTTCACTTTGTCCCTACTTCTCCATGGTTAATGGCCATTGTGATCACACCATGTGGCACCATCACAAGTCTTCCATCCTTTGGGAGACTCTTGAAAAATATCGCAACTCTTACGAGTACAAGCCTCTACGATGATTCCACATGGTGCCATCATGGAGCTTCGTGTTTTGAAGTACTTGAATAATTTTCTTTTCTTTTCATTCAACTGTGCTCAACACAATGTCGACACTTGGCCTTTCTTTGTTAAATCTCCCAATCCTACACATTCAATAAAAATGCCAAAGTCAAAAACTATAAATAATTATTTTATATGTATACTCCAATATTTTTTTTTAATATGTGAATACCATAATTTTTTTACATCGACTTCTATACAATTTTTTATATCAAATTTTACATTTATGATTAATCAATCACCCTATTTTTGTATTTTGTTCAAAGTATGAAAATATTTTATATCCACTTATTTTTGAGACAATCTTAATCAACAAGAACAAAATCTATTAACTTGTGCAAAGACTTGGTACACAACATTCTTGTTATAACATATAACAATGTTGTATATTGATATATTTTTTATTAATATTAGTGTGTATATATATTTATTTATTTTTTAAAATTTTTTAATATCTTAAAAACATTTAAAATCCCACCACATAACAGGGCCAATATTAGGCAAAACATCGAAGGTCGGCATTAGAGTCCCCAGATCCCTTCGTAAGCCGAGAGCCAAAAACACCGCTGAGTACAACCGGAGTGCTGAAGCGAAGAACGGATTGCGCCAAAAACAAAAACCATTTCCCAGTATACCGGTTCTGTCCAAGGGCTTATTACTTCTCATAGAAGTCATGATGGCCTCCGACTGCGACCAGCTTTGGGGTTTTACAGGCCTCGGAATAAAACCACCGGCGGTATTCCACGAAATCACTGACTCCCTCACGCGCTTCATGCAGTCAATTTCTCACAATTTCGGTGCTCCATTTGCCGAAATTTCAACCAATTTAAGGCAGCCAGAAAACAGCTTAAACCCTAAGCCCGGTATCTCAGCCCCGGTATTATCCACCAACATGCCGGTTTCGACCTTCGCGTGGCATTCATTGTCGGCCTGTGCCAACATTTCTCACAACAATAGTAACCATAACGATGATAACAATAATAATAGTAAAAATGATGATAATGGCAATAACGCGCGGCGAACACCGCCGTCACGGAGGAGGAAAAGAAGAGGAGGTGGTTTTCCGTCTAATGTACGCATTGACGGAGTTGATTTTGGAAATAACAGGGGACCGGCTTTTTTAGGTCAAGTTTTCAGCCTGTGCAATCCCTATGGCACGGGGCTTATGACTGTTACTAAGCGTATCGAGCTGCCCTTTGGAATAAAGTATGTATGTTTTTCTTTCTCATATGCATTGTTGTTTTTTGGAGTACTCTTTTCTGAACAATACAAACAGTAAAGTTTAAAGTTGTTTATTGTGGTAATTGCAATGCATTTCTGGTATTTTGTATTCTATTGACAGCAGTTTTTGTGTGTTTGCTATTATGCAAAAAATTGCCTTCAAATATTTATCATTATATAGTATGCAGGCTTTTCTTTCTTATATACAAGGTTTTTTCCAAAACCTTTTTTCTATGGATTGTGGGAGCTTAAAGTCGTTCATGTCTTTCATGAATGTGTTTGTTTATTTGTATAGTAAAGTATAATAACTACAAGACTTTTCTGTTATTCTGCTCTTTGGCAACGGATTTTGTGTGTTTGTTTTTTAATAGTTTAAACGAGGGATTGTATCGGGTGAGGGGGTCTTCACCTGTTGTTATTACAATATAATATTAACACGTACATAGATAAACTTCACAGCATAAGACTACTACTTTCCAAAGTACAATAGACTATAGGTAACTTCGCTTATTATGACAAAAAGTGAGGAGAGAAGAAGGTGGGAGGGTGGCCATGCCCATGTAACCACATCCAAACTGTCCCGAAAGAGGCTTCACTTCTGCAAGTCGGACAGCCAAGACCAGCCACACACACAAAAAAACAGCAAACTACCACCTGGTTGCAACCACCTGACAACTCCAAAACACTCCCTCCACTGGCTACTCAAAGATACCTTCATCCCCAATGATGCAGAGAATCAGTGACCCGCCTAACAGAAACTAGACACCAAAGCCAACCCCCAACCAACCACCCACCACACCGAGCAACACTAACCCTGTTGGTTGAATATTTTGTCGATCAGCGTACTGATAAACAAAATAGGTTTGATCAGCGAAAGTAGGAAGATTAGTCGTCCATATGTGTAGGTTTACCACATCAGAACGGGACTGATCTCTCCTCTCATCAAGGGGAGGTTCCCTACAGATAGGCTATATATATATATATATATATAAACAGAAAATAATACTCAAGGGTAGGACAAACCATCCATCTCTCTTTTTTTAGAGATGATGTGTGCGGATCAAAGGAGAAACTCAAGGAAAATGACAGAAAGCACTCCTCTTCTTTCAGAAGTACTATTCAGCAAGCCACAAGAATACTCCAGGTAGTAACAACAAAATATAACAAAGGATGTAATAACCAACAAATTGAGATGCAGCACAAAGTCTATGCCTGAATTGCTCAAGAGTAAGATACGAAGGACAATGAGGGCACAAAGTTGCCCCAAGGTCCTTTACACAGAAATGAAAAGAAAACACACTAAAGGCAATTATGGGGGCACAAAGTCTCTCCACAGTTGACTCTTTAGGATGCCTTCGTGACTGCTGTCACTAATTTTGCTTGTTGAATTAAATGAACAAAAGATATATTGAAGAAAAAGACATAAGAACAGTTTCCTCAACAACAAAGATATTACAGCACAAAGTCTGAAAAACCACTTGCTTTCTTATTCCAATAACAAAATATGATAAACAAACTGAGCTCAAAGTCTCAGAAGTGTCTTTCAATTTGGGCAGAGTTTCGTTCTGATTGTCGAAAAGAGATCCATTTACAATAGAAGAGAGTCCCTTATATAGCCTCTTCAAGAAGGACTCGGGAACAGTAACACATCATATTGCATTGGAATTTGTTAAGAAGACACGCTGGAACTTAGGGGCGTTTACCCATTTGATTTTATCAATGCAGAGAAATAAGTGACGCTATTGAAAGTTTGCAACTTTCAATGTCCACTTGGCGATCTGATCCTACCTTCATCGTTCCTTCTTCTGGTTAATTGAATCGGGTTCTGGATTCAATTTGCTGTTCTGTCCTTTAGTCGCTTTCTGCTGGCCTTGACCTTAAACCCTGTGAATGCATTCGGATCTGTAGATTCAAAGGATCAACGGCTAGTTCGTTGTCTTGAATTTGATGTCTTCGGGCACATCACCCCTTGGTCCTTCTTCGGCTTTTTTGTTTGGCACTTTCCCGGATTGAACTTGCCTTTTCGGGCCTTAAGAAATGACCTGCTTTGGGTCGGGAAAAGCCTCCCGCAAGGGTATCTAACTTTCGGGTCGGTCTTCAGATGGCATTTAGGCTTCTTTATTTTGGCGGGTTGCTAGAGTTCTTCCTTCGAATTTCTTGTTTCATGTCTTCCCGAAGGGAAGGTGACCCTTCGACTTCAGTTAAGTATCCTTTAATTTGGCAGCCGAGAGTCCCCCACAAGGGCACTTGCCCTTCGGGGTCCTTCAGCGGCCTTTTCCTTAGAGTCTCTCACGGCTTGTTTCTCGGGTTTTCCTGCGGACAATTCCCGTGGGTATTTTCCCCGGGCTTTGTCTGCGGGCAAATTCCCGAGGACAAAAAGTTCGGGGACAAATTCTCGCGGACAAAAAGTCCGCGGAAATTGTTCCATCCGTTTGCTTTCTGCCCGCAGCTTCTCCGAAGGAATTCCTTCGAACTCTGCGGAAATTGTTCCATCCGTTTGCTTTCTGCCCGCAGCTTCTTCGAATTCTTTCAGACTTTTTGTCTGAAGGAATTGTTTCTTGCCTTAGTCAAAATCCGAAAGAATTACCTTTGCGGCCTTCTTTGAAAATGACCCTTCTGAAGGGTACTTTTGTCGACTAAGTGTCCTCTGCAAGGGCACTTGTCCTTCGAGAGCTCTCTTGAACTTTTACATTGGATCGCTCCTTTGAACCATGCTGTTGAACCAAGGCGTTGAACCGCTTGGTTGAACCAAACGTTTGAACCAAGCCGATGAACCAAGCTGATGAACCAAGCTTTGAACCAAAATGGTTCAAGCCGATGGTTCATTTGATTGAACTGAAGCGATGAACTAACCGTTGAAGTAAAAGACGTTGAACCAAGTTTTGGTTCAACGGTTCAAACAAAGTCTTGAACCGACTGACGAACCATTTGATTGAACCAAAGGATGAACGAAAACGTTCAAAGAAAACATTGAACCGATTGAACCGAAAGCATTGAACCGATTGAACCTTGAACTCGTTGAACCTTTGAACCAAAGTGGTTCAGCGGTTCAGTGGTTCAAGCCTCTTTTGCTTGAATGCTTGCCGATAGACATTTTTGATTGAACCAAGGCACTAAACCAATCCTGAAAATGACCAAGTGTAAGAAACTGATTCTTTTGGTTGAACCCACCTGCAGAAGCCTTTGAACCTGTAGCAATGAACCTGCCTGTAGTGTCCGTAGAAATAAAGTCTATAGTTTTCTCTAACCTTGAAAGAGTTCGTAGAAATCAACTTATGAAGCCCGTTGAACTTGGCGTGCAGAGTCCGTAGATTTTTTCTTCCTGCTGAGTCTGTAGATTTTTTCTTCCTGCTGAGTCCGTAGATTTTCTCTTCCTGCTGAGTCTGTAGATTCAAGCCTGCAGAGTCTGTAGATTTAAGCTTGCAGAGTCCGTAGATTTTTTCTTCCTGCTGAGTCCGTAGATTGAAGCCTGCAGAGTCCGTAGATTGAAGAGAAGCTTGAAAAAATGAGGAATTTGAATGCCCAGGACAAATTTTGAAAAGGGAAGAGACAATTTTGGTCTGTAAGACCAAAATAGTTCAAATGTTGTCTCAAAAATGAGTGATTTTTGGGGGACAACCGCTGGCTCCAATTGGAAAACTTCTGTGAATTGCAAAAAGAACTGAAAGGAGTAGAATCTAGAATCTCCAGTGTCTTCATGTGTACCATTGGGCTCAGAGTCATGCGACCAAAAAATGGAAGGCATCAAAAAGAAAATAAACAAAACAAAACAGAATTAAAAACTTGTACAAATATACATATATACAGATGCAATGATTTGACACTTCAAGAGTTGAAGTATTTCAGATGCTGCCCATTGTGAGGCAGAGAAAAGAGTGTGCCATTTTGATATTTCAGTAGAAAGCTATTTTCACCAATATGCTGATGAATTATAAATGGGCCTCTCCAAAGGGAGTTAAACTTTCCATGCATCCCCTTTGGTTCTCTCTTTTTGTCCTATAGCAGTACTTGATCCCCAATCTGGAAATCACGATTTTTGGCCTTTTGGTCAAAGAGTTTCTTACCAGACTTTGATGAGGAGCAATTCTGTCCATCACCATAGTTCTCTGTTCCTCCAGTTCAGTCAGGCACATGATTTTTTTATCAATAGAGCTTTCATATGTCTGATCTTCAATTGCTTTTGCCAATTTCAAGGCTGGCAATTCTAAGGTGATTGGTATCTTAGGATTGATATCGTAAAGAAGTTGAAAATGAGACATATCAATTGCCCTCTTTGGTGTGATTCTGTCTGTCCATAGAGCATCAACCAATGCTTTATGCCATGTTCTTTGATTGTTATTTGCTAGCTTTTTGATAATAGTTACCAGATTCTTATTGCTGGATTCAACTTGTCCATTTCCTTGTGGAAAATAATCAGAAGAGTGAGAGAGTATAATTCTATAATGGAAACAGAATTGTGTAATCTCCTGGGAGGTGAAACAAGCTGCATTGTCAGTAACAATTTTGATTGGAACTCCAAATCTGAAAATGATATTCTCTTTGAGGAAGTTGCATACAACTTCTGAATTAGCATGCTTAGTTGGGATTGCTTCTACCCACTTGGTGAAATAGTCAGTTGTTGTAAAGACATAATCATGTCCAGCACTTGAAGATGGGTTTATAGTCCCAATAAAATCAAGTCCCCATTGCTGGAAAGGTTCTTCTATGATCACTGGCTTGAGAGGCATAGCAGCTAACTTGGGTCTTCCAACAAATTGCTGACAGAGTTCATATTTTCTCACCCACTTATGTGCATCTTGGAAAAGAGTTGGCCAGTAATACTTGGCTCGCAGAATCTTGTGAGCAGTCATAGGAGCAGAAAAATGTCCTCCATAGGCCAGATTGTGAAAAGATTTCAAAAGCTGGCTTTGTTGCTTTGTCTACACAGTGAAGGAATATTCCATCTATGCTTTTCTTGTACAAGTTGTTGTCCCAAACGACAAAATTGACAGCTTTCAATTTGATAGTCCTCTTTTTTTGTAAGACAAATGAGCAGGACATTCACCATAAGTAAGGAAATGAGTGATACCTGAATACCACTCATTGGTAGTAGAGACAAAAAGCACTGTTGGTGTCTCTTCCACTTCAGTTTTTTCATGTTGTGTGTTTTTTGGCTTATTGTCAGCAATTAATTGGCATAGGCTTTTACTCCTGACCAGCTTTGTCGGCTTGATGTCTAGATCAAACTCTTGGATCTTTGCAATCCAATTACTTCTTTTCGTGGCAAACTCCTGTTGAGTTAATATAGACTTGATCGTAGAGTCAGGCACTAGGACAGTAGTATGTGAATTCAGAATATAGAAGTGGAAATGTTTGACTGCTTTCACCAAGGCATAAGCATGTTTCTCTATATTTGAATATTTCATCTCATGGATTTTGAGAGAGCAACTCATGAAAGAGATAGGAGATTCCATACATTCTTTGTCCTGTTGAACAAGAATTGTTGAAAGAGTGTGTTCAGACGCATAGCTGTATATGATGAAATATTTGTTGTAATCTGGGCAAACCAAGGTAGGGGCGTGAGCAATGGTGGTTTTGATATCCTGAAATGCTGCCTTGCCTTCTTTAGTCCAGTTGAAGATGGTCTTTCCTTTCATTATGTTCACAATGTGTCTAGTCTTTTCAGCAAATTCGGAGATGAATCTCCGTAAGAAATTCACTTTTTCGAAAAAAAAATGAACAACATTCTTACTTGTAGGCAAATTAAGCTCTTGAATAGACTTGACTCTGTCTGAGTCAATCTTTATGCCTTCTTTTGACACAATGTGTCCAAGGAGTTTCCCTTTTGTTACTCTAAAAACAGACTTTTTAGGATTTAAAGAAATACTATTCTGGCGGCAGCGCTCTAGCGCTTGTTGTAAGTGGTGTACATGATCAGATCGACGCTTTGAAAAGACAGTCAAGTCGTTAAGGTATACCACTATGAATTTACCAATCTCATCTTTGAAAGCCAGATCCATTGCTCTCTGAAAGGTAGCACTGGTATTTATCAAGCCGAAAGACATTCTTTTATATGCAAATGTACCCCAAGGTGTGGTGAATGCAGTCTTGTTTTGGTCTGCTTTACCAACTTCAACTTGATTATAACCTGAGAAGCCATCCAGCATTGATAACATCTCTGAACCTGTCACTGTTTGAAACACTTGATCCATAATTGGCAAAGGATAATTATCTTTTAAAGATGCTTGATTCAGATTTCTGAAATTTACACAAATGCGAATTTCGCCTTTTTTCTTCCTTACAGGCACTATGTTTGCAATCCATGTAAAATGATGGATTGGAAAGATGATTCTAGCATTTAAATTTTTTTGTATTTCAGACAGAATAGTACATGATATTTTCGGATTATACTGTCTGGATTTTTGTTTGTAGGGCATTGAGTCAGCCTTGAGAGGAATGTCATGGCAGATTTCATCAAGTCTTCATAAGAATATGCTAAGACATCCATGTATTGACAGAGTAAAGAGGTGAACTTGAATATTTCTTCAGGGGTGCAGCACTTACCAATATTGACCATCTTGGGATTTTCTTCAGTAGTCAGATTTACTTGATCGAATCTCTGAGATAAACTCGAGTCTGTTTGCTGTCGTTTGATGAATCTATCATGCTTGTCAAACAGTTTTTCAAGAGAAACCAAGCCTTTGGGAATTTTGTTTCCTTTCAGCTGTAAAAATTCTTCATTAATATTGAAACTGGATTCAGAGACAGATTCATTCTTCTGAGATTCACTGCCTTCAAAATGTAGTTCAAAATTATCTTTTCGTTTCAGGAAGGCAATGATTTGATGATCATCATTGAATACTTGCCAATGATCAACATTGTTAGGAACACTTGGTCTATAGACCAGCTCAATGGTATACCTGTCTTTTTTGAAATTTGAATGAGGAACTAAGAGAGTTCTTGAAACAACAAGTGCATCAGCTTTGTCATTAGACTCTCTGGGTATGGCATAAATGTTGAAAGCATCAAAGCTTTCAATTTGGTCTCAAACCAAGTTACGGTAGTGGCGTAATCTTTCATTCTTGGTTTGGTATAAGTTCTTCACTTGACAAACCACTAATTCAACATCCTCTTTGGCGTGAAAAAACTTGATGCCTTTTTCTTGAGCAGCCTTCATTCCAAGCAGCAGAGATTCGTATTCAGCTGTATTGTTAGTGTTGCTAAACTGTAATTTGTAAGATGAAGGGAACATATTTCTTTGATGAGATATCAACACAATCTCAGCTCCCGAACCAGTAGAGGAACAACTACCATCAAATTTCAAAGTCCATATCTCATCTGATACTGATTTTTCTTTAGACTTTCCTTCATCAGAGATGGAGGCTCTTTCTTCATCTGTATTGCAGCCTACTAGTTCTTCTGCTGTTCTAGTTGAACTGATTTCTAAGTTGACACTTTCAAGAATTATATCAGATGTTTCATGCACTTCATCTGTACATAGAAAATAGTTACCCATACCTGCGGATTCAAAAAGAATTTGAGCTTCAGGGGCTGATGTCTGGGTGACCACATATTTTGCTTCTTTTTCAGGGAGCAACCTCTTCATTACGCCTTGAATAGGGATCTTTGCTTCAGACAGATCCATGCTTAGTTTTCCTTCCACGTCTTTGCAGAATTTTCGTCCAAGCAAAATGTCATAGGATTTTGGGACGTCAGCCACCAAGACAGTCATCTTGATTCTCTTCTCTGGAAAGGCTGCAAATGCAAATTGGGCATCTTTGATTTGCCCCAACAATGATACCTGCTTGTTCTCCATGGAGAAACATCTCCCAAATGTTTTGGTCAATGTGAGACCAAGAGACTCAGTGACTTTAGCAGGCATGACATTATCAGATGCGCCTGAATTTATAATACAGTTACTCAACTTATGGCCATTAATTAACAGGGAAACATAGAAAGGTTCTATTTTTTCAGGAGCAGTTAGGAGAGTAATGACCAGATTATTTGGAATAGGCGTGTTTTTTGGAGAATCAGGAGTTATTTTTTTAGCCTTTTGTCCTGCAGGGACGGTTTGGTTCTTAACATATTGGACCAGCTTATTCAATTGATCAGGATTGGACTGCAAATATTCAAATTCAGACATTTGTATTTTTGTCTTTTTAACATGATTGATTATGTCAAATCGCTGAATTGAGCTAAGTACAGAGAAAGGTACTTCAACTTTTTGAGTTTTAGGAGGGATGGGAGGTGGGTTGGTTTGCGAATTTGAAGTAGAAGGGGAAGGCGAAATTAATGTATTTGCCTTTTGGGCGATTACTGGATCCTGACTGAAAAGGCAGAATAGTTCCACGTTTAGCAATCGTGACTGCTGGCTGCGGTTGCTCTTCTGTCTTTTCTTTATCAGTTCGTTGGACTGATTGGTTTTTGGACCTTGTAAACACTGCATATGATTCATCAAAAGCTTTTCTTTTGCTTCTGGGTTCATCCTGGTAGTTCAGGAAACCAATGTGGGAGTCACCAGCTAATTTTTTTTGATTGTTTTCAAGGAGATCAACGTCATTTTCTTGACTCAATTCAGGCTGGAAAAAGAATTCTGATTCTGCTTCAAGATATCCCATTGCTGAATTAGTTGCAGGAGCTTCCAAGGCAAGTTTCTTTTGTGGAGAAGGAAGGCGATTTTGTTGCCCTTGATTCCTGACAGCATTGCCCTGATATGACTGATTTGGGAATGTCCTTCTGTATGGAGCATAAGACATTCCTTGAGCCATTTGTTTTTTGAGAGCAAGCAACTCATTTGCCAATTTCTGCACCATTGGATTTGTGGTGCCTGTAGATGCATATTCAGAAGATGATGAAGCTCTATTTCTATTTGGATCTCTTCTTATCTTCCCTGCTAAGATGAGATCATCCTCTACTTTAGTGGCCAAAAGTTGAGCTGCAGCAAGATTTATTTGACCAGCACATCTCAAGAGAAAACTTATTTAAGGTAGCTGAGAATTAATGAAAAAGCATTTGAGATTCTCAGTTGTAGGTCGAACAATTACAGAGATTTTGTTTTTTAGTTTGTCAAATTTGGCTATGAAGTCCCTCATTGGTTCATGAGGGTCTTTCTTCATTTGTGTAAGTTGAGCCAGAAGTGTATGTGCATCTTCTGCAGGTTTGAATCTGGCTTCAAACTTAGCTTTGAGAGCATTCCAATTAGTCACTGACTGAGCTTGTAAATGATAAAACTAATCTGCAGCAGCACCTTGTAATGTTTCTACAAAAACCCTGACTGCTACATCTTTAAATTCTACTGCGATTACTCCACAAGCTATGCTGAAAGCTGCGATGTGCTCATCAGTGTGAACTTTTCCATCACCATAGAATTTGAGAAAGTTCTTTGAACTGCGTGGAAGTTCATGTAGAGGTGGAGTAAGATTGAGAGGACCAAAAGCATTACCCCAGGGGCCTTGAACTGACATTGTAGGATTATGAAAATGAGAGATAACAAATCTTAGAGGGGTAATTATTGGCAAAGCTTTATCAACAACAGAAGTAGATACTTCGTCTGGCAATGGAGATTTGACTTTAGTAGGAGAAAAACTCTTGGTTCGTTGGAGACGAGATGGTGAAGGAAACAGATCAAAATCATTTTGTTGTACCAACTCGAATACAGGGTCAACGATACCTTTAGCCCTTTGGCTTCGTGTATACCTTTAGATTGTGAAACAAAAATGAAAAAGAATTGACCTTGCTTCAGTTAAAGCTTGAGGCTTTAAACTGTGCGTTCTTTCCCAGTTAGTGTGGAGGTGAATGGATAGATTATAAATGGATAATGAGTATTCGATATCCCCAGCGGAGTCGCCAAAAACTGTTGATAGAATATTTTGTCAATCAGCGTACTGATAAACAAAATAGGTCTGATCAGCGAAAGTAGGAAGATTAGTTGTCCAAATGTGTAGGTTTACCACATCAGAAGGGGACTGATCTCTCCTCTCATCAAGAGGAGGTTCTCTATAGATAGGCTATATATATATATATATATATATATATATATATATATATATAAACAGAAAATAATACTCAAGGGTAAGACAAACCATCCATCTCTTTCTTTAGAGATGATGTGTGCGGATCAAAGGAGAAACTCAAGGAAAATGACAGAAAGCACTCATCTTCTTTCAGAAGTACTATTCAACAAGCCACAAGAATACTCTAGGTAGTAACAACAAAATGTAACAAAGGATGTAATAACCAGCAAATCGAGATGCAGCACAAAGTCTACGCCTGAATTGCTCAAGAGTAAGATACGAAGGACAATGAGGGCACAAAGTCGCCCCAAGGTCCTTTACACAGAAATGAAAAGAAAACACACTAAAGGCAATTATGGGGGTACAAAGTCTCTCCACAGTTGACTCTTCAGGACACCTTCTTGACTGCTGTCACTAATTCTGCTTGTTGAATTAAAGGAACAAAAGATATATTGAAGAAAAAGACATAAGAACAGTTTCCTCAACAACAAAGATATTACAGCACAAAGTCTGAAAAACCACTTGCTTTCTTATTCCAATAACAAAATATGATAAACAAACTGAACTCAAAGTCTCAAAAGTGTCTTTCAATTTGGGTAGAGTTTCGTTCTGATTGTCAAAAAGAGATCCATTTACAATAAAAGAGTCCCTTATATAGCCTCTTCAAGAAGGACTCGGGAACAGTAACACATCATATTGCGTTGGAATCTGTTAAGAAGACAGGGTGGAACTTAGGGGCATTTACCCATTTGATTTTATCAATGCAGAAAAATAAGTGACGCTATTGAAAGTTTGCAACTTTCAATGTCCACCTGGTGATCTGATCCTATCTTCATCGTTCTTCATTTCCTAGTCAATTGAATCGGGTCCTGGATTCAATTTGCTGTTTTGTTCCTTCCTCGCTTTCTGCTGGTCTTGGCCTTAAACCCTGTGAATGCATTTGGGTCTGTAGGTTCAAAGGATCAACAACGATTTTATGAGCTTTAAAATTGACGTTTGCGTGCCCGTCACTATGTTTTCAACGGCTATTTCGCTATGTGGAATTTGACGTCTTCGATCGCGTCACCCCTTGGTCCTCTTTCGGCTTTTCTGTTTGGCACTTTCCCGGATTGAACTTGCCCTTTCGGGCTTTAAGAAATGACCCGCTTTGGGTTGGGAAGAGCCCCCCACAAGGGTATCTACCCTTCGGGCGGTCTTCGGATGGCCTTCCGTCTTCTTTAGAGTCTATCGCGGCTTTTTCTTTGGTGGACTATTCATCGGGCTTTCCTGCGGGCAATTCCCGCAGACAAGTCTGCAGAAATTGTTCCATCCATTTGCTTTCTGCCCGCAGCTTCTCTGAATTCTTTCGGACTTTTTGTCCGAAGGAATTCCTTTGGACAAAAAGTCCGAAGGAATTGTTTCTTGCCTTAGTCAAAATCCAAAAGAATTACCTTTGCGGCCTTCTTTGAAAATGACCCTTCTGAAGGGTGCTTTTGTCGACTAAGTGTCCTCCGCAAGGGCACTTGTCCTTCGGGAGCTCTCTTGAACTTTTACATTGGATCGCTCCTTTGAACCATGCTGTTGAACCACTCTATTGAACCAAGGCGTTGAACTGCTTGGTTGAACCAAACGTTTGAACCAAGCCGATGAACCAAGCTTTGAATCAAAATGGTTCAAGCCGATGGTTCAATTGAATGAAGCAAGTCAATGAACTGCTCCATTGAACCACAAGACGTTGAACCTCTTCGTTGAACCAAGGCTTTGAACCAAAATGGTTCAAGCCGATGGTTCATTTGATTGAATTGAAGCGATGAACTAACCGTTGAACCAAAAGACGTTGAACCAAGTTTTGGTTCAACGGTTCAAACAAAGCCTTGAACCGATTGACAAACCATTTGATTGAACCAAAGGATGAACCAAAACGTTGAAACAAAGCGTTGAACCGATTGAACCGAAACTGTTGAACCGATTGAACCTTGAACTCGTTGAACCTTTGAACTAAAGTTGTTCAATGGTTCAGCGGTTCAAGCCTCTTTTGCTTGAATGCTTGCCGATAGACATTTTTGATTGAACCAAGGCACTGAACCAATCCCGAAAATGACCAAGTGTAAGAAACTGAGTCTTTTGGTTGAACTCGCCTGCAGAAGCCTTTGAACCTGTAGAAATGAACCTGACTGCAGAGTCCGTAGAAATCAACTCTGTAGTTTTCTCTAACCTTGAAAGAGTTTGTAGAAATCAACTTATGAAGCCTGTTGAACTTGGCCTGCAGAGTCCGTAGATTTTCTCTTCCTGCTGAGTCCGTAGATTTTCTCTTTCTACTGAGTCCGTAGATTCAACCCTGCAGAGTCCATAGATTTAAACCTGCAGAGTCCGTAGATTTTCTCTTTCTGCTGAGTCCGTAGATTTTCTCTTCCTGCTGAGTCCGTAGATTTTCTCTTCTTGCTGAGTCCGTAGATTCAAGCCTGCAGAGTCCGTAGATTTAAGCCTGCAGAGTCCGTAGATTTTCTCTTCCTGCTGAGTCCGTAGATTCAAGCCTGCAAAGTCCATAGATTTCTGAGAAGCTTGAAAAAATGAGGAATTTGAATGCCCAGGACAAATTTTGAAAAGGGAAGAGACAATTTTGGTCTGTAAGACCAAAATAGTTCAAATGTTGTCCCAAAAATGAGTGATATTTTTGGGGGACAAAAAACCCAAGCCATCACCAGCGTCCAACAGGAAAATCACAAATTAGGCAGCCCACCAACAAAAATTAGACCTGCCCTGCAGCACAGCTCTGCCCCGTCGAAGAACACTTACAGCCAAAAAAGCCAGCTGTCATCCACCCAGCACCACAGGATACTGCAAGGGTGGAGGAGGGGGGGTCAAACCCTCATCCTTACCTAATCTTCTAGACCCACCCAAAACACAAGCATCCCGCTAACGATAACAAACAGGAACCTGTCACCATGGCCCCTGCCTTGACTACCACCCTTCTTCTGTAGGGTATAACATATTCACTGAAAACAACTTGTGTTGGGGATCAATAAAATTGGACTTACGCTAGAGGAATTTAAGCATGATATCTTTTGCTGCCAAAACAGAATCACCTGCAAGGCCATTGTGAGAACAAGGAGGACAGAACTGATATACCTAGGGAAGCACAATCCAAAATGATAGAACACAAACAGAAAACAACATTACAGCAAGTCAATGGCCGCAATATTCAAAACAGATGTATGACTGTGAAAAGGAAAAAAGACACACTGACTATAATCAATGTCAAACAAGAACCTGTCACAACTATAAATATATGGCAAGGGATTAAGAAGTTAGCAACAGGTAAGTCTTGGGATATATATGGTTTACAAGAAGAGTATCTAAGATGGGGAGCATACATCCTATTGCTACACATTAGAGAAATATTTAACGGGGTTATTCAGAATGGCTTCTTGACAAAATGGATGACCAGTCTAACCATACCTCTATTCAAGTGTGGAGATGCTAATAACCCCTCAAACTCCCGAACCATTATGGTCAATCCTCTGTTTGTAAAACTTTTTGGGAGCATGGAATCGACAAGTGGGCTGAAGCAAAAGGAAATAAAGCAAAAGGTCAGGCATGTTTTAGATCAATTTATTCAACAATAGACCACTGTGCCAAATTAAAACACTTAATTGAGAAGGTTTGGGACAAAAATGACTAAGTCTAATGCTGTTTTGTAGATTCCAAGAAAGCATTTGATACAATACCAAGGACCAAATAATGGAGCAGAATGGCCATCGGAGCAACATATGCATATATCTAGTAGGGAGCTGTGGGAGCTTGCCAACCCAACCCAACTAGATATAGCTATAGCCATAGCCGCCACCTCTATATATAGATATGGCAACGGTAGAAGGTCAATGGCATCTATAGTCAGGCTCTCTCACCTATAGTTGAGTCGGAAGAGGGCTCAACCTATCATAGTAATACATCCGTATTTGAGCGGGACAAGTAGAGATAGGAGTAGACCTACTTTTACTGATACCCGGTTGATCGCTTGCGACTGTATATAGCCGCAAACCAGTCGGTGCACTCTCTTTGACTGATACACAAACCACCACATTGGATTCGCCGTCTTGGATGATTCATTAATCAATCCACCAGCTATATATATAGTCCTAAGCCCAGTTCTAAGATTAGATGGCTTCATTGTTATTGGGGAGTTGCCACGATTCCCAAGTATATTCAATCTCTATCTCTATGTGGAGGGGAGGGGTTCATATTTCTATCACTAATTGGTATAACATTTAGTGCAATACAAAGCAACAGTCCACAAGCTATGTGAACAAGTCAACCTCAAAATAAAAACGTAAGAAGGGTTGTCTGAATGTTTTGGGAGTGATATAGGAGTCAAACAATGCTGCCCTTTGTCTCCCGCTTTGTTTGGGCTAGATATTGATGAGTTAGAAGAATGGATAGACAAGTACATAGGTGGAGGAGTTCATTTGTCCAAATATGTAGTGAAACTCCTCTTATATACTGACGATCTAATTTCAATTGCTAAAACAATCCAAGGCTTGTAAGACTACCTACATGTTCCAGAGTGTTTATGTAAAGAGGTAGGGGTGCAGGTTAACATCGACAAAACCAAGATACTGGTCTTCTCCCAAAAAGAAAAAAGGAATAACTCAACTTCAAATTTGAGGGAGACTTGCTTGAAGTAATATCGAAATACAAGTACCTTGGCCTATACTTTCACAACAAACTCAGCTGTGACACATGTAGAATGAGAAAAATACAAGGTAGATGGAAAGCTTTATATGCACTACAAAATAGGTGCAGAAATGTAGAGTTGTAGGATTGGAAGACCACCAGGGTCTTTTTTGGGTTACTTGTCACCCCCATTATCCTATATGGGTGTGAGATATGGGGCAACAAGTCTTAAGGTTTGAAATGAAGGTAATTAGAAAGGATCCAAAAGTGCTTAATCACAAACAAGTTCAAAATCAAGGTCTCAATTCCCTACAAAATACTCTTGGTAGAAACAAACACGTTCTCTTTAGAGGCAACAACTATGATCAGGTTATTATGCTACCTGAAAAAAATAGAAAACATGGAGAATGATAGATGGCCTAAAGTAGCAAAGGAAGAAGAGTTACATAGGAGAAAGAGCACATGGATGGAGCAAAACCACATGGATGATGAGATGGGATATTAACATAAAGGGATTTCCAAACCTTAACAAAGAAATAAAAAGCTACATGAAGAAAGAAAGCAAGCAAGAAATGATGACACTATCTTACAGAATTCAACCAAGCCTATGATCATCATGAGAACGCATACATAGGGGCTGAAATCAAATCGAGGGAGAAGATAGTCACAACTCAAATAAAAACTAGATCCCACAGGCTCATGCGAAACTGGTAGATGGGTGACCCCTAAGGAAGAATGTAAGCAAAAGATATGTTTGTTTTGCACCATAGGAGCGATAGAGACAGAAAAGCACTTCATCCTGGAATGCCCAACCTAATGACATCGGTGTCAAGTATACAAAAACATTGACAACTATGTGAGAGCTACTTGAAGAGACATGAATAAAAGACTTTGGGGAGCTACTAACTCAAATCAATAGGAGAAGGAACAACCTTCTTAAAGGAAAAACCAATCCCTCAAGTTATGCTTTGACAAGCGGTTTAGACAACTATGTCAAAGTGTGGTCCCATAGACTATTGGGTTTCATGGACGCAAATAAAATTATTTCACTTCATCCCTATATGCATCAATTGCTCCGTTCTTAGTGGTGGACCAATAAGCATATCTTCGATGTCATAAGTGCTTTCCTTTCACGATCTATCCTATGGTCGAGAGGCCCCCCATTTTTTGGGCCCCCATCTCACTTTGTAGATAGTTGGGCTTGGATTTTCTGGGTTAGGCTTTGGAGGAGGGATAGGAGAGGGTGCCTAGTTTTAGCAAAAATTCCACATTATTGACCAAAAAAGATTGGACCACCCCTGACCTCAATTCTTGCAGAAGATGCAAAATTTGCCAATTCCTTGCACTGTTTGCGGCTAGAATCCACATTGCTTTCTGCAACTTGCAAGGAGCCTCTAAAGTCTTGTTGCCACTAGAACAATCTTTTTGGTCATTTTACACCCATAATTGGGTGGCAGTATGGTATTTTTTAACCCTAATTTTGGTTTTATGCAAAATAAGTATAAATGGTTGCAATGAATATATCTAACAACACAACGATGAAAGTGCATAATTCAGATCTATCAAATTGGCTATTAATAGCAACATGACCAAAGTAATAAAGGAACTAGTGTATGAAAAGTACAAAGGACAAGAAACAATCATACTTGGTTACAATGACAAAGATTTGGATGTGGAATATGACTGTGTAGATTGTCTGTGTTATGATCCTGAAAACTGAGGCTTTTCAACAAACTCACGTTGGGTGGATTCGCATTGTTGGGCTTGACTGTTTTTCGCTAAGTCTAACTTGTGGAGGGTTTCACACTCTGACTTTTCTATCAATAGTTTGTTCCCTGATTTTTGATCTTTCTGTAAGCTCACTTCATTGATATGCTGGACAAAATGTTGCTCAATTGCTAATTCCTCCTCTTTGACCTAGCTTGGCACTCAAAACAAACAAGGGGTTATGGAATTGAGAAACCACCGAAGTGGCATTGGAAACTATGTATCCCACACGCTAGAATCAGACCTCCACGTAGTTTTGAGTGAGTGGAAATGAAATAACTCAAGCAATGGTGATAAACCTTCTTTTCCCTAGAAGTGATGATGGAACTACATGCAAGCTAAAACCTTCATTTGGTACAAGAGGATGATGAGAGTCCAAGGTAAACAAATCCATCACAAGTGTGTAAGACATGATTCATTGAATCTCAACATGAAGTAGGAATGATGAAACTTGGTGCTTGGCTCTGCTCTAGGCCTTGATCTTTGATAATCTGATTTTCTTTTCTTGGTTGATCTCTCTTAAAATGGTTTAGGATGAATTGTTTTTATAGGGTGTTCTAGGACAAGTTATGCGTGTAGACTGATTTTAGAAATGATAAGGATCAAAGTTGAAGGCGCATGATCAGTGGCAATGGGCAAAAGTACCCACAAAGTCAAACAGTTGCATAGGGTGTGTTTGCCTAGGGCGGACTGGTGTAGGGCGCAAAAATGAGGAGCATGATAACAAATGAAGTTTAGTCCAAGAGTGCTAACAAATAGATTATGATAAGTGATATATGTGGTTTTAAGTCTCAAGGGATAAATGGAGACCAATGTGGGGCCGAAGAAGTCCTAGAAATATGCAAATATACACAAGTAGACCAAATATAATAAAGTCGGGATAAAAAACTATGGAAAAAGGGTCTTGTACCAAATTTAGGTGTCTACATAATGCCCCCACTTGAGAGTGGGTATGTGAGCATGAGTGAATGCATGCATGCGTCAAAGTATAAATATGGATAGTTTGAAACACATATCTTCACTTACGCAGGGAAGAGTGGAGGATTTTGATGCATACTCGAGCTAAACTTCCATTCACACAGTTTTCTAGTGCACCTGAAACAAGTGACAATTGCTACATGTAGTCAATGTTCATGATAGATATTTGAAGTTTGAATTTTGAACTTTGAACTTTTGAAAAGAGAACTTAGGAATGAATACACTTGGTTGGTATTTGCCCCAAATGCCATAACAAGTTGCTTTTGGTACTAGACTTTTGAAAGGTGTTGAAACATAGCCGACACTTGTTTGGTAGTCACTAGGGCCCAAAGACAAATTTTGTTGAAGTTCGATCATGTTTGTTCAATTTCAAAAAATGCCTTGATATATGCCCCCCTTTGAGGTGAGTGATGAAGACCTGTGCTACAATCACTCATTTCAAAATAAAAAGCTATCTGCACCATATATTTGGAAAATAATATAGTTGAAGTGTCAAATCTTGAAACATATACAGTGAGATTGAAAGTAGCCGATACCATCGTATTGTTTGTAAAATTCATAGTTAGAATGAATTGGCATCTAGTCATGCCCCATAGTATCATATAAAAGTGTCACTTAGCATAGGAAAGATAGTCTCATATTAAGCACAACACAAAAATGTATGATGCTCCATAAGGGAAAGCAAGATGGGAACAACTAGTATGCCCCATATGTGAAGAATATGACCCTAGTTGGGCTTGATATAGCAATGACAATACACACAATTAGCTTCCATGGATGCATGGTAGAAACCATGACAATGTAGACACCAAGCAAGTATATTGAAAAATACGTGAATGATAGTAATCATGGCACCAATCATAGTATAGTAATATGCATGATAGACATGATGGCTACAAGTATAGAATAAAACATTGAAGTGCACTCAAGTCAGGGCCACACAAGTAGTGACTACACCCAAGATATGACTAGAGACAAGTTAGTGAGACAACACACAAGGACGAGACTCACAAGATATGACGACAAGCGGATCCTCTATGGACAAGGATGCACAAACAAGCAAACACATGTACACACAAGCAATCATTCCCACATGATAGTCAATGTAATCCTGTAAAAATCACAATAAAGATATCCATGTGATATATAAGATTTATGTACTATCAGGGGATGTAGTAACCAATTTAATCTAGCTCAACATGATAAAGGACAAGCAAGGAAAGATATCATTGTGCAAAATCCACTATATGGCCATGCCCCCAAGATAGGACATGCTGTCTATGAAAATTCCCCACCAAGATGTGGGCAAATAGTATGTAGTCTAGTATCAGGTAACTTGTAAGTCTACATATCACTCTCTCAAGGAATATCATGAGAAGTACATGTGCAAATCATGGATATGAAAACCTCTAGCTTAGGTGAATATGTAACCATGTATAAAACAATGCTTTTTTGAATTTGTGTATTTCGTAATGATTTTGATGTTTTTGTAATAAGATCTTGCCCCTTTGACGGGCGATTGTATGAATCATGTATATATCAAGCATAGAATCAAGACTCAAGACTCAGCAAGTCCTAGTGAGGACTCACCAATTCGAGTTTGAGTTAGGGTTTTTGAGGAATCACTTGAGTCTTTTAGGGACTCATTGATTCCTTGGTCGAGTTTGGGTAGACTTGCGAGTCTCATGCTTGGACTCGGTGAGTCTGAGGTGTTTGACATTTAAAAATAAACTAAAATAAAAAAAAAATAAATCAATAAAGTAAAAAACAAATAGACTAGTTCGTATTGACATGTGTATGTTAAATGTAATATAATAGTTTTGAGTGTATATAAAAGTGGATTTGATATGGAATGTATTTTAATAGTCCCTAGCAAAAAAAATTCGCTATTTTTAATGATTTTTAAAAATTTGCCGAGTCTTGTTGGCCGAGTCTTGTTACTGAGTTCGAATCCGAGTAAAAAATAGGCTTGTTGTGTCTTTGCTGAGTCCGAGTCGTGTTTTTATGATATCAAGTATGATGAACATAATGTGAAAGTGTAAAAGGTTGTGTGGGGCATCATGGTCCATCAGTGTAATAAAACAAGGTACATATGTAGTATAACCCCCAATTGTAAGATAATATCAATGTGTCACGATCATATGATATAGATAAATATGTGGCAAAGCCCATAAGTAAATACATCCTATAGTGAGGATGAAGATGTACATGGGACTACAATGTGCCCCCATTGTACGAAAACTCAAGGGTAGAAAGAAATGGCAATGAATGTACCACGAGTGATAACCTATCATATATCAAGGTATATGTAAAATCTAGCACTTGAATAAGCAATATAGACTCGTAAGCCAAAGGGATATGAAAGACTCAATATGTAAGATATGCCAATAAGGAACATGTGGGTATGATGTCCCCATAGACAAACATGTGCATAAATACGATCAATATGGAACATGTGTGGGTATGATGCCCCCATAGACAAATATGTGCATGGATACGATCAATAAGGAACATGTGTAGGTATGATGCCCCCATAGACATATATGTGTATAGATATGATCGTGTATGAATTTATGTTTTAGATTTTTTTAAAAATGTGTAGAAGAAAAGAGAGAAATAACACAAGAAGGCACGAGACCCCATATGAAAAGATAGGAGCAAGGCTTGCAAACTAGAGGAAAAATATAGGAGGATTCTAACCAACCTGCAACTTCCCTTAGAAATCAATGCATGTTGTCACAAAAGGTATCGATAAATGTTTTGTCATCATTGGGAAGCCAATGCAAGTGTTGAGAATGAGATCATCAATCAAATGGACAAGGGCAATGAAACATAACAAACAACATGAAACAAGTCGCTAGAAGAATGTCAATGAAAATAGAAGGCAAGTGCCTATGCATCAAAATCAAGAAGATAGTAGGCTGCAATCAATCTCTAGGAGGAAGCGACATGTAAAAGAATAATTTTATGTACAAGACTATAGTACAATAAAGATGTATCGATGGGGCCCAAATCTTATTTATAGAAATATGGATGGTATGATACCAAGGTGTAATATATAGATAAATATCGATCACAAGGCATGTGATATAAAATGTACTCATCCTTATAACAATGATACACAATGAATTCATGTAGATATCCATGTACACAAATAAGATATGTATACTCCATGTAAGGAAAAATTCAAGATATATTATCGATGTAAAGTGGCTCTATATGGTAACTAGAGAAATAGCTTGAAAGATATCGTGTAATAATCGCTTGTGTATAGAAATGCCCCCCCATAGGTGAGACATGAATGCCTTTATAACAATATATAACTTGAATATCTTGCATCTTGCCCACTAAAAGTATACCATGAAAAACACATACAACAAACATTAATATGTGAAAAACTAGGCACGATATTCTATGACTAAGATAAAGGCAAATAAGTTTTTTGATTTTTTTTGTCTTTTATGAGTGTTTTTGTATATTTGTAATTTATTTGATAATGTATGTATGCAGGATACTATGTATGATAAACATCTATCATAATGATGCATCAATTAAGCACTAGATGTATGGATGACTAGTGTACATGTGTCACTCAAATTGTAATAATATTTGTATAGAAGTGTTGAAAGTGAGAAACAATAGGTGAGGAAATCCTAGATCATAATAGCGAGAGTCATCATAAATGATGAGTCTTAAAGCTGATGGTTTACTTCAAAGAAGTAAGTGTCACAATTCAGATATGTCTTATATAGTGGAACTCTGAAAAACTAGGCACGATATTCTATGACTGAGATAAAGGCAAATAAGTTTTTTGATTTTTTTGTCTTTTATGAGTGTTTTTGTATTTTTGTAATTTATTTGATAATGTATGTATGTAGGATACTATGTATGATAAACATCTATCATAATGATGCATCAATTAAGCACTATATGTATGGATGACTAGTGTACATGTGTCACTCAAATTGTAATTTTATTTGTATAGAAGTGTTGAAAGTGAGAAACAATAGGTGAGGAAACCCTAGATCATAATAGCGAGAGTCATCATAAATGATGAGGCTTAAAGCTGATGGTTTACTTCAAAGATGTGTCACAATTCAGATATGTCTTATATAGTGGAACTCTGAAAAACTAGGCACGATATTCTATGACTAAGATAAAGGCAAATAGGTTTTTTGATTTTTTTGTCTTTTATGAGTGTTTTTGTAATTTATTTGATAATGTATGTACGTAGGATACTATGTATGATAAACATCTATCATAATGATGCATCAATTAAGCACTAGATGTATGGATGACTAGTGTACATGTGTCACTCAAATTGTAATAATATTTGTATAGAAGTGTTGGAAGTGAGAAACAATAGGTGAGGAAACCCGAGATCATAATAGCGAGAGTCATCATAAATGATGAGGCTTAAAGCTGATGGTTACTTCAAAGAAGTGTCACAATTCAGATATGTCTTATATAGTGGAACTCTGAATATGTGGTAACATTTTCAAGTGGATGACTAGGTGTGTTGAATCTATATTAAAGTAAAACAAAGTAAGCAAAAGTGCAGTACAAGGAAAATGTCGTAAGATGTACGTGTTGAAGCCCATGTTATAACTGAGTCATTGTATAATAGATCATCATTGTCAAAATCTTGAGTACATGTATATTTGTCATTGTTCTCGAACCTAGTTGACTTTGAATCATCATTTGGAGGTTGATTTTCTTTGTAAATGATACCTTTTCCTAGGGACATTTGATGAGGAAGTACGATTTTGCCTTGGTAATTAACTTTTGAATCTTGTCTCTCAAAGCAATGCATCTATTTGCTGAATTTCCCCTTATTGCATGATACAAACAGAAGTATTAGTCTTTGTAAGATGTTGGCCTATGGTTCAAAAATATGTTGTGCATAGGGGTCAATTCGACCAAGTTTTTGCTTGCTAGGTCTTTTTGTATATTGTATTGATTCTTGAAAAGGTATGTGGATTTGGTTGTAATGGTTTCCATGTTTTGCATTGTTGCTTCTTTTACCTTAATAGTAGATTTACTTTTGGTTGGTTTATGCGTACTAGGTTTGTTTGATTCCTTAGTAGGTGATGTTTGGACCTTGGGTTTGACTATTTCTTCTTTCTCTAGATGAATGGTCCAATGTGTAAGACAAGTGAATGATTTGTAAGTTGTGTTTAGTAATTTGTCCTTAATAGGTGTTATGAGACTATTGATAATTATATGGTTTTTGAGTATCACATGGTTGATAAATCAATGAGTGCCTATGACAATGAAATCGAAAGATGTAATTTCGCATTTCTTCATTGGGAACTTGTTTAAGATGTTGAAAACTTTCAAATGTAGTTCTACGTCCATTGTTGGTAATGTATTGATCTAGGAAGACTTTTTGGAACACATTCATTGAATCTAAGGAACCACTAGGAAAAGAATAGAATCAATTTAAGGCATCACCCACCAAAGTTCTAGGGAACAACTTAAGCATCATCAAAGGACGACCCTCGAGCGCACCTTTATTTGACATTAACTTTTGTAGCTGATTTCATTGATTCACATCTTATACACTTGGGACAGAGTTGTTTATCTTGGTCTCTCATCATTCTCTTGTACCAAATGAAGGTTGTGTGTTCGATTCATATTGGGTTCACTATTTATGTTTACCCTAGTTTTCGTTTTATGCAAAATAAGGATAAACAGCTGCAATGAATAGATCTAACAATACAGCTATGAAAGAATAGAATTCAGATCTATGTAATTAGCTATTAATAGCAACAAAACCAAAGAGATAAATGAACTAGGCTATGAAAAACAAGTACACAGGACAAGAAACAATCACACCTAGTTGCAGTAACAGAGATGTGGATATAGAATATGACTATGCAGACCGTCTGTGTTCAGCTCCTGAAATTTGGGGCTCCTGGGGAGACTCGCGCTGCCGGGTTTGATCGTCTTCCACTGAGTCTGACCTGTCAGGGTTTTGCACTCTGATTTTTCTGTTTCTGGTTCATTGCTTGATTTCTTATCTTATATGTTCACTTTACTGATCTGTTGGCCAGAATGTGTTGAATTGCTGATTCCTCCTCTTTGACCTAGCTTGGCACTCAAAACAGACAAGGTCTAAATTCAATGTTCGGTTTCCAACAAGAGAGGTAAATACAGTAACAAAAGTCTTTTAATAGAATCATTCCTTATGTTTAATCCAATACATGGTACAATGTCCAGGTCTGATTGCAAGCATAATTAATCATACAATCTCAAGCTAAATTACATACAAAGGACGTGGCTAAGAATGGGTTGTTAGGATTAGTATTACACCATGAGTATATTATTTATAATTTACTTGGTTAAATAAAGTTTGTTTAGGGGTTTTTAAGTCAATCATAGGTGATAACTTTAACTAATTATCTTTATAAAATTAATTCTTCAGGTTGGTTCAGAGTGGTTGGTGCAACACCCATGTATATAGGGTTGGCTAAGGTTATAAGTTTTGTTGAAGGGATATCTCCTAGATATTAGGATCATATTAAAGGTTTGTTGTACGTCAGCAAACTATGCAATGTATAAATATTCCCTTCAAAGTTTGAATAAAATAATTGATATGGATACAATATTTCTATTATTTGGTATTTGAGCCTACAAAGATCCAAGCCATTTTTTTTTGATCTTGCAGCGACTTCAGGCTGTCCATGAAACTACAACATAATTAGCCAAGTCATATTGCTATCTATCTAAGTTTGTAAAAATCATGTGAGATCCTAGGCGCCTAGTATAAACACAAATTTGATTTTGTTTGGCTGGCTGAAGCGTTAAAAATAGGAGCAGCATTGTTTTCAGCCTGAGTGCTGGAATGATTGAGGATTATGGTTGAAAAGTAATGTAAAGGAGAAAGGAAGAAGTGAGAGAGTTGTTTCCTGAAAGGCTGCGATGAGATGGGTGCTGGAATTTAAAGAGTCAGCAGCCCAAAAAGCCAAGGCAAGAAGCGAAAGCGAGGAGAAGCAGGCTGCTGACAAGGAAATGAGTGCTCAATCAACACACAAGGCGTGGGAAAGAATCTTGACAGTGTGTGGCATTAGGCAAAAGGAGGCGTAGGTAGATTGAAGTAGAAACTTCAAACTTTTGATATTATACAATTTTAAATTTTATAAGAGTTTTATGGCTGAATAAGATTTTATAAAGGTTAATGAAAACATTGCAAAAAATTGAACAACACATCACTCCTAGATTGTTGGATCAAATTAATTCGATATCTAATGATCGGAATTGAAATTTTTGAGGAAATTTTGATAGCATGAGCAAAAAAGCTTTGTAAAACCCCTGGTATTTAGGTTTCGCTTAAGCTCTTATGGTGAGTGAGAATTGTTTTTCTGTAAACGTTTCATTTAATGTCATCCTTCTGAATCCATAAGTTGAGTTTTGTAAAGGGATGCATTATTGGTGGTACCCGACCCGTGTACATACATTTTTTTGATAGATGGGGGGAGCTTCTGCCTATGGAGAAGACAGCTATTTCTTAAAACTTTGAAGCTCTGGATCTCCACACCTGCCAAGTTAAGTTACATTTTTTCCTAATTGAAAAACATCTGGTGGATGTTGTTAATGGGAAAACACTTAGAATGTAGCTTGCAGAGAAAGCAACAGTTGGCCACAAAAGAGTGGAAAGCAATGGTCACAATTGGTTTGGAATTATTTGATGCATAGCTGCATCACATAGAACTCTCAAAATCTTCCAAGGGATTCTGGGATAGACTTAATAATTTGTTCGGATCACAAGCTACTAGTGTGAAGATGATTCCAAAACAAAAACTTGTTTGGACTGAAGATGGAGGAAGGTGACAGTGTGGTTGAACACATAAGTAAGTTCCGTTCTTTGTGAAATCATTTAGCTGCAATAAAAGCTATAATAGATAAAGATGATGCTAAAACTATTCTATTAAATAACGTGCCTATCAGCTATGCCAACATAGCGTCTACATTGAACACTAATAACCCAAGCTTGGAAGACATAATCCTTTGATTGATGAAGAGAATTGAGCCAAGAAAGTTGACTGAATTAAAGAGGAAATTACTTTGCTTCTGAAGAACAAGCTTAATATTTCTTCCAGATAAAGTTCGTATTCTTCATTCACAAATACAAGACAAACGCCAAAGAACAATTTTGTGTTTCTACTGCAAGCAATAGGGTCATGTGATGATGAATTGTATATAAAGAGCGAAAGATTTGATAGACAGCAAGCTGAAGAAAGACGAGGCGTTGCTCACTAGTGAAAGCAATGGTGAAGATTGTGGTTATGCTGCACACAATTAAGACCTTCCCCACGAGGATAGTGAGGAAGAATATATTTATTGAATCAAACATAAACTTTTTCTTGTGCATAGAATTCAAAAAGAAGTGTTGTTCAATGAGGCCCAACTCCCACTGAAGATAAAATTAAAGGTGGTGTTGCTCAGTGATGCCTAGTTCCCCCTGAAGAGGATTTTAGTGAGGCCAGTTCCTGTAAGCAAGTATGATTGCTGAAAGAATGAAGAGAAACTAGAAGGCACACATAGAACGCCGTCTGCATTCTTCATTTATTAATGCCATAAAGAAGTTACATACAGTTGAGGTGGTTGACAGTTACATTAGTTAATCTTAACTTTTATAGGATTAGTTAAGTCTCAATTAATTTATTAAATCAATACATTTAATACCCCCTTGTAATGATTAAATCGGAAACAACACTAAGTTTGTCATGGGATTTTACAAGCAGAATAGGACCAAGAGGTTTAGTCATTAGATTTCAAGGCTGCTATGTGGAAGCACAAAAGTGGAGAAATATCACTAGAATCAACCAACTGTTGAATGGTAGGATGATGGATATCAATATGTTTGGTGCGTGCATGAAAGACAAGATTCTTCACCAACTTCAATACACCTTGATTATCACAAAAAAGTGGAGTAGGTGTCTATGGAGGAAGTTGCAAATCATCTAGAATCTGACATAGCCAAACTGTTTCACAATTGGCACTGACTTCTGCCTTGTATTCTGCTTTGGTGCAAGAGATAGCCATAGCATGTTGAAGCTTGCTCTTCCATGAAACAACTCCTAAACCAAATGAAAATATATAACTGGTGGTGGACCTCTAAGTAATCCACTGATCCTCCCCAATCAGAGTCTGTGTACCCTGTCGATCTGAAATTTTCTGCTCTTTGATGTAGGATGCCAAAGTCAAGAGTTCCTTTGACTTCTCAAAACATGTTTTGCTGTTGTCCAATTAACGAGTTTCAGTTGAGACAAAAACTGAGAAAGATGGCTAACAACAAAACATAGATCTAGTCGTGAGGATATAAGATATAGTCGGCTGCCCACCAACTGCCCATAGAGTGATTCATTGACCAGTGATGAAACATAATGAGTTGACAACTTTAGCTTGACCTCCATAGGTGTAGAAGCAGGATTACAATCCGTCACTCCAAACTTCTTCAAAAGAGTTGTGGCTTACTTGACCTAATAACCTATGAAAATAAGATGGCCATATGGCTAGAATTCTATACTTAAGCAATAGTGTAGGAGGCCTAGATCAGTCACGGCAAAAGCAACACACAAATATGATTTCACTTGTTGAGTGGCAGTGGCCCACTACTTGTGATTGTAAGATCGTCAACATAGACAATGAGTATCACAATGCCATCACTGTACGTTTTGACATAAAGATTCAGATAAGAAATACTCCTAAATCCAGAATCTTGTAGATGCTGATCAATTTTAATATACTAGGCTTGTGGAGCTTGCTTAAGCCCATATAGAGACTTAATCAATTTAAAAACCAGATGATCACTATGAGGCACTTGAAAACCTTCAGGGTGCACCATGTAGACTTCCTTATCAAAATCTCTGTTCAGGAAAACACAGTTGACATCCATCTGAAACACTTTCCATCCAAACTGAGCTGTTATAAAGAGAAGTAATCGAAATATGACCATCTTTGTAGTGGGAGCAAAAGTCTCCTTATAATACATTCTCTCCTATTGGGAAAAACCTTCCGCAACAAGACGGACCTTGTACTTATCTAAAGTACCATCAGCGTTGCACTTCACTTTGTACACTCATTTGTAGCGAATGGGTAGTTTCCCTGGTGGTAACGCCACCAATTGCCAGGGATTGTTCTTCATGAAAGCATCACATTTTGATTGCATTGCAGTCTCCCATTCAGGTTTGCCTTTTGCTTCAGAATGCAACAGTGGTTCAAAGATTGTGAAAAGATCAAAAGCAAGAGCAGAATGAAGATGCTCCTCCATTGGATCCACAACTTTCTTCCCTGTCCTTCGAGGTTGTGCATCGGATTGAGGTAATTCATCCTCACGCACATCCTATAGAGGAGTAAAACCACTCAGGGCTCTAATATACTGAAGAATCATGTATTCGTTGATTATCACCCTCAGTGTTAGCCAACGCAGGGCGGCATCATTGATATACTAGTGGAGTATTGAAAATATCAGCCATGGGTTGCTGCATTGGAGTTTTTGATGAAGTATTGAATGATCTTGATTCCTTATCTTTCAAAGGAACGACAACACTAGATTCAAGTACCTCAGGTATCTCAGAGAGTGCTTGCTAGTTACAAACAAAGAAGGATTTTGTTTCCTTTACATCAACATCTTGACTAACAATGATCTTGTTAGTGGAAACATTAATAAGTCCACAGGGCTTAGATTGGTCCCTATAGCTAGCGAAAAATATCTAGCACTCTTGGAAGCTAGTTTATGTTAGAAAAGATATTGTTTGTACTCACATTGGTGAGATATTAATTAAATGGGTAAGTTATTTTGTTAAATAGATTATTGTTATGTATGTGAGTTATGATAACAGCTCACGTGTAATAGAAGCTAAGCAGAGATTCTAGGGAAGAAAATAGAAGTGGAGATACGAATGAAAGCTAGATATAAGGTTGTTTTTCTCGAAAATAGTATCAACTATTTTGTATAAATGGTCCTATCATTATTAAATAAATTAATGAATTGTGATTGACCAACATTGTGCTATGCACATTTGAGCTTTCACTCTTCACTGAATATGGGGTAAAAACTATATTTTGGTATAGGAATTAAAATATATGTAGCAGAATAAAAAACACGAAAATGTGTTACCTCAGGTTTGATGTCAAATCATGCTTCCTTAGGTGTATGTCTTGCAAACCTTTGCAGGGATTTCTATATAGGATGTATTCTACTATGTTCATTACTTCTCCCCAATATTTGTACGACACACCCCTATTGTGCATCTTGGACCGAGCCATCTCCATGATAGTCCGATTATGCTTCTCAACGACCTCATTCTGTTGTGGAATGTACGTGCCAATTGCCGATGAATTCCTTCCTTGTTGCAGTAGTTTTGATATTGCTTGGAAGTAAATTCACCTCCATTGTCGGATCTAAGAGTCTTGATCCACTGGCTTGTCTAGTTTTCCACCAATGCTTTGAACTTCAAATCCAAAAAAACAATCATACTTCTTTTTCAAGAAGTAGACCCACATGTTCCTGGAGAAGTCATCCACCAACAACAAAAAATGCCTCGCTTTGAGTATTGTAGATGATTTATAGGATGGCTAGCAAGGATTTGCATTAATAAGATCTAAGAGCCCTTTTGCTCGCTAGGCACCTTTAATGGGAAATGGTTTTCGCTTTTGTTTGCTAGCTAAACATCCTGCACATCTCCTGTTTTACTTGGATAAAAGGCAAACAAGAATCATATTTGTTCTTTTGAGTTTGGCTAAGTCTAAAAGTTGAGATGTCCAAATCTCTCATCCGACACAATACTTGTATTATCCTCCACAACTAATCATGCAAGTTGACTGTGGCAGGATCTTTTGTCCAATGCCTAGAGCTATTACTTTGTCAAGTTTTACATCAAACAATACATTTCTTCCCCTATCAATTTATTAATTTTTGGTGTGTTTTCAATTAATTGATTAATAGATAGGAGATTTTTATTCATTTTAGGACAGAGCTAAATTTTTTTACTATGAATTTGCAACATTATTCAGTACAATGCATATATCTCCTATCCCTTACACAACATGTGATCTTCCATCACCTAATGAAACTGAATTAAAAAAGCTTGCTTTTGTATTCAAGTTTTTGATACATTTAATAATGGGACGAGCAAGCCCACACCCGATCTAGAACACAAGCAGGGGTTCCAGTCCCCGTACCTCCACTTAGCCAACTGCCAATTCTATGTCCCCCGTTGTGGGTAGCCTGATCGTTGGTGGGATTTGAACCTGGGTTGCTCAAAACAAATGCATCCGCTTTAACCGTTGCACCACAACCCGAGGGATTGCTTTTGTATTAAAGTTAACATACCAATCCTTACAACACATGAAATATATGGATGCACCGAAACCAAAGAACAACTGGTAGTACTTTCATCTGAGCATGATGCCATGAGAACATATTCTTCTTTAGACTTAGCTTCAACTGCTGCCACATTCACTTGCCCCTTCGACTTTCATTATGTGAAAGATCATACTATTGTTTTCAACAATCTCGCTTGACGTGCCCAACCTCATGACATTAATAATATTTCATCTCAGTTTTGGAAGTAGATGTAGATGCTTCGGGATTCCTTTTCCACTTCTCCTTGGACTAAGCAACAAGTGCACTTTCTTTTTGGCCAGAATTGGACTTACTAAATTGTGTTTGCCTGCATTCTTTTTGCAGTAAATAAATACTAATCTGATCAAATGTCAGTGTGTTACTTTCTGTTGTTAGGTGTAGAGCCTTCATGAAAGATCTATACGAGGATGTCAAACTATAAAAAACCAATGCTACCATATCATTATGATCCACCTTTTTGTTGATGGTTGACAGTTGGTCTCAAAGATCTTTCATTTAAAGTTGGTGTTTTGATAAAGACACTCCCTTATTCATCTTTGTAGAGAGAAGCATATTTTTATGATATTGGACTTGGCTCTTCTTTGAAGTTTGCTAATTATTCTTTAGATTGGTCCACAACGTACTAGTCTGAGTGGAATTTCGGACCTCAGGAATCATGTCATCCGACACATATAGTTTCAATAAAAGCAAGCTCTCCTTATGACATTTGTCATAATCAACGAATTTTGTAGCTGGTCTTGCTTTAATGTTGAGAATGATCTTGTCACAATCACAATATTTCGTGATTGTCAAAATCTTATGACTCCAAACATTATAGTTTTGACCAATTAACTTTTGCGCTTTTGGTAGAAACAGGTTTTCTATGTTGGCCATTTTATACACAATGTTTGACTGTGAACAAAAAAAGTACAGGACAATGCTGACCCAAAAATCTACGCAACTGCAAGTTTTTGATCTAGAAGTTAATTCAACAGAAAAACTACAGTTTTTTGACTGACCTGGAAAGTAATTTAACAAGAAAAATACATTTTTTTTAATTTTTTTGAAAAATGCTCTGAAAATATAAATTACTTATTGTTTTGTATGTTGTTCGTAATAAATTACTTACTGTTTTGTATGCTGGATGTTGTACTCATATTAGCACCGTTTCATGCCCTAGATGACTATGTTTTCCTATCCTCATCGCGTGTGATTGTAGCTTTCTACCTCATGTTTTTGCCCTTAGACATGTTTTTCACCGAGTCATGAGTTTCAAGGCACCATTAATTCACGTTTTGTTCTGTCTTGATGTGACTATAACACTTCCACGACTGTTTTCCTACCTCTGTTGTTGCCTTGTTCGCGTGAAACGTTTTTGTTCTTTATATTCCTTCATTTTGTGCGGTGTCGCTTTGCTTTCCTGCGACTTTATCTTTCGACAGTGTTTGTTGCTTCTCCTTTGCGTGATTGAGCGATGCACGTTTGTCTTTCTTTTTTGGTTGAGTTCTAGTGTCACTTTTTACCTACCACAATCTTGCAAATCATGTTTTGCTTCGATGTTTGTCTGCACTCCCACATTTTTGGCTGCAAATTTGTTTTTCTTCTGTGTGACGACATTGTTCCATACCCTAGCTTTGATGTTTGCTGAGTGCACTTCCTTCATGACCTCTTCTCCTTCTCTGTAGGTTGTACCCAACTAGGGTTTTATCAAGTTTTGTAGAGTGTTTGTTCGTGCCTTATCCTAGGGCTTCTTTGAACAATGGCTCTGATACCAATGTAAGCAAGTATGATTGCTAAAAGAGTGAAGAGAAACTAGAAGGCACACATAACTTTGTGTGTATCCTTCATCTATTAATGCCATAAAGAAGTTACATACAATTTAGGTGGTTAACAGTTACATTAGTTCGTCTTAACTAATGTAGGACTAGTTAAGTCTCATTAATTTATTAAATCAATACATTTAATAGTTCCCACTATTGTGTTTGTTGAATAGTAAAGTGTGTCCCTATTCATATATATTGTTTTGTTGTGGATAATTGAGTGTGTCCTAGTTCACATAAATATGTGTATTGTTTTGTTATGGACAGTTGAGTGCTCATGTTCATATAAGTGTGTGTATGGACTATAGTCTGTCATAGTCCACATGTTTTGTTATTTCTCAGTGAACTGATGAGTTTGCCCTCATTCATTGATTGATTAAAGTATGCTGGATTGTATATATGTCCCAGCTTGCATGTGAAGGCTATTCTACCATTCTTGGGACTGATGTAATAATGGGCAGGCGCGTGCCAGGGGAGGGGGGGGTGTGGTGGGGAGGGGAAATGCTAGGATTAGTATGACACCATATTATAGTATTTATAATGTACTTGGAAAAAAAAGTTTTTAAGGGGTTGTTAAGTCAATCATAGTAGATAAGTTAAAATAATTATTTATTCAAACTTAACTAGTTAGGTTGTTTTAGAATGATTGTTATAACACCAACATAGATAGGGTTTGTTTAACGCAATAAGCTTTATTGAGGGGACATATCCTAGATATTAGGATCGCAACAAAGGGTTGTTGTATGTCAACAAACTATGCACTATATAAATATTCCCTTAATGTATGAGTAAGATAACTGAGACAAATACAATATTTCCATCATGGCTCACATCTCACAAGAATCTCAAACTGAATCATTAAATGTATATGGTGAACGAACTCACTACCTCAAGTCCTACGATCACAACCGTGTTTTATTTTGGGTGGTTTTGTGGACTCTTATGGCAGTCAAGGCTTGGGAGCTTAGCAAGAGACCACTTTGACACCATGATAGTGATAACTGATAAGAGACTCCCAAATTTGAGCTTTAAAGTACCAAGCTTAGGCATTGATGCTTTCCTTGTGTTACAAGGTCATTGAACTTGAACAATGATTCTTTCCTTGGAAATCATTCTTAATTTCTTTGTGATTTGCACACTTATTTTTTGAGGAAGCTTAATAATCTTTTAAAAATATTTGGGCCAAGATTTTTCAATGGGGAAATTGAATTAACGAAAGAAAACATGATGTGTTATTGAAAGATGACCCAAATCAATTATAAGATAGCACAATGTGCATGACGACTTTTTCCAAGAGAGAATAAAAGAGAAGAAAATAAAATCCACAAAAGACTAGAAGAAGTCTAATAAAAGCGCTAAGAGAAGTGTGTGAAGAAGAGACCTATTGACTCTTTAAATAGAGTGAGGAGTAGAAAACGAGTTTTACAAAGTAACGCCTATCATTATATTAGCTAACCTTCCAAGTGTGTGCCTAGTGTCCATATTTCCCATGTGGTGAGGGGAAAGTGGATGCAAAGTGGCAAATGAGTGACATTTTATTCCTCATAATGAGGAATATCTCTAATGAAACAAAAGAGGGGAAGACTACATGCCACCTCATATTCTTGAGACTGTGATTTAAAAATTCACATAAGAATAAATAATACACAACTATAGGATATTTAAAGTCTAATGGCTTTCTTACTCCCCAACTTAGACATGCTTACTCTTAATTGACTTACTCTAGACACAAAACTCAGGCTGGAAGCATCCACACACCTTTTATTAAATTAGACAATATTTCAAAAGTTTGATACACACACGCACACTATTGCTTTCCCATTGAACCATGAAATGAAGAGACAATCTCATCTTAGTCTCTCATGGACTGGTTACACTGTTTTGGACACACATCAGCCTAGCAAGCTCTGCAAGTTTTCTCTGTCCCACTTGTTCTGCTCTTGGAAGCTAAACTAACTCAACTCTCTTGGTTCCCCATCTAACTTTCTGCCTTTTCAAAATGGAACTGAATCTCATCTGCATGACGTTGACATCCTGTAATGCTTCTTCGAGTTCCCTTTGACTTGAAAAATTGTTCACATGTCAAAAAATGAAGTTCTGGGTAGTTACTTGTGTTTTGCTTTCACTGTGGGTGAAATTGTGGGGTACTGCATCAAGTGGCTGTTTTGTCATTTGCACAAAAGGGGTCAATTTGATATCTGGGAGATGACTGAAACCTGATCCACTTGACATTCCTGAGATGTTGTAGTCTTGATGATGTTCCTTGGACTGGTTCTGATCATCTTTGATGTCCACAACAATGTTGACATTGCCAACAGTTGCACAAACATGCACAAACGTGCACAAACACACACAAACCTTGACCCATGTTTTTGGTTGATGCACAAATGCACACAAACCATTTGTTAGGAAGGCAGGTCTACTATGGGGCACATCCATGGTACTACCACGGGTCTACCTGAAACTACGGTAATTACTTTGGGATCTCTTTGCAGCAACAATAATGCTTTGGGAACACATGCCATGGATCCATAATGAGGTACCAAGAACTTTAAAGAGTGCACAAAAATTGAAGAAACCTACAAACAGTCCAAAATTTTCAGAAAAAGAAAGAGAAGAAATTGAATTGTCATTCATAGCATTAAATACCATAGTTCCACGGCATTTCGGGGATGGGGGGATGAGGGATGCATTTCCGGGACGGGGGGACGGAGTTTGGGGACGGCAGGGGGAATGACCGCAGTGGAGCAGTGCTGAAATACATATAGTACTTGAAAAATTAGTTATAAAAAGATGTATAAGGATTAAGTATCTGTATATTGCATTGAACATCAACAATTTAACATTGTGATTTAATCATTTAAGTTTCAAGTTTGATCTATTGAACAATGAACATTAACAATTTAACATTGAACATTAAACAAGCATCAACAATGTTCAAAAACAAAATACAATAGTGAAATACTAAAATTAATTTTTTTGGTCAAACTCACCAATGGACCTCTATTCTTTTTCCAGTTTGTAGTTTCTATGGCAACCTTGGAAAAAAAAACTAGACAAAAAACTTGAAATGCACCTAACTTGAAAGCTAGTGTTCATACTAATTTTCATATTCACAAGAGCTTCAAATTAAAAAATTACAAGTAAATACAAATGACTCAATCGCTAATCATCCCCAATGTGGAACTCCTCATCACTAGAACTGTTGGACTCCACATGCTCAAGCTCCTTCAAGCTAATACCAACCAGCCCTGTCTGTGTAGCATTATCATCAATTTGTGTTGGCTCCTCTGGCTCTACATCCCATGTGGCTATTGGACTCTCCTTGTATGCAAGTGTGTTGCGGTCAATGAGACGCAAGGCACTATGTACAGCCACAAGCTTCTCTGTGCTCTTAGAGGTAACCTTGTTCCTCTTCATGGAGTGAATCCAGCTATAAGTAGACCAGTTCCTCTCAGCAACAGAAGAACTAGAAACTTGGGACAACAAACGAAAGGCTTTTGGGAGGCCTTGGGGGGTGGCGGTGGGTTCCACTAGCAATTAGGGTTAGGGTAGAAAGATAAAAATCCATTTTTTTTTTAAATTTGAAAAAAAAACACTTTATGACTTTGACTTGCATGGGGTCGCCTGGACATCCTCGAGACTTCCGGACGTCTAGAAGTCTTGGGGACGTCCCTCCAAAAAGGGGACGTCCTCGGGATGGCGGTAGAACTTGGCGGAGGTGGTGGGACGGCTGGGGGACGTCCCCTTGATGTCCCTGTCCCCGAAACGTGGGGTTTTTGGGGGGGACACGTCCCTGTGGAACTATGTTAAATACATCCTTCCCAAGGGAGAGGGGTTCTTTTTGGGAACTTGTATTTTCCAACAGATTGAGTACAAGAAGAGCATAATTTTGTAGATAAAAACAGAGGAAGAAGGTTTCAAGTTCCAAAGTGATCATATTCACTGGTTACACACTGAATTGAATATTTAGGTGCAAGAAAAAATGGAAGGTACTTTTGTTTTGCGGAGTTATTATACCCTGTGGGGGTTTTTGCCATGTAAATCAGTGTCGATATTGTGTGGATGAGCTGTTCTGTATATTACTTTGCAGTTTTTTCTATTCTTTTTCTGCATAATTGAAGTATTGGTCATTAGAGCACTTCTAAATATAATTCTAGTTTGTGTATGTTGACTTTCAGTAGCATCATATTGAATTCAGCTTATAAAAGAGACAAGGTCTGTTTTAATTAATTGAAATTAGTCATAGATTGTTCAATTACAAATCATCTTCAGCCCAAGACAGCCCACCAAGGACTGCCTGCTTTCAATTCAGCAACCCCTGAGCGGCTGAAATTTTCATAGGGGCGAAAAGGAATATAGCCGAAAGGAATTAATGTCTCAACTGGTATTCATACCAAAACTCAAATACGATTTATAAATATCCGTGATACTCTTCTTTTCTTCCTAAACATAGGAAAACCATACAACAACTTCTATGATTCCAATAGGGCTTTAAGGACCAAGACGAGGCAAGGAAAAGGAACAAGGGAGTTATTTAGTCAGGAATCTATTTAAACCCCACACACAAGGGCTTTTCAATCAAGGTATTTCCCAAACAAACCCGAATTTTCCAATGAGGTATAATGGACATCGATCCCGAATATTTGTCTCACTCTAACTCAAGATGGGGAATATGGAGTGCCATGAATGATATGATCTTTCACTCGATGGAGCGATTGATCCTTTCAGGACCAAGCGGAGCAGCAGTCAGGGTATATACACGTATGTGTGACGTTGATCCCTGCAAAGAATGCTACAACCTTGAATGCAGAAGTGAATTGCAAGAGTTCGAACTGATTGTTTTTGCAAAGAAGATGCCTTTACATAGGCTTTACATGGTAACAACTAATCCTAAAAACTAGGAAGTCTAACTTATCTCTTTGTTGGAAAATACCGACGTGAGGATAGAGAATGGAAATGCATTCCTAATGATTAGGGGAAATCCACAAAAATCTCCACCTAATCTAATCTTAATCTAACCACCTACTAACTAGAGGTCAACATAATTGTACATGTTTTTGCAAATGATGAATTATAGGGACTTAGGATAGACCACTAAGATAATGTACCCCATACATCCATATGAATCCTCATCAATGGATCTAATGAAATGTGTTGAATGATCTTGCTTGGCCTGAAATCCTTCTTTACTCTTTCTGAAGCTTATCAGATTTACTATCCTTTCTCAAATATAAAACACAGTTGCAAAGTTCATTCTTAAAACATGTACAAACCCAATGTACAGCATAAATATGACATTCTAGAACCACATAATTCACAGAGAAATATATCCACTCAAAATATTTGAAATGCAAATTCTGATAAAATCATAAAATTCATTTTAACAACGCAAAGTACATCAAGGAAATGAAAAGTAAAATCAACAACCTAAGAATTTGAGTAAAGGGATTCAAGTGATTTTAGAGGCCTAACTAAACGACAAATGTTGGGGTAAACATAATTTGATTTCTCTCTTCATTGTTAATGCTTTTATCTGGAGTCTCAAATATATCATATTTGTGCATGACAACCAGACTATTTTGCAACTACAATAAAAATTTGTCTGACAAAGAGGTGAAGAAACTTTGAACTGTAGATTACGTACTGTATATTGTAAAGTGCAAGTCTACAAACTCTCCTGGTGCTGAAGATGCTTAGGGATTTAAATTTAAACTGTCTTTGGTTTGTTTTCTTATAGCTGTGGCCATTTGGTCTGATAATACTTTTGGCTTTTTGGGTTTAAATTTTATTGGTGCTTCTGTTTTATGTAGTTACTTAAGTGCTTTGATGTAGGAGAAGGTCTTGATTCCCATTGACGTACTTTGGTATTTTGTGGATATCTTATGAATTTCCTTTCTTTTTTTCTGCTTTCTGGTTCGTACAAGGGGACTATTGAGATCAGGGAAAACTTTGTGATTTTAATTTGTCTGGCAAAAAGTGTTGCCACAGTCCCGTCTAGGGCCGTGTTGGCTTTCCAAAGTAGAAGGAATCGTTAATATATTCTCAATTTGGTCAGCTTTTTATGACAATATTTCCAGTATGAGCTTATGTTTTTACAATGTATATTTATTTTAGATTGACTTGTAATTTATTAACCAGATTAAATTCAGGAAGATATCATCTTGCCTAAAGTTTTTTGACTGCCTATATGGCTTGCCAGCACCATTCTACTATCAAACCCAGGCCATTTTATTTCTGTGCATCTATAGTTTTAATTCTGATATTGTTCTTGCTGTGGAGTTTGTGAGCATACATTCTTGTATTTTAATATTTTCTCTGTTAAACTTTCCTTTTGACCACAAACAATAGCATTGTTTTCTTGCACGATTATTTGTCCCATGTTTCATGTTCTTTGAAGTTCTGTAATTGCTATTTTTAATGTTAATTCTTTACTGGAGATTGCATTCTGTTGAGAAAGCTTCATTCTTTCAGGACACCTGAGTGGATGAACAAGATATTTGCATTAGTTACAAAGAATGACATGGATGGTGTTTTTCGATTTTTCTTGGACATAGGTGATGCAGGTATTTAACTTTTCTGATTTAAATTCCAACTAGAAGCCACAGGCACCTGCAAATGCATCAAGTGCAGAATTGGAAGCATTTTTTGTCTTAAGGCAATTGGTGGCATGAGAAAAATATCATAGGTTAAAATCATAAATTTGCTTTCAAGTCGACGAAACTAGTGCATTTCCCTCACAATTTATCAGTTAGATTTTTTTTTGTTACAGTAGCTGTTCAGTTCAACTCAACACGACTTGGTGGATAAAGCAAATTGCTGTTATGGATAGAGAATCTTACTCAATTGGTCCTAGTCTTTAAAACTTTGTATTACAACCAGTATTTTGCTTTTATTCTTTTCCATGGTACTTCCTTAATCAGATGGTTTAATTTGCCTTTTTGGTAATGATTGTGTAAATTTTGCATGAAAATAAATGAAGATGAAGGAATAATTTGGAATATTTTAAACTAGAAACTAAAATCAATCAATCACCATGATAGACTAATTCTACAAATTCTTATACCCTCTTAAAACTTATTTTAGATAAGAACTTACAAAATCAATCCTGGCCACATTATTATAAAACATGGTGCTGAGGTGTATAGCTTGTAGAAGGAAATAATCTATTTATTCGTTATAAAAGGATATGTTCATTGGGATAACATGTGTGATATATGTACATTGTAAATGTTATCACAAATGAGTCATTTCTCTTGATAATTAATATCTATCATACAAGAATATTATTTTTAGTTATAGTAATATATTGTTGTATAACCTGTCTTTATCTCTTGAGATGATTCGACCTTCAAGGTTGGTAATGAAGTCCAAGTTGGAACTAAAGTTTGGTGAGCACAAGGATCACAAATACCTAGAGAATTGATGATTGAAATTATGTTGAACAAGGGTTTTGCTGACTTCAACATGACTAAATGTCTGTTGGACAAGGGTTGACCCACTGCAAAATGAAGTTCATAAATCATGTTTGGTTTCACAAGGAAGGGATATGAAATGTGGAAGAAAAATGAGGAAAAGAGGTATAAATGGTCATTCCCGTAGAAAGAATTCTGCGACTTCTCCCTTAGAAAATCTACATTGAAAGGTGGCAAGTAAAAAGGGGCAAGAAGGAGCTTTGATGAAATTAACAACTTACCAATCTCTGAGAATACCCGTAAACATTTGTTCAAAATTAGAAGCTTTTATTCTGTACATTCAGCCAGTAAACATACCTTCAGGTTTCTTTAAGTGCAAATCAGGATCTGAGGTGCTATCAAAGAAGATAAGTTCTACTTTCTCTATCCACAGAACATCCTTAGATAGAGGTGAGAAAATCTCTATAGGGAGAAGGTGTAAATGGCATTTGATTGAGTAGGTTGGCAGACTTTGTGGAGCTAGATGTAGCATTAGCCCAATGTAGTGGCAATTTTTCATTATTTGAATATCTCTAGCATACAATTATGGAGACCATCTCCACATGCTTTTACAACATTGCCAGTTTTACGTGAGTCTGCATTTACCATTATTTTGACAGTACCTTATTCTATCTGAGAATCGTTGCCATCATCATTATGAGGTTTGTCTCTAATTGCTGAGATGTTTCAGTAGCTCAAAATAAATCTGCAACATGGCAATGTCGTTCAGTTTCCTTAAGGTTTAAAGTTTGTAGTTTTGCGTAGTACTTAAAAGATGGATGTTGGGAATCAAGCAAAAATAGAGTTATGTATGATCTTGGTTTGCCTTAACATGAATCTTATCAAAGCTGATGCTTGCTTTCATATCTTTGAGCCAAGGTTGACCCAATAAAACTTGATAAGACTGTTTGCATGTACTGCGGTCAACTAGGAAGACCTATTTAGTTTTATGCTTGAAATTTAAAGCTTTATCAACAATGTATCAAATCACACTGAGATGTCCGGTGAACTAATAATTTCTCATTTTAAGATATTCTAGAATCAGGTGTTTGAAAAGCCTGTGCCAGACTACATTCAATAACTCATGATTTGGCGTAGTCTACTTAGAGATTCAATGTATGACATCTTGGAACTGTGCAGGAATGGGTTTCAGAGGATTTGTTCCACAAGTTGTGCAAAAGGTGGTTTACCTGATTTTCTTTTCCTTGTTCCTGTACCATGCCAAAGGAATGCTGGTAGCGTGTGCAGAAGTAGAGAGGTAAGATTCAAGACTGAAGACTTGAACTTACTGGTTCTGTAATAAATAAATTCAAAAATATTTACAGGCAAAGAGTGATAAAATGATCATCCCGTAGGTGGGATTCTGCAACTATTCCCTAGAAAGTCTACATTGAAAGGAGGCAAGTAAAAAAGGGCCAAGGAGGAGTTTTACTCAAATGAGCGACATGCCAATCTCTGACAAAACCCATTAACATTGTTTCAAAATTGGAAGCTTGTACTTCATACTTTCTTCCTGTAAACATACCTTCAATTTTTCATTAAGTGCAAAACAGGAGCTTAGGTGCTATCAAAGATGATCAGACCTACCTTCTCTATCTATGGAAATTCCTTGACTGGAGCCGAGAAAATCTCCATAGGAAGACGTGTAAATGCCATCTAAGTGAGTGGGGTGGCAGCCTTTGTGGAGCTAGGTGCGGTAGTGGCCCAATTTATTGACAATTTATCATTATACAAATAATTATAGCATTTATTAGGTTTGTCTTTGATTTCTCAGATGCTTCTTTAGCAAAAAAAAAGATCTGCAACATGACAACCTTGTCAGGTTCCTCAGAAGGTTTATAATCAATAGAATCACAGGGTACTTAAAAGATGGATGTCGGTCATCAAGCAAAAATAGAGCTTTGGGTGATCTTGGTTTTCCTTGACATTAATCTTACCAAAGTTGATGCTTTGTTTTCATATTTTTAGCCAAGATGACCCAATAGAACTTAATCAGATTGCTCACCTGTACTATGTTCAACTAGTAAGACAATTCAGTTTTAAGCTTGAAATTTCAAAAACAATGTCTTGAAGCATTCTGAGATGTCTACGAAGTAATTATTTCCCATTCATAAGACATGAACGGAAGGTAAGGTGGAGATATGCCCAAATATTCCCAGAATACATCACAAATGATATTAGCATTGCTGGCTTGGCTTACAGCATCATCTTCTACGAAAATGCCTTTGAAACATGTTGGGAGCTGAACAGCCAACTTGACAATAATAGATGGATAGGCTGTTACAATCGTAGGATGCAAATTATGTTAATATGCTGGGGTGAGAATATGAATTTGTCTTTCAAAGAGCAGCCTTATCAATAGAAATGTTTTTTAAGGCATTGACAAGCTGTAGATTTAATTCCACTTATGGCACTAGCATATTGATGGTTCCAAGGTCAGGAAAATGCAACTTGGTATAGAAGATTGATAAAGTTTTGCTTCCTGTTCCTTAGGTTTTTTACAAGGTTTCAGATCAAACACTAATTGCGGAGGTGGGTGAATGTGATGACAGATATTTAGTTTCTTAGCCATCAGATCCAGCACTTGCAAAATAAAACGTTGTGGAGAGGATGAGGGCTTTGACTCCGATTGATTTTAATGTTTTTTTTAAAAAAATTGGGCTGGCTTTTCTTGCTGAACAAGCTCTTAAGGAGGATCAATAGTTGGATGGTTTTGCCCTTTCACAGGGATACAACATTCACGAGGTGGTTGTGAATCGTCAAGCTCTTGAGAGTTGACTTTACTTGCTGCAAGAATGATACCAACCATTGGATCAATTGATCTGGGCTGCTTGAGGCTTTTCTCAAACAGATGTGGTTTTAGAATATGAATAGTTATTTATCCCTACTTGCACTTATACATTGAGAACCCAACTCAATGTTCTTTGGAAAGTGCACTAAATCAGTATGGAATTCCACTCAGCATACAAATGAAAGAACACATGAGAATACCATAGAATATGGCAACAAACACACATTAAACACAGATTTTAACTAGGTGTAAATCTCGATTTGGGAAACTTCACCGCAGGAAAGAGGAGCATATACATAATTATACATTGGTAGGTTGGCCCAATGAGGGTGTTGTGATGATTGTATCTCCAACTAAGGCCTCCAATCTCCTATAAAATTTGTTTTGCTAATGTCTTTAATGCTTCTTTGATGTTGGTGTTATAGACTGGATTTGCACCCTTGTGAGAGAGTTCTTCAAGCTCTCTCACTTCCAGTTATAAGCATGGGAACAACCTCAGGATGTGGGTGTCCTATAGTGAGGTTGGACCTCTAGACTTTTTTATGAGGCTAGTTCCTCAGGTGCTTCACTTCAGCTCGTTGGGTTTCTACGCTAAACTCTACTAATGGCCAAAGAAAAGGGGAGAGAGATTACTTGAAAAGAAAACTAAGCTAAGGGAGGTGATGCATCAAAAGTAAGTGATCCACTTGGCCTGGGAAAGACACTAATTCAGCATAAGACAAGTTGGCTTACACAACCTCCTAACCAGCTAACTTGCATAAGTATTTCCTAAGCTAGGCTTACTGAACCACACATGAAGCAAAGAGGAATTTCAAAATTCACATCAAGCATCCGTTAATGGCCGAAAAGCACGAGTTCAGACCTGCAATTAAATGGAAAGTACCTGAAAACAAGCAAGAAAGAAGGGCAACAAGGTTGGAAGGATGCTTCTCCACAACGCTATTAGTGCACAAGCTAACTCAATGCAATTTTCAGACAAAGAGATAGGTAAAAACAATCTTTATTGCTTCAAAGGTCCATTACACAATGATTTTTGCAGAGTGATTTTATCACCAGTATGGGGATACCTTTCTAGGCTCCAAGGCCTCTATTTATAAAGAAAAAGGGGAAATAGAGAAAGGGAGAAAAGAAGAAGTCGCAGATGGCTGGAACCTCCTGTTGTCCTTCCTTGATGTTCATAAATGCGTCATACCAGATCATCGTCCAATACTCTCAAGCCCCTCCCGTCTTTAAGACTTTCTTTGGTGCATTTGAAAAGTCATGTTGTGAGCAGCTGAAATGTTTCTTCTTCATGTGACGCATTTAAGCGTCGAATGAGGATTGCAGGCAATGAACCATGGCGGATGGGAGCCTTCATAGCTTCTAGCTACCAGCCGCTCGGACTCTCTCATGTTTATTTAACATCTTTGTGCCACATGTCCTTTACTGATTGGCCCTTTCTGCCCCAGTTACACCACATGGCAGCCTTCCATTCGTTGCATCATGATTCTAGCGTTGCCAGACCAAGCTTAAGTCGAGCCCTTGGAGAATCCCAATTTACTCTATGCAGAGTAATTCGGGTTCTCTAAGCCTACTTACTTCGGGCTTGTTCATCTTGAAGTCTTCTCACTTTGCTGCTTCCCAAGCCTTAAGACTTAGGGCTTTTCAAACCTGGTTACTTCCAATGGCTAGTTGCTTATCCTGATTTTGACGTCCATTGGCCCGTCATTTCCTTTGGACACTTGGTCTCGGGCTTCTCTCTCGGCTTATTTCTTTCGAGCAAATCTCCTGAAAGATTTTTTTCGGACAATTTGTCCGAAGGAATTTCTTCGGACTTTTTGTCCGCGTCTGTCTTTGGAAACTACCCTTTGGGCTTTTCATAATGGACTTTTCCGAAGGGTAAGAGACCCTTCGGGCTTTCTGCATGTCCCCTCGGATTCTGCAAATGATCCTGCTGAAGGTAAAGATACCCTTCAGGAATTTTGAAATGGTCGTTCCAAAGGGTAACATACCCTTCGGGAAAATTGCAACTGTCCACTTGGAGAAGAAAAAGCCCTTTGGAAAAAGTGAAGTGTACCTTCAAGAAAGTTGACTGGTTCCTTTTGCCCTAAAAAGATCCTTCGGCATTTTGAAAATGCCCTTCGGATTTTTGAAAAAGACTCGTCTCTTGAAGAACCCGAGAAGTATTACTTTTCAAGACCAAATCGGGTTTGTTGAGCACCTTTACTTATTTCGGGCTTCTGACTGCTCACAACTTATGAAGTAATCAAGTAGTGCTCTTTGGAGAACTCGAAATACACTGTTTATGAGTAATTCGGGTTTGTAAGCCCGAATTACTTCTACTTATGAAACGTTTAGAAACTAAGCATTGTTGGAAACTTGATTTGCACTGTGCCTTCGAAAAAACCCGAAGTTGTTACTGTTGGAAAACCTGAAGTTCTCCCAAAGGCTTACCATTTTCTTGCCTGAAAGCTCCCTTTCCATACTTAGGTAAACTTTGACATGTGGGCCAAAAAAATGGCCAACAGTCGGTTGAGCTTCCAACCCCTTGATTTCTCAAAGTTTCTTCCATTTCTATGAATGTGAACATATGTGAACTGTTTTTTGGCGTTTTAAGGTAACAAACATGTATTTTGAACCGATTTTTTGTGGGCACATGGAAACATGTATCAAGATGCTCCATTCTAAATTTCAGTTCATTTGGACTTCATTTTCTCAAATTATTATGAAAATACAGTGGACGTTATTTTGATGTTTTAAGGGTTTAAATATGTTTTTGACTTGAAATCTGGATGACAGATGGTACTTTGAAGCCTATACCTTCGAGAAAAAGAACCATTGCATTTTGACTTCTAGAAACAATGTTATTGCGAAAAATGACTGCTGTCCTGGACTTTTCCTCTGCATGTTTAAAGGGCGAAACAATGAAGTTTTGATTCGAAATTCATACTGTAGGTGCATTAGAATGTGAGGAATTCCTTCATGATTTGTCGACCCATCCTGATGCCATATAGTGAGGTTGTATCTTCTGTAGCACTATCCCTTGTTTTGCCATGCGTGTTGACTAGGTAGTTCTCATTGCATTTTCCACCAACTTAACTGATTTTAGAGTTATGGTGATTTATCCCAAATCATACCTCCCCAATGGAGAGGCCATTGGTCCCTCAAAAGCTTAATTGGAAGTTAATGTAAAATTCCTTCCTTTCCTACCTTTGTGGTGCCTCTTCTTTTCTTGAACTGCCTATTCCCTTAAAATACGCTTCCTCTCTTTGAAGCCCACTCTTCTAGAGTGCCTCTTCTTTTCTTGAAATGCCTACTCCTTTGGAGTGCTTCCTTTGTTGGGTTTCCCTCCCTTGGTAAAGTGGTGCCTTCCCTCCATGCATCAAAGCTGCTAATGCAGGAGCATCTAGGATCACTTGTATTCCTACATCAATCAAAAACATTTGAATCAAAAAATAAGCTAATTTCTGTTGTTTGCAAGTTCCTTTTGTTTTTGTTTTGTGCAGCCTTTTTTGTGCGTGCATTCTTGTTTTTTATTCTTCCGCACAACTTTGTTGGCGCGAGCAGTTCAAGGCAGTTTGTATTTGCTTGCAAAGCTTTGGGCAAGTCTTTGTTTTGGTTCAGCACAAGTTCAGAAGTTTTGCGCAGATAGAATGATTGAAGTCTTGCAATGATTGAAGAGTTATAATGCACAACTTTGCTTTGCAAAGTTTGTGATATCTTATGCAGGATATTGGTGTGCAGCAGTATGTTTGAGGGGATCTTGCGCAACCTGTGCATGAGCTTCTAAGCATAGAGTTTGTTTGCGAACCAATGTGAGGTGATCCTGTGAGTAGCGAACTCCGTTCAAGTTGTTCAATGCATAATGTTCTTGCATGCTTTTGTGAATGTTCTCCGATTGTGATGCATTATGACATGATATGTTATGTCTTGATGCGTTATGACATGACGTGTTACGTTGTGATGCGTTATAGACCATTGGGATTTTAATGGGTATTTAGTGATTGTGGTGCATATTGATGAGTTATAGGCATGATGTGTTATGAGTACTTGGGACCATAGTTCGCATACTTAGATTCGATAGACCAAATTTTTTCCGACTCGACAAATACTCGACAATATTCAACAACTTCAAAAAATACTTAAATTTTTTAAAAAACATAAATTTAATAAAAATTAAAGTTACAAAATGAGTCAAATGAGTGTAAAATGTTGGGTAGGTGTTTTTATTAAGTACGAAATTGCATCATCATTTCTTTCAACATTTCCTTTGTGCTTTCGTGTTGATCTTTCCCAAAGCCCCAACCCGCATTACACTATTGTGACATGTGATGAGCTTCGTGTGGGGCATATGTATACTTCGGTATTTTTCAGCTTTATCATTTATTGACGCTTCCTCTTGCAGGGGCTCGCTGGGACATCAAATCTCCCTAAGTGCATGCCTTAAAAGATGCATTGGGAATGGGGGTGGGATCGGCTTGCGGCAATTTGCGAGAGATGTTCTCTTACTATTCTATCATACCTACATAACTTCATGCAACCTTCATACCTCTTATGATGTCTCTTTGAAATTATGAAACCCTAAAATATGGTTAAGTTTGAAATCTTGAAACCCTAAAATCTGATTAAGTCTGAAATATGATATGATCCATCAAAACCTAGAAATTGCATTTTAGCTCCTAAGGTTTGAAACCACTCTCAAACATCTTGAAAGTATATATATAAAATACAACTTAAAGTATAAGTTCACATTTAGATATCCATATCCAAATGTAAAGTTAAACTTTTATTTTATATAAATATTGGTTGGTTTAGGCTCCTTTGGCTCTCTTTTGCTCATATCCTACCTCGCCCAGGCAGACTCGCGAGTACTCGCACAAGACTCACCAATTTAAGACTTGCGAGTATAAGTGGAAAATACTCGTCAGGAGGGAAAAAACGCAATAATTTGCAAGCTCGCCGAATACTCGACGAGAATGTATTTTATGCTTGGGACTATGTCTTGTGTTAAATGCTTGTAGTGAGTTGGTGGTGATGCACTATTGTAAGTAGGTGGGACTTGTGCCTATATAAATATGCCCCTACACTTGTGTTGGAGACATTGGGAGTTTGAGAATTAGTCAGTTGAGATCAATCAACGAGATAAGTGATCGATAGATAAACTTGCAAAGACCACGGGTTAGCAAGTAAAGATCTGTAGCTCTGGTGTTGTAACATGTCTCATCTGAGATTGTGATTGTGTGTGTTGTGTGCAAGGTGTATTTCTAGTTATTGAAATCAAATAAAGAGTTGAGTTGTTGCATTTTGGTATTATTCCACTGTGTAATTCTAAAGCTTGCGTGGTTTAAGGCATCTCTTAGTTGAGAACCCTAACTGTGACTACATCATTTCGTATTAGAGCAAGGTTTTTTCCTTATAGGTGAAAACGTGTAGTTTATTTTTCACATTTGTGAGTGTGGGTAGAAAGTAGTGAAGACATCTTCTAGCCTGAGTGTTGGGTCGAAGGTGTAGTGATTGTTCTTTGATTTCGAGGAAATGACACACAAAGGAGGTTTCACTGCAAGAGCATCTAGAGTGCCAAGACTTGGAGACTTTGCTGAGTTGATGAGAAATATGCAAGCCTATTTAGAGGCTATGGAGACTGCACAATGCCGAGTTGCTAAAGCTGCAAACGAAGCACTTGATAACCAGGGAAAATAAGAAGAGGTTGCTTGAAGACAGATTCTTGTGTGCAGTTGCAAGGATGAGTAATAAACCGAAGTTGGACAAAGAGGCAAAGGAAATCCTATCAGAGGTAGAGGCTCCTATGGACGATGTAGAGGTTGTGGATTCATGGGTACATGCTTTAGACGTGGAGAATTGGACATAGAGCATTCGAGTGTCCACATGTGCACAATGATGGTAGCATGATGAATGATGCGAATGCACATTGTAATGTCCCCTTCTCGAGTTTAGATTAGTTTGGAGACCCTTAACTGACTCTTTTGGTTTCCCATTGGCTAAGGGAAGGAGAAAAAAGGGAAACATGGTTCTTTTGTTCAAGTTGCCAAAAAGTAACTATGTCGACAACTTATTCTAATCTGATTTTAATAAAGGGGGACTTTATATTATGATGTAAGTCGGCCTTTAGTTTGAAATTATAATGAAATTGCTTTTGAATATTTGTCTTTCCCTCCCTCTTGGCGTGTCCCACTTAGGAGGAGGATTGGAGGGAAAAAGGGGGTATACAAGAAGGTATAGAGATCCAATTTTGGCATCCACGATCAGCTATCTATTATCTTCTCTAATGATAAGCACCCTTGCTTGTATTTTCAACTTTTGGGGACGGAAATCCTCATTGGTCTTAGTATTCAAGGATGAAAACCCTCAATCCTCAGTTGGTGACTTCATTTAGGAGTCACGATTGGGCATAAATTCACCTTTTCCGATATAAGGGTCACCTTGGAGAGTGGCAAATCAGTTTGGGGCAGTTGTGAAGAGGAACAAATCAATTTGGACAGCCTTGGGAGTGGGGCGAACCAATTGGCAGCCTTATAAAGTGGGACGCAGCAGTAGGGCAACACTATGAGGGTCAACACAGCAGCTATAGGCTACTTGGGGTGTGGTGACTTGCCTAGAGGACTAGACAATGAGTTTGGACAGTGTTCATTGGGTGGAAATCTCAGCTTCTACCCTCATTCAATCCGTCATATTTTATTACAATTATTCAGGCCTACAATTGACTAAAAAATCAGATTTATGGTGGCAAATAAATATATTGGATTTACATATTTTTATGAGGGTTTCTGAGTGAATTGGAATTTATTTTCATGCATAATTTGCACTTTCAGAATTTTGTAATTTTCTGAGTTAGGGTTTGAAATAAAAATCAGAATTGGTATTTCATTCTTTGAGATAGCTGCAAATTACGGAATTGCATTATTTTACCCTAAGAGGGACATTACATACATATTGTGCAAGTTGATGAATAAAGTGTAATGTCAATTCATAACAAAGATGAACCAGAAATTGACATAGCTGTCATGATGAAGAGGGTGTAGTTGAAACCAGAAAAGGAAGATAAAAGTCCCGCACAGAGAAAAAATCTATTCATAACCTTTTGCAAGTTTGGAGGAAAGTGCTGCAAGGTGATTGTTGATAGTGGCAGTACCTATAATCTTATTTTGCTAGAGGTGGTTGAGAAACTTGGTTTGAAGAGGATCATGCATCCAAATCCCTACAAGGTATCTTCGTTGTTGAAGGGACACCAAATTTTGGTGAATGAGCAATGTTTGATAAGTTTCTAAATTGGTACCTACATGGATGAAGTCTTGTGCAATGTAACGACCATCGATTTATGCCATATGTTACTTGGAAGGCCTGGCTAGTTTGATCGGAAGGCACAATATGATGGCCACACAAACACCTATACTTTGGAGAAAGATGGAATAAAGCACACTTTAAGTCCTATGAAGGATAACAGTGAAGAGGTGGACAATGGTCCAAGAATTTTGATGATTTCAAGAAATCAATTCTTGAGAGAAGTGGAGTGCGGATGTTATGCATTGACATCAAAACTCGTGCAAGTTGTAAACACGAAGCACAATAGAAGCACTTCTGCACAAAGTGAAGGACTTGTTGAGCCAGTTTGCACAGATTGTTTCAAATGATCTACCAGATGGGTTGCCTCTGATGATAAGTATAAGTCATTGCATTGATCTGCAGAATCTAGATTACCAAACAAAGCAATATATAGGTTGACACCCAAGGATAATGTAGAGGTGCAAAGGCATGTTGAAAAATAACGTGCAGAGAGAAATAATCACACTGAAAGAAAATAAAGAAAAGCAGATTTGAGACACATACACAGATTTAACGTGGAAAACTTGGCAAATCACCAAGAAAAAACCACGAGCAGAGGTCTTTAGTAGTTTTATTATCCAGGAATTAATCCACAGTTACAATAATCGCAGTCATCACGCACAAGCTCATAAATGAATACAATCAGTACAATGGAATACAACTTTACAATTCGTGGGTTCCTTATATAGGAAAAATACATAGTACAAAACTGTGTTAGTATGAACCCACGTTACTACAAAAGGTGTGTAGTACAAGTCCGCGTGTAGTACAAAACACGTGTACTAACTCCCTGAATAATGTGTTGCTTTTTGCTTTTTCCAAAATTTTTTTAGGCGACGCTGTTTGGTTGTGGCAAGTGGATCTGCTAGCCCCCCTACAACCCCTTGACATTTTGGCCTTCAGCCGCACCCTGTGCATATGAATCGTGCGTGCTTCTCCCACACTCGGGTTAACTGTCCAACCTGCTAGCTTGGTCACAACCTACTTATTCAAATGTTGACTTCACATATCAACAAGGCAAGTTCAGGTGTTGTTAGATAAAAGGGTTGATAAGATAAAGTTTGAGCTTGTGTGTAGTTCAAGAAGTGAAAGCATTACTTGTTGCACAAGGAGTTTGTGTTAGACATAGACCATCAAGCACTGCGATTCATAAATAGTCAAGGTAAATTGAACTAGAGATATATGATCTGGGTCAAGTTTTTGTAGAGTTACTCATTGTGTTCAAGCATAGAAGTGGTAAGTCAAATAGAGTTGTAGATGAGCTGAGTAAAATGTGTCTCTTGTTGAATGAGATGCGAGTGGAAGTGATGGGAATTGAATCTATTAAGGAGCTATACAAAGAAGATGAATATTTCGTAGATGCATGGAAAATATGTGCAAAACCATTGAGTGGCGACAAAAAACCATGGTTAAATAATTGTGTAAGAAGGATTGTTGTTCTGAATAGTGAATTGTGCATACCTAGAGGTTCAATGCGTGAAAATTTGTTTGAGAAACATAGTGGAGGTTTGGTAGGTCATTTTGGTTATGACAAAACTTATGCGCAGTTGTCTAAAAACCATTATTGGCTAAAGATGAGTGTGGATGCGTGCAAGTATGTCTAGGAGGATAGAGTTTGCCAGTTGTTGAAAGGGAGAAGTCAAAATGCAGGGTTGTATCAACTATTGCCTATTCCAGAGAGAGCATGGGGAAATATTAGCATGGATTTTGTTTTAAGATTGCCTAGAACATAGAGAGGACATCATTCCATATTTGTGATTGTGGATAGATTTTTTAAGATGGCACATAATGTTGCATGGAAGAAGACTAGTGACATGATACACATTGCTACCTTGTTTTTCATGAAAATTATAAGATTTAATGGGTTGCCGTAGAACTTAGTATTAGAGAAGGATGTGGATTTTGTTGGACATTTTTGGAGGATGTTGTGGAAGATGCTAAACACCAAGCTATAGTTCAGTTCAACATATCATCCTCAGACGAATGGGTGGACAAAGGTTGTTAGCATAAGTCTTGGTAATTTGTTGTGATGTTTGATTGGAGGTAAGTGAAGAACATGGGATTCAATTCTACCGTAAGTTGAGTTAGCTTATAACAATTCTATTAATAGGAGCACTAGCAGGACACCATTTTAGATTGTTTATGGTAGAAGTTCAACATTTATCTTATCACATTATGTGACATCAAAGATGAAAGAAGGAAGAGTGTTGAAGCATAAGATTTTTCTAAATATATGTGTGACTTACATCAACAAGTGCGTGAATTGTTAAAAAGAAGCATTGTAGAGTATAAGCACCGTGCGTATATGAAAAGAGAAGTGGAATATCAAGTAGGAGACATGGTCTTAGCACATTTGAGGAAAGAAAGCCTTCCGAAAGGAACATATGATAAGTTTAAGTGGAAGTTAAACCATGCAAAATGTTGCAAAAGTTTGCAATAAATGCATATGAGATTGAGTTGCCTAAAGGGATAGAAATATTGCCTATTTTCAGTGTGACAAATTTGTATTGTTATTTTGAAGGGAATAGTAAGGAAAGTGCAAACACAAATTGAAATTCATATTTAGATTTTGAAGAAGTTGATTGGAGGTATGAGATACCTAAGAAGGTGTGTGAAGAAGTGGAGAAGGTGATTTGATACAAGAGAGTAAGAGGATGCATAGGGAAAGAAGTATACAAAATATTTGATAAAGTGGAAATGACGAAACATTGAAGATTCACATGGATAAGTGCTTTGAAAGTTGCAAATCATGAGAACTTGTCAACAGAGTTCATAGAAAGCTCATGAGCAAGGAGCTCATGTTCTTTGTTACCCCCGGTGTATGATATAGTGGCATCCGAGTTCACTTGTGATCCTACATCAACCAAATACATTTAGATTAGAAAATAAGCCAAGACTTGTGCAAGTTCCTTTTGTGCACACGTGTGTTTTTTTTTGTCCGTGCAACTTTTTTAGGGCGCATAGTTTAGGTCGGTTTGTGGTTGTTTACAAAGCTTTGCACAAGTCTTTGTGATGGTCTTTGTTTTGGTTTAGCACAAGTTTAGAAGTTATACGCAGAAATAATGACTGAAGTCTTGTGATGATTGAAGAGTTCTAATACGCAACTATGCTTTGTAAAGCTTACAATATCTTATGAATGATGTTTGTGCACAACCCACGCATGAGCTTCTAAGCACAAAGTTTGTTTGCCAACTAGTGTGAGGTGATTATGTGAGTAGCAAACTCTGTGCGAGTTGTTCAACATGCAATGTTCTTGCAAGCTTTTACGAATGTCATTACGTCATGATGTGTTACGCTGTGATGCATTATAGACCTTTGGGATTGTAATGGGTAATTAATGATTGTGGCACATAGTGATGTATTATGGGTATGATGTGTGTGAGTCCTTGAGACTGTCTTGTATTAAATGCTTGTAGTGGGTTGGTGGTGATGCACTATTGTAAGCAGGTGGGGCTTGTGCCTATATAAACATGCCCCTGCACTTGTGTTGGAGAGGCTAGAGAGGTTGGGAGTCAAAGAATCAGTCAGTTAAGATCAGCAGTGAGTTGAGTCATTGATAGCTAAACTTGCGAAGACCACAAATTATTAAGTAAAGATCTGTGGATGTGGTGTTGTAATGGGTCTCTTTAGAGATTGCACTTGTGTGTATGTTGTGTGGAAGATGTATTTTTTGTTATCGAAATCAAATAAAGAGTTGAGTTTTTGTTGCATTTTTGCATTATTCTGCTATGTAATTCTGAAGGTCACATGGTCTAAGGCATCTCTTAGTTGAAAGTTGAAACCCCTAACTGTGACTGCATCAGCTGTACTAAGTGGTGTTTCTTGCTCTTCCTTTTTGGCTTGTTAGGTTGGCCAACATTCTCTATTGAGGTCTCCTAGTGGAGTTTCTTCCACTTGTAGGTACCCATATTGATCCTTGACGGTATTCTTCTTGGTTGCCTTGCCTGCTTCTCTTGTCATTACTTGCTCTTGGGGTAGCATTCAGTCCATGCTTTGATTGAGGTGAGTGCTGATATACTTCCCTTCAATGCTGATCTCTTTACTTGTTTCACTCATTACATCACTTGGATGTGAAGTGTGTTTTTTCCTTTCCATATTGCCTGTGCTTCTTTGATTACACTTTGGTGTGGAGTAGTATTGCATTTATTCTAAAAATCAGTTTTTTTGCCTTTGGTTCCTCTTACATCCCTGGAATCTGGTTTTTGTAATCACCTTTATAACAGAAATACAAATCAGCTTGTAAAATAAGAATAATAATAATAAAAAAAGCATTTGTTGGTAGAGCATTGAGCAGGGAATTGATATTTGAACATTCTTTGACAGAAAATCCCAAGCAGTTGGTAAGAGATCAGTAGTGTTGATTGAACCATGGTATGTAAAAAATTGGAAAATGAGTGGTTCTAAAAATTGTAAAATATGTTGAGTGAATTGTTTTGGGGAGAAATGGATTATAGATTTTGTTTCAAGTAAATAAAGCTTCCCTATCATATGTTGTAAAGTTTGTAGTGTATTATAAATTTTGAAAGTTACTGCAAATAAATAAGGCCTCCCGTAATATGCTATAAAGTTCGTGGTATGTATTAATTTTGTTTTAATTATTTATTTATTATAGTTTTGACACTTACTTTAAATTTAGCACGGTGCAGAAAAAACACCCGTTTTATTCTAGCAGCTGGAAAAATAGATGTTTTTTTTTTCAATTTGCATGTAGGAGCCATCAAAGTTATTATAGTTGTTCAAATGCACTTTGATCTATGTGGATTCTCCAAACACAACTTCAATGATACTGCCAAGGCCATTCTCATGGCTTGCTGTAATGCTGACTCATGGTTTATAATTTGTGGTACTGCTGAAACACCTCAAGAGTTCTGCAATGTCTCCAAGATCATCAATCCATCTCTACTAGATGCTGCACACACGTTTCCAGTGGCACAAGACAATCTGGGTGGATCGGACGTGGTGACATCCAAGTGTGTGCCAAACCTTATGCGGTCTTTATCTGATCCGTAAACACCACTGATAAACTCAAAGTGAAATTTTGAAAGTACGGATTTTGAATTTTTCAACTTATAAGATGTTGGAATGATTAAAAACTGATGAAAATTTGATCCAAGAATCATGTTTCAAAACTGAAATACAGGTGAATTGAAAGTTCACATCATTTATCCTTTGAAACTATCAGATTTTTCTAAGTTCCCAATTTACTCAATTTCCCGTAAATGATCAAATGATTAAATTTTGCATTTTCGATTAAAATTTGAATTATAATCTGCAATTTAACTAAAATTGAAATGCAAAAATGAATCCAAAGATCAAAACATAGAAATTGCTTACGGGGTTCGGAATTTCCTACGTCCCCGGGTTCTTATCGAACCGATCCATTAATTGTTGCTAAATTTGCAAGCCAAAATAATACTTACAACAAAAGATCACATCTCTCTGCAAAAATCGTGTTTCAGACCTTCGAAAGACCTTCGTTGACTCAACACGTCCTTCACCTTCCTGAATCACACTCAGAGACTTCTCCAAATCGAAATTGGTAATTTCCGTAGCTCAAAATGACATCACCAATTCTCCAAAATGGGCAAATGAATATACAACACAGAGTGTATCGGAATTCTAAACAAGTTTTTAGTTTACTCCGAGCTCTGGTTTGGCCTCTAAGGGCTCCAAAATGACCAAATACCGTAAGCGGGTCTATATCTCCAATACACAGTCGACCAGAAGCTTACCTTTAAATACAAGTTTGCTCCTTTCAAAAAACTTGGAAGTCCATGGCATAAGTGGTCAAAGCTTATCCCTTTTACTTGGCAGGTCCGCGGTTCAAGTCTTTGACCTACCTTTTTGGGCGCTTAGACTTTATCCCACATGTGTGGGTCGAGAGGATTAAACAAGGCTTAAAATAGCCTTGGTCCGCCATTTCCATCGTGGGTTTATCCCACATGCAACGGATTGGGGATAGGATAAGGCTTTAAAAAGCCTTTGGCCACCCACTTATCACGTGGCTTCGGCCACACGGCTCCTTTTCCTCGGGCTCGAGCTCGGGCTTATCTTCGAACGCTCGCCTCAAGACCCGTCATACGTCCTCGTGACTCGGCAAAGGACTCTATCTGCTCCCTCGAACCATTCGCCCTCGGGTTGGCCACCTTGCTCGGGTTTCGTAGCTTGAAGGCTCCTTTGAACTCGCCATTGGCTTGATCAACGAGCTTAATCACTAAAACTGCACTCAACAAAACGGTGACATGGCAATGAGTCATCACTTGTGACATGGCTAGATGAGTCACTATAGTGATGTGGCATGTTGATGACGTGTCATGTCATCGAACCAATTTTTTTAAAACACTTTTCAATCTGCGAAGTGTCGACCTCTGATAGGTCCGAATGTCAAAACAATTTCGAAACACGTGCCATATGTTGCAAGTGACATTTTTTTGACCAACTTCAAATGGCCATAATAGGAGCTCCCGAACTCGGATTTACATTTCGAAAAATGCGCCGAAAAGCTCTCAAAGAGGTCTACAATGTGCCGCCACTGAAACTCTGAATTGGAACCATTATCAGAACCCAATTTCTGATCACACCTCTCCAATGAAGGCTTTTGGTCTCCAAAAGTCCAATATCCCCTGAAACTGCAAACTGGTATATTGCATCCATGAAAACAGAATCCAATCAAGCAAGAGGTATAAACAATTGCATTCAAATGATTCACAATCAAACTGTAAAAATGCCTAATCCAAAGGCATGAGTAAGTGAATTTGCAACTGCAAAAGTGATTACAACATATCAAACTGCCTGCCCAAATGTCACAACCTGTAAAGCGGTGAATTGCCAAAAACTGAAACAACTCCCAATGTAACTGCAAGACAAGTTTATAATGCCGACAACATACAATAAATGTTGTGGACATGTTGCAATACAATGCCTTAGTATGGGACTTATATGCTAAGCAAATGCAAACAACCAAAAGTGTATGTTGCCTAACATCTAAACATGCCCAAAGGGTCTTTCAATGCATCTATATAAATCCATGTGCCAAAAATAGATACATTCTGAAAAATAGCAGTCTAACGGTCAAATGCTGTAAGGAAACAACTCAACATCACTCTGCTATATCCCCAACTGTTTCAAATGAGTTAATGTTTTATCCATTATTAGACTACCCATACAGTATATTTTGGAGATCAAAAACTTAGAGTTATCAAAAAATGAGAATTGAAAAACTTCATATGGTAAACTTGTCTTGAAGTGTTCCCACCAACTCTAATCTACATCTATCAAAGCTTGTTCATTCCCTTAGGTGAATTCTTAACCATGCTTTGCAAAAAGAATGTAGTGATAATCCACTTAACCAATTCTTTCTTCTTAGTGAAATTGATTGTCTCTGTGGATTCATTATCAATTGCATACTTTATCAATTTGGGCTTTGCCATATGTAATTGAAAAAATTGTTGACTTAACCTCTTAAATCGATTTTCACTTGTAGGTTTTACCTTATCCTGGGTTGTATTGTCAACTACATTATGGATTGAATTAGCTTCATTAACCTTAGTGAGAGGTTTATAAATCATCTTAGTTTTAACATTACATAAATGTGAAGATGAATGAAAGTTAAAACATCTATCAATCCTATGTCCACTCACTTTACAATGAGTGCAAACATCCTTCTTAGGTGAGGGTCCCCTTTTGCCAATTCCCAAATTAACATAAGAATGGTCTTTCAAACATGCAATCTGCTTCAACAAAGCATTTCGTTTCCAACAAGTCTTAGCACTATGGTTATTCATTCCACAAAAAGTGCATGGAAATGATTGCATTATCTTCTGTACATTATATCCAATCTTCTTAAAAGTATCACTTGGATTAGAAGATTTAGTGTAAGAATCAGGAGGTGGAATCTCAATACCTCTTTTACCTTTACACCTTTGAACTAGTGGCCTAGAACCTTTGCTATTGGAAGCTCGTCTTCCTTTAGCCATGGAAGAAACTTCTCCATCATTCACCTGCACACTAGTATAACCCAAACCTGCACGAAGAGGTCTATGCTCAACCTGAATTGGGTTAGATATACCTTGGCTATCTCTACCAAGTCCTCCATTATAACCCATTTTAAACAATAATTTAGATCCTATGCCCTTAATGTATTTTTTAAAATCACCAAAAACAATATTACTAGAATCTGAATCTGAAATGGTAGAAGAAATTGAAGATTCCTGTGGTGAAAAACTTACAGTGCACTCAGTCATAGTCTCTGCATCTGAAGTTGAAGGCTTTATCTTTTCACACTCACCACATTGCAATCTAATCAAGAGCTCATCCTTGGTTTCGAGCTCTGATTTTAACTTTGCCACTTGCAATTCAAGTGCAAATTTTTGGCATCTTAAGATTGCGTTTTCATCTTTGATGGCCTCAATCTGTGACAACTTGCCCATGGTTTCCTGCAAACCCTTGATTCCACACTGCACACTGCAATATAATCAATCTGCAAACCAATAATCCAACTATTTTGGAAGCAACTGTCAACACACAACTAGAAGCAACCCCTGCATTCTAACTGCTCTGATACCAACTGTCACGGAGCTAGCTCTCCGGAGCCGGAAACCCAGTGCGGCACCGCTTGACCTATCGGGATTCCCTCATTGCGACGGGATTCACAAGGACTACGGACTACGCCTTCAGTGTTTCCCTGCACAAGCAACCCACAAACATAGTGGACAACAACTTGTATGAATAAAGGATTAGCAACGGAAAACACACACTTGCAAAGATCGGGAAATCGGCCCAACACACATGGACATTCACACAATGCAAGAAAACTGGAAGCAACGTCTATTTTATTCACTCTTCAGGACAATACGGTCCAAAGTACAATAAACAGGCCAACCGGGCCCACATACACAACAACCACCGAGTCGGGCTCAACCGATAATGCTCGGAACCACTCGCATGATTACAATGAACAATTCCCTCCCCAAGTCTGATCACTCTCAGCCCAGGACATACCCGCCCTTGCTTCACAAAATCTGAGACCACAAAATTGCTCACAAACACCTACACCAGACTTGCACGGATACGTGCCCACGGTCCACTTAACACGGACTGACACACCAGCTTGTGCCCACGGTTCACATAAACTTGGAACTGACATCGGCTTGCTTCACATTGATTCGCTCTTCACCACTTTGTCAGTTACAAACTTGCATTCACCCAAATCACTGCACAAAGAAAGCCCACCAATCGCTTGATCAGGACGGACCAAACACGTGAATGATATCTAGGATGGTGAAGCATTGACATCCCTCATAATCTCCCCCACTTAAAATCGGCGATGTCTCCGATGCCGGCACAACTCCACTGGCAGGAACCCATGAGGATGACAAACTTCGATTCAGGCTCAATCCGGAGCCAAAAGATTACCCCATCTCTTCTTCAAACCCATTCCAAGCCAAGAGAACAACACTTCCCCTTACCAGGCTCTATGCAGAATTCCAGGATCAAGAGACCACCACGCCCCTTCTTCAGACCCAAAGCCAAGAGTTCACCACGCTCCTTCTAGGCTCCTTTCAGAGTCAAGAGATTACTGACTCCTTTTCAGTGGGTTCTGATAATGGTTCCAATTCAGAGTTTTAGTGGCGGCACACTGTAGACCTATTTGAGAGCTTTTCAGCGCATTTTTCGGAATGTATCTATTTTTGGCATATGGATGTATAGATGCATTGAAAGACCCTTTGGACATGTTGCAATACAATGCCCTTGGGACTTATATGCTAAGCAAATGCAAACAACCAAAAGTGAGGGCATTGTATTGCAACATGTCCAAATGGTCTTTCAATGCATCTATACATCCATGTGCCAAAAATAGATACATTTCGAAAAATGCACCGGAAAGCTCTCAAAGAGGTCTACAGTGTGCCGCCACTGAAACTCTGAATTGGAACTATTATCATAACCCAATTTCTGATAATTATCACTGGCTTTGTCAGGGTTCCAAACACCTGCAAACTAAGCCACTAAGATATACTCACAACATGTGGTACTGCTGATTGTCAACAACGTTTTTGCCTTCATCCTTAAAAGGGTGTAGCCCCCCATATGACTTTATGGAAAGTGCCTTACAGGCCAGGTTTGATTGTTAAGTTTTGACGCCATTCAGCCTAACTGTTGGGAGTCACATATGGAAAAGCAATTGTTTCATCTTCCATAATGGTTCTTAGGCATTCGTGGTTTTGTAACATTGTGCACATATATAGAAAGATATCATAAGATGGTAGAGCATAAACATAGCTAGTGGAAGATAGACAATCATACATCTCCCTCGAGAGGATGCCATGTACAAAGTGCATAGGTTAATAGTTTTCTATTCTCGTTCTATCATATTTTGTATGTGTCATCTTTTGAATGTTCATTTCTCAATAACTATTTAATTTTGCTTCTGCATGTATATAACACATCTAGATTCTAACAACTTAGAGTGGTCATTTGGATATATCATAGGATTCGGTTCACATTACTAGTTGTTTATTTCCATTCAAACTTTGTTCGAAAGAGTTACTTAGGTCTTTATCTTCCTCATATGCTTGTGGAGAAGGGTTTAACATAAAAAGTCATTTTAGCACACAATCCTTTTTTGTTGGTTGAAATTACAAAGATTTGAACTAATCAATTGTAATTGGCACTGCTTGCAGTGGTTCTCAAGATTGAGAATATGCAACATTTCATTTGTATTCTAGTACTGCAAAAATGAGATTATGGCGATATATTTGAATAATAGTAATTGGAATTGGTGTTAAATAATGTAATGAGACTTAACTAAAATTAGTTAAGGTCTAAACCGATAACCTCCATAACTGCCGTAACCATTTGCTTGTAACCAATTTTGGATTGCATAAATAAGATTGATGCACTGATCAAATCATCAAGTGCTTTCACAAACATCTCTTCATTTGCTAACAGTGGTATCAGAGCCAACACTCGAGGAAGCCATAATGGTATGAATGATTCACCAGTCGAGGGAATCTTGGTTCGCATAGGAGAAAAGGAGATTGAAGGTGTGGAGAAGAAGAAGAGGAAATCATATACCTTCATGGAGAGGACGTAGTCTTGTGGGAGCAAACACAGACAGTCCATAGAAGTCATGGAACTCGTAGGAAGGGGAGGAGCTTTCACCTTGAATCAAACACCCAGCCCCGTCCTGTTGAAAAATGCAGGTACGAGCACTCAATTGAGTTCTAGTTGACATCCAGCGGCGGATTTTTCACTTGAAGGGCATGAATCAATCACAGAAAGAACAAAGGATTTTCTGAACAGGGATGATAGGGCATTCGTGCGAGGAGTTTGCAGGGATGCCCAGTCCTAGTCGCCAGAAAAGCACATGGAGGCTGCAAGAAACTCACGTGAAATGCATAGTAGGATCCATGTCTAGTAAAACATGCAACCTCTTAAGGGCACGTGGAAACGGGTGGAAAATCATGGAGTAGATCCAGTAAGTAGTGTGAAAATCGTGGAAGATCCAGGGAGTTTCAATCAATTTTTTTCTGATTTAAAATTCTGGATGGTTGAACATATTCAAATTGGTGTCAAATATTTCTATTAAATTCCAAAATCAGAAAAATCAAACTAGTTCAATTTGTCGAAATATTTTTATTGGTTACAAATTATTTTTCGGAGTGAAATATGACCAATATCTAGAACCTTGTCCTTCTTGAGGCTCAAAAATTAATTGGGCAAAATTATAATGTATGGAGTCATAAAATCTTGACGATTGCAGAATTCTGTGATTGTGACAAGACAATACTTGACATAGAACACTGACCGACAACGAATTTTGCCAATTATGACAAACACCATAAAGAAGCCCTTATGTTGAAATTTTTTGTGTCGGATGACATGATTCCGGAGGTCCAGAATGCTGCACAAGCAAGTGCACTATGGACCAGTCTCAAGAACAAGTACCAGACTTCGAAAAAGAGTCGAGTACTTTATTTAAAAAATTTGTTGTTTTCCACAAAAATGTTGGAAGGTGGGTCTCTGTTAGAGCATTTATTACGGATGAAAGATCTTCATGATCAATGTTAGTCATCAACAAAAAGGTGGACGACGATGATATGGTGGCTCTTGTTCTGAACAACCTGACACCTTTGTATGAATAGTTTGTGGAAGCTTTGCACCTGATGACAGAGAGTAACACTCTCACTTGTGATCATGTGAGTTCATATTTGCTGCGAAAAGAACACAGGAAGACGCACTTCAGTGAGCCCAGTTTTGGCTCATCGGAAAGTGTATTTGCTAACCCATCCAAAAGATAACAGAAAAGACATTCAGATACGTGTTCATCTTCCCTGAATTTCAAGGTAAAATGTTATTATTGTCAATAATTAGGTCATATTAAGAAAGAATGCAGAAAAAGACAATATGATCTAACACATAACAAGGAGGCAAAAGGGCATGCAAATGTCGCAGGAGTTGAAGCTGAATCTGAGGAAGAATATGCTCTAACGACGTCATGTTCCGATGAGAGGACTACTAGTGATTGGTTTTTTGATTCCGGTGCATAATGGCATTTTACATGTCGAAAAGACTGGTATGTTAATTTCACTACAAAAGAAAGTTTTCAAATACATTTTCTTTGGGTGATGGTAGATCCCATGATGTAGAAGGGATAGGAGATATACGCATTGTATTGAATAATGCTGCAATGTTCATAGTCAAGAATGTTAGGTATGTACCTAAGATGAACAAAAATCTTTTATCAATCAGTGAGTTAACCGAAAACCCTCACATTACAGTCAATTTCTCAGGAAAGAAATGTATTGTCTAATATCAAAAATGATAAAGTGATAGCCCTAGGCATTGGGTAAAATGGCTTGTATAGACTTGTTGATCTTGCCACTGTTAGTTTGAATGCTTTGTGGAGGATAATACCAGTGTTGTATGGCATGAGAGATTTGGACATCTCAATCTTTAGTATTTGGCCAAACTCCAAAAATCGAATATGGTTCTTGGATTGCCTACTATCCAGGTCAAGCAGGTTATATGTGTAGGTTGTTTCGCTGGCAAACAGAAGTGGAAACCTTTTCCCATTGAAGGTGCCTAGAGAGCAAAAGGGGCTCCTTGATCTTGTTCATGCAAATCTATGCGAGCCATCTTGGAAGTCATCTACCATTCTAGGTGCAAGGTATTTTTTGTTGTTCGTAGATGATTTTTCTAGAAAAATGTGGGTCTACTTCTTGAACAAGAAGTCTGACTATTTTGTTGAGTTTGTAAAATTCAAAGCACTGGTAGAAAATCAAACAAGTCAGTGGATCAAAGCCTTAAGATCCGACAATGGGGAGAATTCACTTCAAAGCAATTTTAGAACTATTGCGGCAAGGAATTCATCGGCAGCTAACAACCCCATACACAACAAAATGGAGTGGTTGAAAGGCGGAATTGCACAATCATGGAGATGGCTCGATCCATGATGCATAACAGAGGTGTGTCGTATAAATATTGGGGAGAAGTAGTAAACACAACAGTCTACATACTGAACATAATTCCCTGTAAGGTTTTGGAGAACATCACTTCAGAAGAAGCTTGGTCCAGCATCAAATTAGAGGTCACACATTTTCGTGTATTTGGTTCTGTTGCATATGCTCTCATTCCTAAGAAACAATGAAGCAAATTAGATTCTAAATGTGCACGGTATTTCTTTGCTGTTTATAGTACTGAATCCAAGGCATATAGACAAATAGATGTGTCTACTAACAAGATCATCATTAGTCGGGATGTTGATGTAAGAGAAACATAATCATTTTTTGTTTGTAATCAGCAAGCTGTTTTTGATAATTCAGAGGTTTCTAGTATTGTACTTACTATTGTCAACCTGGAGTTGCATCTTGATCGAAGATGTGCTGAAACGGCTAATCCTCGCTCCAGTTGAAACAATGGGATCTTCTCACAAGGGTGGGTGCCTCAATGGTGAGAAGAACCTCCAGAGAACGTTGGTTCCTGTAAGATATATCAATGAGGATCTCAACTTCTACGCTACAAACTGCCTGGGAAAAAGGGAGGAAAGAACTTGCAAGGAAATCCTAGCTAAAGCGGTGATACACCTAATTTGCTTGATCCACTCAAATCGAGCTTCTAAGAACACTGATTCAGACAAGGAAAGAGGCAGAACTTCAACTCCAATTGATCAATACACAAGTATTTCATGAAAAGGTTTTGTCTAATGATCTAAGCTTGAGGGAAACGTAGAAATAGGCCCGATGAAAGGCACTAAACAACCACTAATATCCACTGTAACTCAAGAAAAGACATTCAAACACAGAACGTGACCTGCATAAATGACTAGCTAGTAACTAGGTACAAATCCAAATTTGACAAAGAAGAAAGAAAATCTATCACTTAGGCAAATCTATAACAATAGTACACTATACTAGCTGCAAGAAATTAAAAAAAACACAGTGCTCTTCTCATTGATTCTGAAAAAGGTTACAGCGCAATCTTTGGAAGAAATTTTTTTGCCAAAAGAGGGATGATTTTATCTAAGGCTGAAAACCAACTTATAGAAAAATACAATAGCCAAAAGATGGCGTTGAAAATAGGAGAGGAAGTTAACTCTTCATTAGCCCATGTCCAAATTGCGTTGCATGAGTCTTCCAAATTTGTCTTTTGTCTTGCATGAAGACTCCTTGGCGTTGAAATGGACGGTGGCTAATTTTGACAAGTCAGACTCTTATCATGAAAAATGCTATGCCTACCTCCAAATATGGACTTCCTCTTGAGCTGTTTGATCGTTTGAAGCGCTGAGATAAAGAAGAGCATGCATGAAATCTTTGCCATGCTAAAAGTAGAATTCCAATTGAAACATTGGAAGCTGAGTTGGAAAGTTTGAAAGCACGAGTTTGACTCGGAGATAAAATTGACTTCAACAACCAGTGAACTGAAGCCTTGACCAATCAATCGTAATTAGCCCTTGCTTGCATGGAATTCCACGTTGACTCCGTCTCTTGCATGTATTTCCTCGGGTCTTATCTGTTCATAGCTTTTCGCTGTATTCGCTTGGTTTGTCTTTTCTATGGACCTTCCCTTTGCATTCATTTGTCTTTTGCTCGGACTTATGTTCATTCTCTTCGAGACCTTTTTACCTCGGACTTCTACCTTTCGTTTTATTTCTAAGGCCTCGAATTTATTCTCACGGCTTATGTATTTGTCTCGGGCTTTGGTTTGCAGACTTGTTCTTTGGTTTTTTCACAATCAACTTCTTGCGGAAAAAATGTCCGTGGGAATTTTCTTTAGACATCTGTTTCTGTCCTATTTGCCTTGGGTTTTTATCTGCCTTCAGACTTCGCCTTGGTCCTGAATTTTCTTTGGATCTTTTGCTTTCCACTTCCCACGGACAAAAAGTCCGCGGGAGTTGTCTTTAGACTTTCCCAAGAGAAAAACCCTTCGGGCTTTCTGTCATGGTCCTTTCCAGAAGGGTAGGTGCCCTTCGGGCTTTTGTGAACCTTCCCTTAAACTCACCAGATAGACCTTCCCGAAGGGTAGGTGCCCTTCAGGTTTTTTCCAACCTCCCTTCCAATCTAGAAATGAACCTTCCCGAAGGGTACCTTACCCTTCGAGTTTTTTTTAATTGACCCTTTTGAAGGATACATTGCCCTTCGGGTTTTTCAAACAACCCCCCGAACTTTTCAAACAACGTCTTCCGAAGCCAATAACCCTTAAGAAAAAGGCACCCGGATTTTTTGGAGGACACTCAGGGTTTTTGGAGGGCACTTGGGCTTTTTGAAGGACACCTAGTGTTTTCATAAACGTCCCTTCTGAAGGGTTCATTGCCCTTTGGATTTTTATTTTGTCCTTTGAACTTTTCAGAAGGAATTCCTTCAGACAAATTGTCTGAAGGAATTCCTTTGGGCTTTTTGTCCGAGTCTATTTGCTTGTTCTCCAATGTGTGCAACTTTGGATTCTTCACTGGCACCTACTTCGGATTCTTCACTGCTTGTTACTTATAAAAAGAGATAAGTCATTCACCCTGAGAAACTCGAAATGAACTATCCTAAATAATTCGGGTTTCTAAACCCGAATTACTTCTACTAATAAAACTTTCATAAGCAAAGCACTTCTCAAAACCCGATTTGCACTGTCAAGAGTAATTCGGGTTTTCCAACCCGAATTACTCTTGTTGAGGGGTTTTAACTGCTGATTTCTCATAAAGTGAAATAAGTTCTCTTGTAAAACCTGAAGATGTCTCCTTCCAAAAACCCGAAGTTTTCTGCTGTGTAAAACACGAAGTCTTGCTTGAATGCCCACCCTCTCACACTTAGGCAAAATTTTGGTATGTAGCCCAAAAAATGGCCAACACTTACTCTGAAAGATGAGGGACCACATGTTTTGGAGACACCCTCACAGTCTTCAGTGCAACAATCTACAACTAACACTCCATTAGTCTATCAGCGTTGTCGAGCCGAGTCGACCACTTCTCCATTTGATGATCATTAGGTACAAGAATCATTGGTACAAAAGAGACCCAAGTGGTATTACATCACTCTACAGGGTGTACGAGAGGGGGATCTTCCTCAATCTCATACACGGTCTTGGCAACTAGGAAAGTCAGTTGTGGATTCAACTGATGATGAAGAGCTTATGTATTTTGCTCTTGCTTTTGATCTTTTCAGTATTTCAGAGCCCCAACGATATTCTGATGCACAAGGCAAACCTGAGTGGGAGAAAGCAATGCGATCAGAATATAATGCCTTAATGAGAAATAATACCTGGACATTGGTGGATTTACCTCCACGGAAGCAACCCATTGGCTGCAAATAGGTGTACAAAGTCAAATGCAAGGCTGATGGTACTTTGGACAAGTACAAAGCCCGTCTTGTTGCGAAAGGATTTTCACAACAGGAGGGAATAGACTACGTGGAGACTTTTGCTCGTACAGCAAAAATGGTCACATTTTAGTTACTTCTTTCTATTGCATATCAGTTTGGTTGGAAAGTGTTTCAAATAGATGTCAAAAGTGCTTTCCTTAATGGCGATTTGGATGAAGTATACATGGTGCAGCCTAAAGGTTTTTAGGAACCTGGACGTGATCATTTGGTTTGCAAATTGGTGAAGTCTCTGTATAGGCTTAAGCAGGGTCCTCGAGCCTGGTACATCAAGATCGATTAGCATCTACGAGATTTTGGATTCAGACGGAGTCCATCTGATCCAAATCTCAATATCAAAAGCACTGATGATGACATTGTGATACTCATTGTGTATGTTGATGACCTTGCCATCACGGGTAGTGGAGACACAGCGATTAAAAAAGTCAAATCATGTTGATGACCTTGCCATCACGGGTAGTGGAGACACAATGATTCAAAAAGTCAAATCATATTTGTGCACTACTTTTGATATGACTGATTTAGGTCTCTTGCACTATTGTTTGGGTGTAGAATTCTGGCAACATGACCAATCCATTTTCATTGCTTAGGTCAAGTTTGTTACTACTCTTTTGAAGGAGTTTGGAATGATGGATTGTAATTTTGCTTCTACAAGTATGGAGGTAAGGCTGAAATTATCAGCTCATGATGATTCATCTTTGGTCAATGAATCATTATATAGACAGTTGGTGGGCAATTTGATATATCTTACTACCACTCGACCAGATTTATGTTTTGCTGTTAGCTATCTTTTTCGGTTTTTGTCTCAACCGAAGCTAGTACACTAGACAACATGTTTTGCGATATGTCAAAGGAACTCTTGACTTTGGCATTCTCTATCAGAGGACATCAAATTTCTGATTGATTGGTTAGACAGACTCTAATTGGGGAGGATCAGTTGATACTCGCAAATCTACCACAGGGTATATGTTTTCTTTTGGTTCAAGAGTTGTTTCATGGCAGAGCAAGCTTCAACATACCGTTGCTTTCTCTTCCATTGAAGCATAATACAAGGCAACAATCAGTCCCAATTGTGACGCAGTTTGGCTACGTCGAATTCTTGTTGATTTGCAAATTCCTTCATATACACCAACTCCACTATTTTGTGATAATCAAAGTGTATTGAAGTTAGTAAAGAATCCTATTTTTCATGCTCGCACCAAACACATCGAGATACACCATCACTACATTCGATAGTTGGTTGATTCTAGTGACATTTCTCTTCACTTTTGTGCTTCTACAGAGCAGCTTGCATATCTAATGACTAAACCTCTTGGTTCTACTCTTTTTGGAATGTTTCGAGACAAACTTGGACTTGTCTCTAGTTTAGTCATTAAGAGGGGGTGCTAAATAATGTAATGAGACTTAACTAAAATTAGTTAAGGTCTAAACCGATAACCTCCATAACTGCTGAAACCATTTGCTTGTAACCAATTTTGGACCGCATAAATAAGATTGATGCACTGATCAAATCATCGAGTGCTTTCACAAACATCTCTTCATTTGCTTACAATTGGAACAATTGCAATATGCACCTTCAAAATTGCTATGGTCGAGGTAGGAATAGTTGAAATGGGAACAATGGAAGTCAAAATCTTTAATCTTGAAGGGATAGGAGTGGCAACGATTGTTGAGGCAGCGAAAAAAGGTGTGATTGAGGAATTCGTATAAGATTTTGAACTATGACAGGTTTTGATTGCGGCTTCTAAGTACACTAAGATCTTATGCACAAAGAAACATTGTGGATAACTCTATCTAAACATGTGGGTGTTATTGTCCAAATGAAGTTCTCTATCTGTGTGAGATCCAAGAATTGATGGCTATGGTTTGAGCAACTGATATGGGGCCTCATTGATCGATCTCATGATTTCCTACTAATATGGTGACTAGGCCATATTGAAGGGCAATCCGTTTGCAAACACCTCGCGTGCTATGCTCATTGGTGATATCCCTAGCCTTGTTTTGAAAAGACCTTTTTAATGGTCCTTTTGTTTTCTTGTGTGAAAGAGGAGAACCCTTTTTGTGCGTGGAGGGTGTTGCCAAAAATGACCTTTCATGACCACAACTGGGGAACCACTATGAGATATTGGGGCAGCTCATGGCTTCCTTGATCCTTTGGATTTATTTGACAAAGGGTGACTGATTTCATGGCATGGGTTGCATTTGCATCTTCTTGCTCCTTGATGTATTCAAGGATTTTTGATCTTGAAATCGGATTATCCTCCTTCCCCTTGCAACCGTTGATGCTTACATTATGTATGTGACATGAGTGGGCTTTCACTCGACTATATGAGCTAATATATCTATTATTGCAACCATTGCATTCCCAAATATACACCCCACCATTTGGAATCTGCTCTATCATTGTCACATACTTCCAAAGTGGTGAATTTGGATCTGTTTTGAATTGGGGTTGGCACATAGAGAGAGAATTTGTTGACATTTAGTATATCTATTTGCAATTTAAAAAATCGACACAATATTACACAAAAATCAAATCTTAGGGAATAACCTACATTTACTTGGCAACTTGTAAAATAAATGACAAAAAAATAAAAAATAAAATAAAAACAAGAATGAAGAAAGGGTGTGAAGATTGGAAACAAAAAAAAAAAAAAACAATAAAAGTTAAAAGTAAAAGTTAAAAGTTTGAAGCTCCTCAATCACCATGGCCGCAAATGGGCTCCTCATTCAACATAGGAAAATGATTTCAATGTTGTTTGATGAAGCTTGAATTCTAGATGAGCAATGAGAGGTAAGTATGCAATGAGATAATGAGAGATAAGTGCTTTTGTTTTTATGTTTTGTGCGCTTTTATCTTATGTCTTTGTGTTTAACTTAACTTATAAGGTTTGCAATGTGTTTTTTAAAATTTTTTATCAGTGCTTTATATCTAATTTTGACAATTTAAAAAAAAAAAAAAATCTGTTTTTTATTGTGGATTTGCCATGGGTTCGTTTTGGACAACTCGAGTTCCCCTGTGTCCTTCTGCAGAAGAAGCTAGATGAACCTGGGTTGCCCAAGATGAACTCGGGTCGAGTCCGTAGAGGTACCCAAACCGTTCCCGTACTGGGTATGGCCCGGACAAGAATCTAATAGGGGGGATGAATCGACAAGTTAGAATGCACGCATTGTCACTAGTAGATGTGGAAAAGAATACCACAAAAAACAACCATTTTTCTCCTGTCAAAAGCCAAATACTTATATAGTTCATGCCTTCATTTGAAGGAGTCACCTACTACCAAGACTAGTACTAAAAAATGTCCGGATTCTTTAGTAAAGTGTTCTTTTATTGTAAAGGAATAATTTATACTTTTGCAAACAGAAGGGATAGATAGCTGCGATTCCCTCAAATTGATAAATATTGCTTGGCTTCATTATGATTTGCGTAAACGATTCACATGTGAGTCAAATTAATTCATGTGAGATTGATCTATCAATTGAATAGAGATTCTTTAATCACTTTGCCTTTGCATAGAGCGAATTTTGTTTGATTTGTCTGAAAGTATTTTTTTTCCTTTCATGGGTTTTTAAGTTTCGTGTTGCTGCCCAATAAATCTCCATTGAAAATTTGAATATTTGAGACATATCAAGAAATATAAAATATGATTTGTCCGCTATATAAATGACTAATTTTCTGGTGTATTTGTATATAGTTTCAAGGAAGATAATTGGAAGAGGATCAATGATATTGTTGAGGCTATTCATGATAGAATTTGTGGGATAGAAATATGGTGTTGATAGTTTGTCAATTTTAACAGTGGCATATGTGGATCGGCTAAACATTCCAAGTGGTTTGGTGGGAGCTTGTCGCCTTGATGTAGCCTACAAACATTTCAAAGTAAGTCCTTTATGGCTGCTAAGCTCCATCGTTTTTGAGAAATGATTGTCATGGATGATTTACAGTTGCTTGTCCTTGTTTACATTACCAACTGGGGTATTTTAATCCAAAAGGATACATTCTGAATTTGACATGCTGAAATGCATCTAGAAGTGACTTTAAATATGCATATTTGTGTGAAAACTATGGTGGTTTGGTGATTTTACAAGTTTTCTGCAATTTTTGCTTTTATCATGGACATATTTTACTGTTTACTAAGTGGAAGTATAAATCTTGGTGAGAACAATATAATTTATTTTTGAAGATAACCCACTGCTAATTCTCTTCAAATATATGTTTTACCCCACAGATTAATCTACCACTACAATATAAGTGCAAGTTCTGACGGGAAGATGGAATTAATGTAATTTTTCATCTGGTCTGTAATGTTTTTGGCCTTGTTGGCATTCATAAATTTCCATATTCTCAGAACTAAGGTTCTTAAATATCTTTTTGATATGTCTGATTCCAGACAGTATCAAGGAGCAAAATGCCCTGTGAGGGTATAAATAGTTTACCATCTAAGTCCTACGGCCTTAGGATTCCGGTGAAGAGGGAACAAAATAAGTGGTTCAAGAGGACCCTTTCCTTTTGGCTTTTAACACAAGGATTCTAGCCTTTTCCACTCTCTATCTACACTAGAACCATAGAATCATCCAAACACTACTCTTTTACTGGGCTGCTTTTAGCTGGTCAGTTCCCTCCTGTACACATTGTCAAGGTGGCATTTTAGGTGACGTTAAAAGTACTAAATCTTTACTGAATGATATGCTTGAGCCCTTGTTACAGTCAACAGTCTGTTAACCAGCTTAGTGTGCTATGAGATATTGAAAACTTGCACAAGTTAAGCTCTGCAATTGTAGCTGACCCTAGGAAATCTAACTTCTCTTAGCTTTGCTGATATGAAAATATTCTTCTCCATCTTGAGTTTCTGGTATCTTCTTTGGGTCACCATCTGTCGCTTCTTGCTTCCAGTGTTCTAGAACTAGTGAGAAATTGCCAAGAAACTCCCAAAACTTGCGAGTCAAGATGCCAGCTGAGAAACTTGCCTACTGCTGTGTAATAACAGTCAGCTCTTAAAAAATGTCTTTTTCACTTTTGCATTCGATTTTATGTTGTCTTTTGCTTTGCTAAAACGCATTTGATCATTGACCTCCTGTTGTGAACTGATTACAATAGGATTTGAAGGATTTTGATGGGGATTTGAGTTTATTTTGTGAATTTATATATTTTTGAACTTGTGGAAATTTTGCAGAGTTTATCGAGTTTTTTGCTGAGTCGTGAGTCTGGGTCAAAATTTTGGGCTGCCAACTTTTTGCCAAGTACAAGTTTTTGAACTATTATTGCTTCTGTTCACTTCATTCTTCTGTCCGCTTTTGTATTGACTGCTGTCTATTTTACCATAATGCTAACATGCCTTGCTTGTCTCCATTCTATCCTTCAATTTACTATCATTCTATTCCCCATAAGCCTGGATTTTTCCCATGCAGAAAACTGCATGAACTTTTTCTATGTTGCTTTTTCCAATAAATGATGAAAGAGACATCAAAATCTACCTCCCATACTTGGCAATCATACACGATTTGCAGTTCTTTAACTTACCACATATCAGACTGATGCTATAATTAGCAAATATCTGCCACTTCATCTATTATAGCATCTCCTTACATGATGGATATTCACTTTTTTTAATCTGATTGTTGAGGCACAAAACCTCATCCAATTTAATGACAGTTAACCAATACAAATTCTAGTAATGATGTTATTTTTTGGTTTTTGAGAAGATAAAATATATTCTACTAACCTCCTCTGCAGTGATATGCTACTTGCATTTCATTGTAATTGACTCTACACAAGATTAATGCATTAATTAGGAAGCGTGTGGGCTGCTTCATTGCCACATCACCTTACATTATGGCTTTATAGATTTCAATTTGATTGACGAGGCAAAAGTCTTTTCCAATTTAATGGACATTAACCAATTTAAATTTGAAAAATCACAATTTTAAAATTTGCTAAGATTAAAGTCAATCTCTGAATCTCCTTCAACAGTGATATTTATCAAACCATTTTCTTTACATATCTCAGAGACCTCTAATTAATGCTTCAAATTCAGGCTGGTTGTCAGACATAGAGCTTCGGCCTTCTGCAAATCAGTTAACTGGTTGTCCCTTATCATTTCTCAGTCCAGACAATTTAATCACTGCCTGCTATGCATGGAATCATTTTTGATGGTCCATTGAAATCAAATTCCAATGTTCCTATTGGAAGGCTCATCCAATTCATTGTGAGGTCGTCATGGACACTGGTGGGAATATTGAGCTTTCCCTATCATGCTAAGAAAATCTGTCCATAATCATGCGTTAAGTGACAAGGTCAGAAATAAACAGACTTCTTGCTAGTTTTGTACTGACACACTTATGTTAGTGTGCATGTGAAATGGATGAAAGTAACAGTAAAAAAGATAAATGAAAAGTGTCTGACTGAGAAAGTAAACATAACTAGAACTGAAGCCTATTTGAATGGCATTGCAAGTTAGGCCCTATTTTCTTATTTTTGGAAAACTATACATGCTTCTTTATTGGATGACCCTTTTGTGTCTCCTTTGAGATCAGAGTCCTAGGAACATGAATATAAAACCTATATTACAGAGCAGGGTTGATATGAGCACAATTACGACAATGAGAGAAACACAAATAGATATGCAAAGAAGCTTCTAGACAAAAGGAAGCTTTTAAGAGAAGGGTAAGAGAAGGGTACAGTAAGCTTCTAGAGGAAGATACATGCACAATAAGCTTATAGAACAAGGAAACTTCTAGATAACAATCAATACATAGAGATATTTTCAAATATCAAGAATAAACAATAAATAACAATATAGCCCATGTGACAGTCACATCATTTCCTTTCTGCTTAGAGGAAATTGTGTCCAATTTTTGTTGTAGATGTGGAAAACACTGTCTCAAACAATGATTGGGATATCCACTTAGCTCTATCTGGCAAGGATCCTTTGTGGGCAAGTAGATCCATGCCTAGTAGTGCATGTACGAACATCAAGAAGAGCATCCTCATTCAAAGGAGGCTGAAAATCTGGAATTGTATCATTGGGATGAGAAATGTGAACTTTGTCTTTCAAATGTGGCAGCTCATACAACTGAAGGTTGTTCATATTTGCAACATCTTGTATTACCAAGCTGAAAAGAAAGATCCAACTTGAAGTATTTTCTCCAATCTGCTGCAAAATAGTATAAGGTCCATACCAAAGAGGTTTGAGTTTATGATGCTTTCCAGATTTAAACATTTGCATATCTAAGTGGAGCCAACTATTATCACAAATCTTAATATGCAGAGGAACTTGATGCCAATCATGAATTTATTTTTATTTGGCTCAAGTCTTCAATAATATATCATGAACTTGTGCATTACTTTAGCCGAATGTTGGACAAAAGAAGAGCCATAGCTTGTTCTTTTTGCTGATGAAAGGAGGAGCTGTGGGTAGTGCTACAGGAATCTCATAAGGCACAATTGGTTAGTACTCATAACAAACCTCAAATGGAGACTGTCCCCTTGAGACATGGATAGATCTATTTTAACTATACTGCAACACATGCAGATAAGTGTCCCACTGCTTATTCTGTTTATGATAGATGCAAAGAGCATGAACCAAGGAGCGATTCACTACCTCAGTTTGGCCATCTGTTTGTGGATGAAATGATGTAGTGAATCTCATCTCATAACCCAAAAGCTTCATCAAGGTTTCCCAAAGTTACTAAGAAATCTCGAGTCATGATAAAAAATAATAGTGAGTGGTAAGCCAAAGTGACACAACACATGTCGGGAAAACAACTCAGCAGTTTTGGAAGCATCTATAGTTTTGTTGCATGGAATAAATTCAACCAGTTCAGAAAAACTACATACGACAAGAAATATGCAATCATGCTTTCTATGAGTAGTAGGCAATCTACTAATAAAGTCCACGGATATGGATTCCCAAGGCCTAGATGGAATTGAAAGTGGCCAGTACAAGTTTTCTATTTGAAGGTTTGCATTGGCTGCATAATGCATCTCTAATAAAATCTAAAGACATTCTTCCTCATAAAAGGCCAGTAAGAAGACCTTTGTAAGTGCTGTAAAGCCTTCAATGTGCCAAAATAACTGCCATATAATGAGGAACATAACTTTTTTTAGTGTGAAGTGTGTTGAACCAGTTGGCACACAAAGCTGATTTACTTTGTACACTAAACCATCTTGTAATGTATAATTAAGAAAAAATGTATTATTTACCACTGTAGGTTGTTGTATAGTTGTAAGTATTGGTCCAATGTGTGGATCCAAAGAGTAAATGTTGTGGACATTTTGGCATTATTGTGGTCTAAGAGGTAAAGTCCTAGATATTAGTATCATGGCATAGACCATCAATATGGAGCTTTCAGGTTCTCCTATCAAAAAGTAGACTCCCCGATAGTTATGACAGCCATGCAAATTCCATATATCCATTAGTGTGGGCTATACTAAAAAGATTTCGTTGGCTAATGGAGCTGATGGCCAGTAACAAATCATCAGTGACTTCTAAGAAAAGGGAATGTGGAAATAGTGCTGATTTCCACACCTCAAATGTCATGATCAAAGCTGAATTTCCAGTACAGGGTTTTGACATTTTGTTTGGGGACCCTGGCCATGGTACGGCTTGGTTACATCCGTACAAAAAACATTTATAGACAAGTAAACATAATAAATTAAAAAAACGACAAAACACATTAATAACTGATAACTCAAAATATTAAATGAGTCATGACATGATATACCACAGATTAACTGTTCCAAATAGGAAAATAGTCAATGGTCATAGTCAAACTCAAGAACTATGTGAACAAATCATCATATTTCTCTTCATCAAGAGCATCCAAATCAGCAATTGGTTCATTAGAACCAGATGCAATAGGACTAACAACAGTGTTGTGTTTTAACTTTTATGTTTTTTATTGTCTTTTGCTTTTTTTTTTATCTTTGTTTTTCAAGTGTTTATTATGACTCATATCCCAACCAGCACTGTTTTTGTATGACAGTCGGGTACCTGGATAAGAGAAGAACCTGAGAGGTACCCACACCAGTACCAGTATCAGTACCAAAACCATATTGGTACACGTATGGGGATCTCTAGGGCAGTACCTGGTAACATAGGATCAAAGTTTAGACTTGAAAATGCATCTACTTTTATTTTTATGCTAATTAGTTGAACAAGTCCATTATTGTCAAAATTGGTGGTCAAACTCTATGTAATAAAAGTTGACCCATGCCCTATCAGCACTGCCTTCTGGCTTACGTAGCCTCAAGCAAGGATAAGATTTTTCCTGATCAACAAAAAAAGCACGATTAAGTTCTATTTAGTATTGGTGGCTTCCTGAAATATATCATACAGTTATGCATTTTTACTATTTTCCAATTGTGTTGTATAATGCATTGGGCACTCACACGTTTCGAGTCTAGAGAGTTACTGTTTAAGTCTGTTGCCATTCAAACTTTGTGAGTCGTGTGGTTTGATGATCTGTACCATTTTGTAGAATGTAAACTATTTCCCAGTATCTGATCACTAAGTCAAATGAGAGCCCTAAGACCAACTAAATTCAAAACAGCCGGAAACTTGAATGATTCGGGCGGAGCTCTTCTTTCATCACTACCTTTAAGATGGGCATATTACTGTTATTTCAATGTTTCTCTTTCTTCATGTTTGCAAGGTTTCTTTTCCTTTTTATTTTAGATTTTATCAGTCTTCCTATGGCAAGTTTTTCCCGTACCTTCTGTTAGAGTCGATTCTATGCTGTTTTTTTGTAAAGGCCTAGTTAAATACACAAATGAAATTAAATAAAATTAAATATTAGAAGTTAATTTAAATCAAAGAACTTTGTTTGAGATCTTTGATAATTCCCAAGCTTAGATATTGATTTCAACGTAGGCTTATTTATACAACAAAAGGGTCTAAATTAGCCCTTGTAGTTTAGGCTATCAACACTATCTCAATTTCTAATTAAACACTAGCAATCTTCTATTCTATGTGGGAGTTTGTAACAACCATACAATTTCACACACAATAGATTTACTAATCTATAATCACCCATATGTGGTTAACTCATCAAGTAACTGATATTCATATGGTGCAATAACCCCAATTTCCTAACATTCCTCCCCTTATTACATCATAGTCTTTAGGGTACAAGAGAGGAAGTTTTGAAATGCCTCAAACTTCTCATATGCAAGTGACTTGGTGAAAAATATCTGCACATTGATCTTGATTGGTAAAAATTGGAACTAGATATTGTGTTTTTGAACATGCTCACCTATGAAATGGCAATGAACTTCAATGTGTTTTGTGCACTCATGAAATACTAGATTACAAACAAGTTGCAGAACACTCTGAATGTCGCAGTACAAGATCGTTCGTTGTTTGCATGGCACTCCCAGTCTTGCTAGTATACGACATAACCATATCGCTTTGTTGATAGCTCCACCTGCTACATGATATTCTACTTCAGTGGAAGATCAAGAACCAATGTTTTTTTCCTTACTTCCCCATGAAATTGTGTTGGATTAATCGTCAGCGTCCCCCTCAAGGATTTGTGACATGGACTAACAGCCTCCCGTGGGTACTTATCTGGTGTTTGTATCGGGGGTTAACAGGTCAACCTTTTGGCGCAACGGCAAGCATTTCTTTCTAACAATTGCTATCAAAGCCGTGGTCACGGGTTCGAATCCCCTCGGGTAACGCTAAGGGGGAGATTGTTGGACTAATCGTCAGCGTCCCCCTCAGGGATTTGTGACATGGACTAGCAGCCTCCCGTGGGTACTTATCTGGTGTTTGTATCGGGGGTTAATAGGTCGACCTTTTGGCGCAACGGCAAGCATTCCTTTCTAACAAATTGGACTAGAACCTAGAAAGAAAACAAAACTAGATGTGGATTTCATTTCATCAACTGATCTTGCATGGTTTGCATCTGTGTAGCCCATCACGAAGAATTGATCATTCTTCTTGTATTGCAAACCATGTTCCATAGTACACAAGCATATCTCAATACTCGCTTAGTTGTCTTCTAGTGACATAACTTTGGTTCTTGCATGAATTGTGAAAGATAATTGACAACATAGCTGATATCTCGCTTGGTGTAGGTTAAGTGAATTAGACTCCCAATCAATTGATGATAGAGATTGTCATTTACCTGCGAAGATGGATCATATCGAGACAACTAAAGCCTTTTCTCCATGGGTGTTGCAATGGGCTTACAATCCATCATTCAAAATTTCTTGAGCATAGTCTTAGCATACTTCATATGAGACACTAAGACTTCGTGGCTTGTTTTCCATACCTCCAAGTGAAGACAATAGTATAGAAGCTCGAGATCAGTTATGTCAAATTATCTCATAAGATCTTCTCTTTGTTGCATCAATTATCTTCACTGAACTAGTAGTGATGATTGGATCGTTGACATACATAATGAGAACTGCAACCTCCCCCATTGCTCTTTGACGTAGAGGTTTAGATCATATGGATTTGATATAATCCATGTTGCATGAGATGTTCATCTATCTTGATATACTAGGTGGTTCTGGGAGCCTACTTGAGACCATAAAGAGACTTGATGAGTTTGCACACCTTTTGTTCTTGATTGGGTGACAAATCCCTTTCGTTGGGTCATATAGACCTCCTCTTCTAGATCTCCATTTAAGAAAGCACTTTTTATGTCCATTTGATGGACCTTCCAACCAAACTGTGTAGCTATTGCAGAAACCACTATTATAGTCATTATCTTGGCTGTGGGAGCAAAAGTCTTCATATAGTCGATGCCTTCCTTTTGAGCATATTCCTTTACCACAAATTGTGCCTTGTACTTGTCTAAACTACCATTTGCTTTGTACTTGGTCTTAAAGACCACTTACAACAGATGGACTTCTTCCCTGTTGGAAGATCAACAAGTTTCCATGTATTGTTCTTCATTAGTGCCTAATACTTGACATCCATGGCATATTTCCAAGGCTTTGAGTCTTGGGCTTCTCGAACGGTGGAGGGCTCAAAAGACCATACAATTGTGTTCATGAGGGCTAAGTTCACCTCATTATGAGCCATCCTACAAGTTCTTGGCCCCAAAGTTGAAGTGTCTGGGACTCCATCCAACTTTGCCATCTTTTATATTGTTGGTATACCACTTGGGTATCCGTTGTGTAGTATTTGTAGATTCTAGTGCTGGGGACTTGGCTGATCATCACTGTCCTCATTGTTATTGCTTTCATCATCATCACCATCCTCATCATCATTGATAGGGGTCACGAGAGCAATGCCTAGATCAAGGGATGGTGTGGAATGTGAGTCCAACTCAGTTGTCTCATTGAAGACTACGTCTCTCGTGATGTACAACTTTTTGGTTTGGAAGGCCTTCAACTTGTATTTGAGGAAGATACATTTCAAGGATTTTTCATCCAACTTTTTCCTATTCTTTGGAATATGTATTTATGTTGTACAACCAAGAACATGAAGTTGAGAAATAAAAGGCTTATACTTCAACCATGCTTCCTCTTGAGTGATTCCAATGAGAGATTTTGTGGGTGTGTGATTCAACAAGTAAGCAGCTTTGTGAACAACTTCTACTCAATATGGATGTTACAGGTGGGCATTGTTCAACATGCACTGCATCATTTTAACAATGGTACAATTTCATTGCTCAGAAACACCATTTTGCTACAGTGTGTAAGGAGTAGTCAACTATCTCCGAGTGGTATGTTGCTTAAGAAATGCAGGGAACTCGTTACTAATGTATTCCCCCCTCAATCTAACCGGAATATATTTATGCAATGAGCAAATTGTTGCTCCACTAGAGCTTTGAAATCTTAAATTTTTTCAAAGGCCTGATCCTTGGTCTTTAGACAATATACCCACATCTTTCACATGTGGTCATCAACAAAAAGTTGAAAATATTTGAATCCACTTACACTAGGAATTGTGCTCGCATAGATCGGTGTGCACTAGATCTAAAGGACTAGTTGTTCGATGAGTACTTGAACCAGAAGGAGCTTGATGTTGTTTTCCAACTAAATAAATAGAGCATCGATTAGTGGTCTTCTTCAAAGAGGGAAGCTATCTTACCATATTATGCTTGTTGAGTGCAAGCTAGTAGCCAATGCTAAGATGGCCATATCTTCAATGCCAGAGATTGGAAGAATCATTGACCTTGGCTGCCAAAGTTTTGATTATCATTCTGGACGACTTCTAGCTCAAACATTATGTCTACTCTAGAAGCACGTGCAACAATCATTGAGCTTTTGGATTTGTCTCGAACGAGACATCTTTTCACCATCTTTGCGATCAATTTCAACCTTAAGGTTGTGATCTAGCATTTGGATGATGGATAGTAAGTTCTTTGTTAAGCTTGGAACATAATTAACTTTAGTAATTTTACAGGAATGCTTGCCAAGTGGCAAAAATACATCATCTAAACCTTGGATGTTGTAGGATGTATCGTTACCAAGAGAAAACTTGCCGTGAAAAGAATTATGACTTAGATTGGTGAACTAATCTCTCTATCTTGTCATATGCTGTGTAGCTCTTGAGTCCATGTACCAAACTGAACTCTAATGAGGGATCTCTTCTTGACTTTGTGCAACATAGACAAAATATTCATTTGGAGGATTGTCATCTTCGGCAATATTGCCATGTTGCTGCAATGTGGAAGGCTTCTTCTTCCTTCATGAAGACTGCAGCTTCTTCTTCAGTCCTTGTGGTGATGGTTGCAATGGTGGCTTCTTGTTTCTGGATGAATCATTTGTGAGTGCATTGTACCAACAAATTTTGAGCTCATGCCTATTCACAGGTTGAAAAATTTGTTCTATGGAAGCAATGTGACACTTGAAGCTTACATAGGGAGTTCACTGATGCTCCTTTATATTCCTCCTCTCATGTTTTACCAAGCCAATCTGTTCTGATACCGAATCAGACCTCTTTGATACTTCCCGAGCTTAGATATTGATTTCAACATAGGCATATTTAGAAAACAAAAAGTTCTAAATTAGCCCCGATAATTTAGGCTATCAACACTATTCTAATTTCTAATTAAACACTAACAATCTATTAGTTGACATGTGAGTTTGTAACAACCCAACAAACTCACTTACAATCGATTCACTAACCTACACTCACCCCTATATGGTTAACTCTCCAAGTAACTAATATTACTATGGTGTAATAATCCCAACTTCCTAACACTTTTGAGTATATAAATTACTTGTCCTGAAATTCCCTTGAAGACTAATTGTTTTCATTACATCATATGTATTTTTGTGCAAAATGAATTAAGGTTTGAAATTGTGATGCCGATATTTTGAGTTGTTCAGGCCATAGATGCTATGGAATAAATTACTGTTTGCATTTATGTAGTGAAATGAGGATTTGTCATATTTTCTTTTTCCTTATGTGAGTCCAATCCCTAGACTACAGAATTTCATAATTTTACTGTCTGTAAGTTGCCTTTTTATTATAGCTTGGCAAGAAGAGAATGTCTACGTACTCTCATATTAAGTTCTGTTCATCAGTAGTCTTTCAATGTGAAACTATAATTAAAACATTTAGAGTTTAACAGTCTAAGTATCGCTTTATCTTTGATTCTCTTTGATTTGTTTCTGCAGGACAGACCTGACATGTTCCAATTCATTCCCAATGAAAAACAGGTGAGAAGCTAGAAGATTTGTCAACTCAGCTTTTCCAACTCGTTCACTGTATTTTGTAATAATTACTGAAAGAATTTGCACCTTTCAAACAGGTCAAGGAGGCCAATAAACTTCTTAGAGAGAAATCTGGACGAAGAGGGGGAAAGCAATTGAAGGGTGTTCCAGTCTTCACTGCTCAAAATCTCAGTATTGCTATAGCTTCAACTAATGGCATCAGATGGTATGTTGGTTGATTCGATTTATTTTTTGTAATGGTACTCATCATTAAATGTTAGATCTTCTGTCCTTGCCCATTTACAATATACGATGAGACATTTCAGGTTTCACCATGTCCATGCTATTATACTAAGAAAGTCACGTTCAAGCACTTGCGCTTGGGGAGACAATCATATTACAATTTGTCTACTTTCACTATGCTTATGGTACCCTTTTGTTTTCTCATACGAATGAGGCTCAAAAGTGTTTTAAACAGCAGACATCAATGCACAATTCACAATCTCTAGGATCTTCTTACATTGCCTTTTTGGTCTGTTGGTTACTTGTGGACATTAATATAATTTCTTTCTTTCTTTCTTGGTCCTTCATCCCATGGCTACTGAGGCTACTGAAGTTTATTTTTCCTTATGTTTTCCATTGTGGTATGGTACCATTTTGTTCTGCATTTTGCAGCTAAACCAGCAATCTCATGTTTCGTACGTGTAGCATTTTCAGCTGCTTCTTCCACCTGTTTATCCTTACCTTTGTCCATCAAATGATCTGACTGCTTATTAGCTTCAAACTAGATGTCACTACAAATATTTGAACTTGAAACGATCTGATCCAAACCCGATTTTTCTTCTACAACTACATCTATACCAATCAATCTTCTTCAGGTGTGATTTTCTGCACTACCTTGGCTGGACATCCATATTTTATGGGAAAAATCATCCACAAAAAGAAGGAAATTCCTAGCATTAGACAATGGAGAAATTGTCACGGGGGTGCATGAGTCGCCATGCACTAACTCCAACACAACTTTTTTCCCCCAATCATTTTCTCTGTCAAAGGCTTCTTTGTGTTGCTTTGTAATCAAGCATGTTGTGCACACATCTTTCTATTCCTGAACTAAAGGAAAACCATGAACCTTCTTCAGTTGATTCAAAATGGAAAGATTTTGAAAATTGAAATGACCATGCTTGTGGTGCCGGAATGCACATTTGCTAGAATCAATTCTCACTCCCAATTCTTCTATTTACATCATGCTCTTCTCCTCAAATCTGTGAAGATCATTTTTGTGCACATCTGAAGCAAGTACTGTTGTCAACCTGGAGCTGCGCCTTGATTCGAAGATGTGCACGAAATGGCCAGTCCTCTATCCGGCTAAAACAATGGGATCTTCTCACGAGGGTGGGTGCCTCAACGGTGAGAAGAACCTCCAGAGAAGGCTGGTTCCTGTATGATGTATCAATTAGGATCTCTACTCTATGCTGCGGACTACCGTGGAAAAGGGAGAAGGAAACTTAAAGGGGAAATCCTACCTAAAAGGGATGATACACCGGAAGTTTGATCCACTCAACTTGGAACCTTGAACACTGAACAATCAAGGGAAAATGAAGACCTATGATTTCAATCAATCACTTATGCATAAATATTTCATGGAGAGGTTCGATCCAATGACTAAAACTTGAGGGAAAACGATGGAGAGAGGTCTGATACAAGACATTTTGCGGCCACCTAACATCCACTTACAACTTCAGCAAAAGACAATAAAAAACACTTAAAATAACCTACATAAGGATAATTTAGCAACTAGGTATGAATCAAAATTTGGGAAGGGAGAGAAATCTACCACTTGTGCAAATTGCTGAAGAAATATACACTATGCCAGCACTTGAAATCTGAAAGTACAGTCCTATTGATCAAAGAGGTTACACAACTCACCAATGGCAGAGTCTGGCCTAACCAAGAGTGATTGGATCTTTTTTAAATCAAGGCTCAAAGCCAATTTATATAAAATTACAAGAGGCCAAAGATTGGCGTTGAAAATTTGAAGAGAAGGATTAACTTAGGTTAACTCAAGGTTGACTTGGCCTTTCAATAAAATATGTTTTCTTTTTGTCTTTGCATGAAGCTTCTTGCGCTTGAGGAAGCGAACTTGTCTTTGTTATGAACCGCCCACCTCTCTTTGCATGGAAATCCACGCCAATGTCAATTTTAGAGCTCTACGTGAGCTGCTTGATGCCGAGTTGGAACATTTGAAAGCTGAGTTAACCGTTTGGTAAGCTGAGTTGGACAAAGAGATCATTGTCCTTCGCATGGAAAGCTCCTAGTGGATGCGGCTTTTAACAATTAGTCAACTCTAAATTTGGAACAGTCAACTCGACATTCGAATTTGGAACTTCGGTTGAAGCTGAGTTGGACCCTCAGATGCGTGAGTTGATCCGGAGATGAGCAGGACTTCAACAACCAGTCAACTGAAGCTTTGACCGGTGTTCGAAAATAGCCCCTGCTTGCATGTATTTTACTCTGTTCCGGCCTGCTTGTTTGTGTCTATTTCTGGCGGGATTCTATATTTGGATGTATTTTTTTAATTATATCCGGTCTATATTTTCTCCATTGGGCTTTGCTTGCGGAATTTTGGCTTTACCCCTGTTTCAACGGTTACTTCCTGCGGTCAGAATTTGACGGCTAGCGGGACGTCACCCTTTGGCATTTATTCCTTCGGGATTCTCTGTTTGGCAATTTCCTTCGGACTTCTCTTATTTCCTCTTTTGCACAGTCCAAAAACTATTACTTTTGGGTGTTTCGACTTAATTCTTTCGGATTTTATTGAAGGGGCCTGTCTGAATTTCTTCGGACTTTTTGTCTGAAGGAATTCCTTCGAACAAAAGCCCGAAGGTTTGCTTTTGGCACTTTCCCTTTGCTGTTTCCCCTGTCGGCTTTTTGTTTGGACCGCTAAGTCATTTTCCTGCGGACGAAATGTCCGCAAGAATTATATTGGTTTCTTCCTTTGGCCTTCGGAATTCGTCTTTGGGTTTATTTTCTCGGACTTGTCTTTGGACGTCCCTGTGGCAACTTTTCCGTTGAATGATTTCCGTCGGACAAATTGTCCGCTTGAATTGTCTTGACCCTGTCACTTTTCCGCAGACTTTTGCTTTGAGGGCTTGATTTCCCTCGGCTTTTTTATTGTGCGGCCATTTCTCCTAATTTCTTGGGACTTTTTGTCCGAAGGAATTCCGTCGGACAAAAAGCCCGAAGGAATACTTTGTTCTTTGCCATTGTTTCAACGGACTTTGCTGTCGACTGCCTTCCGCAAAGTACCCTTCGGAAAAACACAAAGGTACAAACACCGACCAAGTGCCCGCCGCAAGGGCTCGTGGCTCTCCCTCTGTGCCCTTCGGAAAAATTGCAATGGTCACCCGGGTTTTTGCAAATGTCCGAATCTGCTCCTGTACCTTTCCGAATTGTAGGTGCCCCTTGGGATTGTTGAAAAAGACCCTTCCTAAGGGTCTTGGCTTTTCCTTTGTTGACTTGGGTGGACTTTTGGATTCTCCCTATTTGGCTGCGGGTGTTCCCTTATAAATTCTCCGGAGTATTCCCTCAGACAAAAAGTCCGAAGGAATTACTTTGTTTTTTGCCTTGCGGACTTTTCTTCTTAGCACCTTTCCGAAGGCTCTTTTCCGAAGTAAAACCCTTTTGAAGAACCATTCCTTTGGAATTCCCTTGTTGTAGCAAAGGCCCCTTACCAAGGAAAACAATGTATTCTTCCTTCCTTGGCTACAGATGTGAACTTTCCGAATGGCAAGAGACAATCCGCCTTGTGGAAGAATTGTCAACAAGTACCATTCCAATTTTTTTATTGTGCATAACACCTGCCACATTCAAACACCACATCCATATGGACTTTGTTCCTTTATCGGATTAAGTGAAAGGAGTTTCTTCCGTAAATTTGGAGCATTAAACACATTCCAAAACAGAATGTATTACCATTTGCCAACTTCAATTTAACGTCATCTGCCCCTTAAAAAAATATAGCCGTACCATCATCCCCATACTTTGTTTTATCTGCTTTGAATGAAAGCAGCCAATGGTTCCTTTTTGTCATACTCTTGGTAGCACCCATATCAAAGTACCAATCACCGTCACATCGAGACATGTCCTCCTTAGAAACAAAAAGGAAATTTCTTCATGGACATAACCTTCCAAATTTTTCTTCCTCTAGAAGTTTTAAATTCAAAACTGGATTGTGTATTTATAGGATTGATGCAATTTCAAATCTAAGTTGAGCAAAATCTAGCCTCTCATACACTTACAAATTCCAGTCTGCTTTTGCGTTATTCCTACACAAAGTAAAAAACAGGTCATATCTCAAGGAAACAAATGCAGCAGCAGCCAACGGCAGGTCTTGTGCACTATGAGTACTCTGACACTTGACATCACCTTTAGCCACCTTACCCAAGACATGGTTTGGTTCTCAAAATAAATGGGGAGGTCAGTGCTTTAATCTTAGAACTAGAGCTTAGCACTCCTTACTTTCTTTCCTATTACTTGTTTATCTTTATGCACTAGCCTTTATTGCAGGTTGTCATCAATCTTTTGTTGTGGACTTAAATTCACAAGTTTTTGGTTCTGAGTACTAACTTTTATATTATCTCTAAGGGATTATATATTTAGATTAGGATATTTGATGCTCTAGATTGGCCTCTCTTTCAATAGGGTTGTGTGTCTTATCAAAGAGAATACTTTCTAGTGTATGCATTATGGTGAACCTGACGCGAACACTCCTTGTGAGTGGTTCATGCGATCTTTTTTCGTCATGTCTGCCATATCACTTACCTTATCCATTATTTTCCAAAATTTGAACTTTTAAAGTCTATAACCCATCCATACAAGTGAAAGTCACAATGATTACTACTAAGACAACAATGGTGTTCATATCAATAGCAATGGAGTTCCTGTTCAGGATCCTTTAGGCAACTAAAAAGGCGCTTTGGATGTCAACATCAAAAGATCCAAGAGGTCTTAATGGTGCCAAGAACACTAGCATTCCTTGCACAAAGTCTTTCACAAGATCTAAAGAAGTTAGGCTAAAGAAAATGTTCATATCACACATGAGAATCTTTTCTGCAAGCCAGATGAACCAAATCCCAATGACGAAGAATGTGACGATGGGTTTGACAACGAGGGCGAACTTTCATTCCAAATCCTCTTTATCAATGCTACGTTACAGAACAACCAAGCAATTTCAGCCATATATGCCACCATGGGAGCTGCCAAAAGACATCATTTAGCTAATACAAAGAAATCGAGCTCTCAAGGAAAGACCATTTTTCAAATTGCATGCCATGCTACTAGATGAAGAAAGGCGACATTAGTACGCAGAGGTGATTATGACAGAAGCAAAGATGGTGAAATATCTGGGAGCCAGCAAGAACATTCCAGAACAACCACCAGAACTTTGAACACAGACTACAGAGATAAATCTGGTGGGTACTGAAAACACAAAGGTGAACCTGACAGGTGCCAAAAATGTTCCCAAACATAATGCAAGCAATATTCCAACTCAGAAGAACATTCCAGGCGAGAATCAGAATATTCCAGGTTTTAAACCAATATACAAGGTCAGAATCAAAATAATACAAATTCAGGTCAAGTAGCATTCTGGTATCGCATATGCAAATTATTGTCACTCAAACGATGAATCAGATGGTCCAAATGCGAAGTGTCACAACCAATTAGATCAATTAGGTGCGGAATTAGATCACTAGCATGGAAAATAACTCCCAACAAAATAAGCAACAACATCAATACTATCAGCCACATGGGGCATTCCCTCTTGTCCCCCACTGCTGCCTATTCCACATGGAATGAGGCAAAGATTGAGAGCACCTCCAACAAACATTTCAGTTGTACGAACTCTTCAATCCAAACTTCAATGCCAACATAGAGGACTTGTGATGTTTAATATGATATTTAATGGTAAGAGAGATCAAGTTACGCACATGAGAATTTTTGTGGTGCCTACAAGGAATGGATCAACAAAAATCAGCTTATAGCTACCAAGCTATTTTCAAAGACATTTGTGGATGATGTATTGGAATGTTACATCTAAATCAAAGTAGGGTCTATCTGATGCTTCAATGACTTGATTTCAGCATTTGACTGAGAATATCAAAATGACTTGCTTTGGGAAGACAGCATGAGAGATTTCATCAACGGAAAGCAAATAGAACAGGGGACAGCCATGACTTTGTCAAAATATGGAAGGAACTTAGCAGAAAAGCTGGCCACAATTTTGATGAACAAACACTATTCATCCTTTTCATAACACCATTTTTCCCAAATCTACAATATGAAGCCCATAGGTTCTGTCCAAATTCTTTGGAAGAAGCAATTGAACAAACTAAGTGCCAATATTGACTCTTGACAGTTTATAATGCATCAGCTGATGCTGGAAGCAATCCAAAGGGTCCAATCGAAATGTTGTTGTTGATGGTGTAACCAATTTTCCAAGGAATCAACATATCAATGCCCTTGACGCTCATGCTTTAGGAGAAGGCACAAACCCAATCAAAATGACTTGCTTTGGGAAGACAGCATGAGAGATTTCTTCAATGGAAAGAAAATAGAACATGAGAGAACCATGGATTTGTCAAAAGATGGAAGGGACTTTAGCAGATAATTTCACCACAATTTCGATGAGCAAACACTATTCATCCATTTTGTAGCACCATTTTCCCCAAAGATACAATATGAAGTACATTGGTTCTGCCCAAATCCTTTGGAAGAAGCAATTGAACAAGCCAAGTGCCAAGATTGACTCATGACAGTTTATAGTGCATCAGCTGCTGCTAGAAGCAATCCTAAGGGTCAAAATTGAAATGTTGTTGTTGATGGTGTAACTGATTTTCCAAGGAATCGACATATCAATGCCTTTGAGGTTGATGCTTTAGGAGAAGGCACAAACCCAATCAAGAGACCAGATGCTATTCTTCTAAAGGAGAAAAATCCCCCATGTAGCCTCCCACACAATGAGCCGAATCCAGGAAGAGATAACCAATGACACTTGAAGAAGTCCAACAAGTATTACCATATTTAAGAAACAAGCTATCTGATCCAAGTGAGCCTAAACTTGCATGGTATGAGAAAAAAACAAATTTTGTTGGTGACAAGCTAATTATGGACGTACTGTTGAATCTTTCAAAGATTGTAAGCATTATGGAGTAACAATTTAGAAAGAACTTTGATTTTTAACTTGAGAAAGAAAGCAAGTTTTCTTTCAAGAAAATGCAAATATGAAGGTTCCAAGTCAAAAACCATGCAGCATCAGAAGCCAATACACATTTAGTCACATATCAAGAGCCGTTATCCAGTCATTTAAATGCATAGCGACATGTTTTCAGTGAGATACCTTTGCAGGTTTCATCAGAAGATCTTCTCAGTTCAATGGCAACAATAAAACATGGAAAGATGGTAGCAAATGAAGCTATATGGGTTATGTATTTCCTTGAAGCTTCTTATGGACCTCCGGAAGATGACATGTATGGTTTGTGAAAACAAGTCAATGTAGCCAAATTTTATTATAAAAGAGCCAAACAACTAGAAAATCCAAAGGAAAAGATTGTACAACAAAAGTAGACAATTTGTAGGGGCTAAAAATGGCAGGAAGAATTTAATTGGTGCCGAAAAGGTTTAGACTCAGAAGATAGGCACTCAAAAGCATTCCACACAACACTATTATCCAAGTCATGCTCATAGGCAACCCTAGAGGATTAATATGTACACTCGTTCTTAGCATAAGTCTACTCCTTGGCATCTGATTGATTTCCTTAATTGGAATATATATAAGATTTCCATTGAATTATCACTAGGAGCGATTGCTGAAGACATTAATGAAGAGAAATATTCCCCCTCCATTGGCAACAAATCTGGGTTCGTTGGAAAATCAAACAAACATTGCATACGTTATCACCTTGGAAACTGACAGGACTGCATCACTTGATTTGGTAATTCAATTTCCTTCAAGTGAAGGATTTCAGATGAGGTTTGTTTCAAAGTAGACAATCCTCCATAATGTGGTGACTGGGGATGTTGAATTTAACAGAGCCTTGTTTGATGAAGGTTTGGATACATGTGTTGCTTCTTTAGAATTCATTCAAATTCTGGGTTTTACTCATGAGAAAATTAAATTCTCTAGACAATCATTTAGAGAATACATTAACAGAATATACCCCAATGGGATGCATTTGGTTGCCATTCAAATCAGGTCGGAAAATGTCAAGAGTTAAGGTAATGGTATTTTATTTTCAAGTAGCTTAAAAAATTCTTCTCGGGTGCGCTGGACTCATCAAATGAGGGTTGTGGCATCTTTCAATTGTAAAATGGTTAAATTTTCACATGGAATCTCTATTCAGGTCATATATGATGATACTGATCCATGAAGTAGGCCATATTGTTACAAGGTTCCAATATTAGAGGAGCTACCATTCATCCCACTTAGAGAATATCCATAGAACTCATCTCAAACACAGATTCAGAACGGACACTGGCCTCCCATATGATCATTGATGAGATTGGTCTGGGATCAATTTAGAGTCAGACCATGGCTTTTTGATCGTAAACCCTGCATGCTATAGGTCCATCAGACATCCGTTTGGTTTCTTCATCCACCCACAACCCCTCCATTCCTTTCATTAGGGTTCCTTGGGCTTAGCAACCATTTCTTTGCCTCACTTTATCCCTCCATTTTAGTGTTAGGTCTCTTGGAACCATTTGACCTGTGTTTTATCTTTATCAGCTTACATTTTCGGTTGATGCCGAATTTGTCATCCCTTGGGAGTTTTTTAATTCAAACCTCAATAGTATGTTCTAGAAGTGAGTCAACTCACAATCGTAGCCAAATGAAAGTCAGCCTTGCATGCACTTGCAAATTTAATTCTATTCTTACTTTCCTCATTCCTACATAAATTCAAAAGCAGGTTTTATCTCGTGGCTAAAAATGCAGAAGTGGCCAGCATGTAATATCCCTTTCCAAGCATAAGACAAGGGCATAGCCATTAAGGAGGGCGTAACAATTAGAATCACCCCTGTTCAGGGGAGCACCACATTTAATAAAAAATAAAACTTATATAAGTAGGCCGACCCACCTAAACACCAAGGGACGCCACCCTTTGGGAAATCGCCTCCCTTGGGAAAAGACATTTGGAAGAGACATGTTTTTCAATGGAAGGTGATGAAGTATTTATAGTCATTTGTTGGTATGGAAGGAATTCATTCAATCATGTATTAAAAATATATAACCATGTACAAGCATTATGCTTTACAACCACTTTTAAAGACGAAATCCCTTAATTGTGTAATTTGATTGCAAGGACGAAAACCCTCGTAATCATTATATCCCAAGGACGAAATCCCTTGAGGATTTATATTTTATTATCAATACAATTATATTTTTTATTTTAAATATGATTCTTAGTACAAGTTATATTTATAAAATTTTATTTTAAAAGGAATTCCGAAGAATCCAAATTATCAAATAATATTTCAATTAGGGATATTACAGTGGTATCAAAGCAATTGTTCCTGTTAGCGTGTGAAAATGGATTTTGGATTTGATGCATAGTCTATGAATCATGGAGTTAATAAGAAAATATGATTTGAAAACAAAGCTTTGCAGATTGGGAAAGGAACTTGAGCATCCACATTATTCAAAAAATGTTTTGCTCAACGTTTTGGAGGAAGTGGCTAACTGTTTGTCCTCGGTAAGGTAATTAAATTTTAAGTCTATGTTTTGGGCATTGAATCCTTTGGTAACTCATCTGGTCGAGTCCAAGCTGTTGAAATATCCAGATCCAGATGTGAGACTTGTGGTTATCACTTGTATTAGTGAAATTACAAGGATAGCAACACTAGAATTGCTATACATTGACAACACCATGAAGGAATATTTCGGCTAATGGTGGAATGTTTTGAGGGTCTAGATGACATCACAAGTTCTTCTTTTGCTAAGAGGGTCACAATCCTTGACATTATGGCAAAAATCAGATCTTGTGTGCTAATGTTAGATCTAGGATGTGATGATTTGATTCTTCACATGTTTGAATGTTTCTTTGCTACTATCCATAAAAACCATACGGTAAATGTAATAGAGTCAATGTAGTCCATTATGACTTTGGTCCTGAACGAGAGTGATGATATTTCACAAGATTTGTTATCCATACTAATGGCTGGTATTGAATTGGAATCATCACTAGTGGCACATACACTAGCTAAAAGTATTGTTGCTCAATGCTCAGAGAAATTGAAACTATTTGTGACAATTGAGGGGCACGAAGATATGTTACTAGATGAAGAACCACGAAAAGTATTAGATGCAGCAGAATCTCCAAAGAAAGAAAAAGAAATCATGGAGAATGAACCAAAGAATGAAGAAAAATCTGAGGTGCAAGATTGTGAAGAAAAATTGGTGGTGCAAGCCAAATTTCTAGATGATTTTACTAATGTTCGGCTTGATGGAAATTTCAGAACAGCCAACTACATGAAGCAAGTAGATGATGAAAGGGTTCCGTGCATGCATCGGACAGATAAAGTCAAAAAGGAAAGACAAAGGTACAATAATACAAATGATTGGGACAGCAAGAGTGGACCCTTGAAAGTCCATGACATGAAGATATATGCAGGCATTTTGGATCAGCCAAAGTACATCAGAACCCTGAGCTTTTGTTGGCAAGAGATCTCTCATTTGATGGGGACCGGATCAAGGCTTTGGGAGAACTATATCATGTTTTATCTTTTGGACATGGTGCTTGGGCATGAGGGCTTACAATTGCTTGAGGACAAGCAATTTTGGGAAGGGAGGACTGTAATATCCCTTTCCAAGCATACGACAAGGGCATAGCCATTAAGGAGGGCGCAACAATTAGAATCGCTCCTCTTGAGGGGAGCACCACATTTAATTAAAAATGAAACTTATATAGGCAGGCCGACCCACCTAAACACCAAGGGATGCCACCCTTTGGGACATTGCCTCCCTTGGGAAAAGACATTTTGAAGAGACACGTCTTTCGATGGAAGGTGAAGTATTTATAGTCATTAGTTGGTATGGAAGGAATTCTTTCAATCATGTATTAAAAACATGTAACCATGTACAAGCATCATGCTTTACAACCAATTTTAAAGACAAAATCCCTTAATCGTGTAATTTGATTGCAAAGACGAAAACCCTTGTAATCATTCTATCCCAAAGACGAAATCCCTTGAGGATTTATATTTTATTATTAATACAGTTATATTGTTTTCTTAAATATTCTTCTTAGTACAAGTTACATTTATAAATTGTTATTTTAAAAGGAATTCTGAGGAATCCACATTATCAAATAATATTCCGATTAGGGATATTACACAGCATAATGTCTGATTAGAGGATAGGATACCCCAGCGACATTGCAAGGCAAAGCTATCTGCTTATCTTGTGCACCAAAGCTCCCTTACACTTGACATATGCTTTTTGTTCAACTTACCTAGGATTTGGGTTGGTTCTCAACTCAAAGAGGGAGGTGAATGGTACTTCTTTCTTACTTTCAGATTACTTGTTTATCTTTATACACTATCTTTTATTTCAGGTCATCATCAAAACAAATCAGTATGAAATCTTATCCCTAAATTCTTCATTCCATTCCTAAGGGATCCCTTGTAATATTAGGCTCTTTGGTACTCTAGATTGGTCTCTCTTTCAAGAGATTTCCATGTCTTATCAAATAGAGTCCTCTCTAGTTACACCAGTAGGTGTTATAAAATGAGGATGTTGAAAACTCTAGTTTTATTAATTAAAAAAACATTAATGTGACCTATAGAATAACTGTAGATATGTGCAAGACACCCAACCGATTAAATATCACCATGTGTTAAACATCTCAAGTGTATGTAAAAAACATAAATAACTAAATTTAATTCATATGTATTGAACCACATTTAAGCTTATCTTCCATACAAGCACAAAATAAATTAAGTATACATTTACCCTGTGAATGTTCACCCTCAACTTTTCTTTTATTGGACTTTAAATAATATATTAAACTTTGATTTGTACTTTTTGTGGGATTTGACTTGTGTGCTGATGTCATTTCAAGATGATCTCCATGAGTAGCCGTGACTAATGGAATTGTTTGTCATGTATGTTGGTAATAATTGCAAGGCAAGGGAACCCACTTAGCACACATGCACCTCAAACCATTTGTTAGTAAAATGGAGGAATGGTGGATATATAAATCTACCAAACTGCAAGTTCGTGCACATTACTTGTAGTTGATATAAATAGAAGATTTTATTTTTTTCGAATGAAATTATTATTATTGTTTTCCTATTCACATATATTCTTTAAAAAACATAATATAATAGTGGTATATGCCATCAGTGAATCTTTTGCACCTAAAGGTGCTATCACTAGCGTATACAGATCCAACTTTCCACAATATTAATGCACACTACACCTAGAACCAAAACTAGTGCTACCTGAAAGATCTGGGCTGCCTTGTGCTATAGATTGACGTTGCTGCTTGTCCTTTCCTTGAAATTTGGCTACAAAAGCACTCTGTAATGCGTCACCATTGCCAAACTGAAGCTCCCAATGCTCCTGCAAAGATAACTGTGCAATTTAGAAAAATTCATATCAATGGCTGAAGCTTCAGTAATAATATATTAAGTGGTAACAAAGGGGTGGAAATGAACTGAATGTTATTGCAACCATGTCGTTCACTTTCTTCTCAATTACAGCAGGCACTCCATGTCATCTTATAGTTTTAGCAGATGATTGACAACATATACTAATGTTTTCGTCTTTTTTGAGAGGAGTGTTTTCTCGTGCCCTCCCTTTATCTGATGTTGCATAAAGCGTTTGCAGCCTATTGCACAGGTCACTTGCATCACTAATACCATGTATTTGTGGCACCAATTTATCAACTGATAATTTTATCAACAAAAGGGCCCCTCGGTTCTTGTCATTAAATACCTTTTGCTTGTTTGTATCGAATGGGTCTCTTTTAATCTTAATGTCACACCTTCCAACAATTTTGTGTACTCAAAGATTAAAGTCATTTTGTTCTTCCATATGTTATAACACTTTCCATTTAGTTTATGTGATTTTGCGAGGATTACATTCTGAACGTTAGTCGTTTTATAACTTCTTACCAACACAAAATTTAATATTTTCACTCTGTGTTGCTCGAAATTTTATTTGTGCTCATTATCCCCTTTTTTCTTCAACAAATGTGCAACAAATTTAATCATGTGCACTAAAACTATGACATTAGTTAAATTTAATTGCACTTTAGACAAGCAAAATATGCTCATCAATAACTGAATCACATTCTTCTCTACCTACTTCTCCTGCTTGTCAATTTTTTTGATGTTGGTTATTCTTCTGACAATCCCAGATGTTCTTCCAAGTGCTGTAATGTATCTAAATAGTGATTGATTCCATACATAGAGGAGTTGTCCTTACATACGTGTCCCATGTACCATATTTATAATATCTGACCCCCCTTCGTATCTGTTCTCCTATCCTTACATATTTTATCTTTTCTATTTTAACAGCTAATATCGGCACATACCTTTGGTTTGTGGGTTCATTGCTGGCTTGTGGCTGCCCTTTAGGCTCAAGGCCAAATAGAAATTCCATTAAAAAAAATAAAATAAAAAGTGTATATAGTGCTTAGCAACTCGTATTAGTAAAGGGCCCCTTATGTGTGTGTGGGTTGCCCTTTAGCTTTTGAGAGGCAGGTCATTCATTTTTCAGTCACCTGGATAAGTTGTGAAGACTTGGAAATGGCCACTAGGCCCTAGTTTAGGCAATTGAAATAAAAGAAGAAACGAAAATAAAGGATTAGAAACATTAGCATAAAATATATATTAAAAGTTGATAAGTATTAAAAAATAAGAGGAAAAACTAATAAATAAATAAAAATGTTTAAAATGTAATTTTAAAGCTCAGGGACAAAGAAAAAAGAGTTTCAATGAATCCTACTAAAGGAAATAGAAAAGGGTACTATAATTATACGCTAGATTATATAAATATATATATTAGTAAGAGTATTAATTTTTTTAATTTGATACCCTACGTAGTTTTTGTTTTAAAAATAAATCTATCAGACTTGCAAGTAAGCACACTTGAACCAAGAGGGACACCCTCCTTGTCATGAAAAATCAACCAATAGGTTCATTGACAATGTACAAGTAAACACGTCAATTAGAGCCCATGCAAATTGATACCATGGGTGGTTCTTGTGTTCGTAAGACCTACATCAAGTTCAAAATATGAAAATTCAATGGTGAAAATCTGCACGAACCAGTTAACCGGAAAAATAAAATAAAGTATACCTGGGTTTATTTGCCATTGAAACAGATGATGAAGCAATAAGAACTGCATCTATATGTTTGGGAATAAATGCATTTAAATGGTATATACTTGGTGATTGGAAAAAGCAAAAGGTTTAACTAAAAATTGGGAAAGTTTTGTTCACGATTTTTGCAAAAGATTTGAACCACTAGAAACTTAAAACTGTAATAAATTAATTGTTCTCCTTCGATAACGACCAGATAACTAATACACATTGCAAGAAGACATTTAAAATTAAAAAAAAATTGCAATAAAATGTTTTCCTGAGAAAGATGGAAAGATCATTTGAAGTATGAAATCATACTCAATCTGTTCTTAATCAAGTTAAATATCTTAAGTCGAAAGAGAAGTTTAGCAAAAAGTAGAAACTAGATCTAGCTAATAAAAAAATATCTAGTGTTGATGTTTACGTTTTGTTAGACAAGGAAATTTAAACTAAATAACTTGTATCAATTATAAAAATTTAAATTGTTGTTCAAGTGAATTTTTTAAGTAAATTGAAACCGAAGAAAAATTGATTCAATGTTTGACACCCTTAAAGCTTAGACAAATGGTTGTTCTATTGAAATAAAAAATAACGAGTATTTGAAAAATGCAGAAAATATTGGTGATATTAAAAAGATTTGAAGGAAAAGATAGGGTAAAAGAAGAGAGAGAAATGATTAAAAAGAGATGGAGGATTTGCAAAAGGAAAATGGAGAAATTGACAAGGTTAGATAGAGGAAGATCAAAAAATGGAAGTAGAAGATGTTAAGAGAACCATACCTGGGAAAAATCGAGTGGGTATGGAAGGCTCTATGAATTCCAAAAGAATGGGAACATGCTCAAGGGAAAGGGATTTTGAAGGAGAAAAGGAAAAAGAAATAACAAGAAATGATAGGCTTTAGGAAAAAATGTGGAAAGACAGGGAAAGGAGTAGGAAGTAGATCAAGGAAAGATTTTCAAAGGATTCAAAATGGCCAAAAAAACCTCAATTTGGTGACTAAGAATGAAATGATAGAAACATAGACATTTATAAATAACAAAGCCCTAATATTAAAATTAATAGGCTTTTGGTCTATTATGGAAGAAGTGTATATGTGGATAGAGAAAAAATTGGGGAAGAATTTTAGAGATAAGATCTCTAGCAAAGGGCTTCTTGCTAGCCATGTTTTAGAGTTTAGAAGATAGAGATAGGGTTTAGCAGGGAGGGCCTTGGGCTATGAAGAATGCAAAATTATAATTACAACCATTGACTCTAAAAATTTACCCAAGGATGAGTGAATTTTTGAAAATATTGGAAATCTTATTGGAGAATTGTTTAACATACTTGATGTCACCAAGAAGAAAACCCTAGTCACCTATGCACGATCTGTGATAAAATCCAAACCTATTCCAACAACAACTAAACTTATCATACGCTTGGGATCATGGCATCGAGAACTAGATTATGAATGTTTTCCCTTAAGGTGTCATCTATGTCATGAAATAGGCCATTTGGAAAAGGTTTTCTAGAAATATAAGATAATACAACATTTAGAAGTGAAAAAAAGAAGATAGATCCTATTCACCAATGGCAAACTCTTAGTAGTGGAAGCCTTAGGAAGGGATATAAAAAAAAAGATAAAAAAAAAAATGGGTTCCAAAGCAATAGGAAAGAAAACAGAACTAGTGAATGTGTGATGTCCCCATTCCCACATCATGATTAAATAGGTATTGAAGACCTCTAGTCTACTTTTCCATAGACTAAAGGAATCGTTTTGGGGAATTATATTTTATTAGTTAATTTTTAATTGTTGAAAATAGTGATTTTTATCATTTGTTCTTATAAGACAATTATTACTGAATTAATATAATATTTAATAAAAGTGGTTTTTACCATTAAAGTGTTCAAATGAATCAATTATTAATTTATTTGCCTTAAAGTAACTTTAATTACTAATTTATCAAGGCAACTAATTAATATTATATTCGAAAAAGAGAATGTCGGCATGGGGGTTAAAGCAAGGAAAGAAAAATATATTTGAAAAAGGGCAAGCAAAGGCTTATGATGTATTTTATCTTCCCAAGGTGGTTCGCCCCTCTTTGGAGATACAAATACAAGGTGAAGACTACAATGGAGGACATGCTGAATTTTGATAATTGTTTTTCATGCTTGAAGAAACTATTGGGATGCATGCCCAATAGGAGTTCACTGTTTTGGTGTTGATCAATATACAAAAAATGTTTACTGACACAACCTTTGCTAAGGAGATCTTGTTCTTGCCCTAAAAGTGGGGTGATTTACTTTGAGGAGTTTTTGTGAAGTTTTTGTGAGGGTTTGGAGGCCTCTTTTGGTTTATTTTATGCAAATGAAATATTCTAAATTTATTTGCTAATTTTTTACATGTTGACGTGAGGTTTTGGAAGAGTTTCGTGGAGGGTTTGAAGCCCTAAATCACTAGAAAATTAAATAATAATATTTGATAGATTTTGAAGTCTTTTTCACTTGCAGAAGGCAAGATCTCGTTTTTCTATTTTTTTGCTCATTTTGCTGCACTTGGCGACTTGAGTGATTGGCTTGGAGGGCACTTTTGACCATTTTTATGCTCTAGAAGGTTTGCTGGATTTTTTTGATATTTTTTGGGAACTTGTGGCAATTTTTGGTGAGGGTTTGAAGTGGAAAAATATCCAAAACAACAGCTGTATTTTTTTGGTTTAAATCAGATTTTTCTAGCTATCATAAAGTTGCATTTGAGCAACAGTGAATTGGCAAAAGGGTACTTATTTCGTGCATTTAATTTTTTGATTATTTGTGAAAGAATTCAGTTAATTTTGGAATAAGTTATTGGCTGAAAATCATCTACAAATCCCTACTATTGTGGTGCCTAGGGTTTCTAGAGCATTTTCAAGGGTTTTTGGAGTATTTATTACAAACTAGGGTGCTAATTTCATTTTCAGAATTTCAAAATTTTGGGATTTAGGGGGAAACCCCTTTTGTGTGAAATCGTCCCATTTGGGGACATTACAATGGTATTAGAGCACCGGTCTTGTTTCCCTGTGAGTTGGTTGTTGGATGCAAGTAGGTAAAGAGATCATTTTTTATCAGATGAAAAAAAAGACTATGGGGGACCAAGAGCCTAATGGGTTCTCTTCAAGAAAGTTAAGCTTTCGCAAAGCTTAATAAAAAAAGCCAAAAATATCTTCAACAAACATTGATTATACAAATTGCAACCATGTTGAAGGATACTACAATTCCAAGCAAAGACCACCCCTTCAATGGAGGACATTTGAGTGATAATGAAAGGGTTTTTAATAACCCCTCTCAAATTCTTCAAGGCCACATTCTTGTAGAAAGAACCAGTAATAGAAATAAGGATGCTAAGGGAGGATATTTTGGAGATTTATCAAAAAGAGTATGCAACCCTAAGCTTAGCCACGCAAGATCTTTTGTCTTTTCGGGATTTTTGCGAGATGAAGGAACCAAGCCAAAGGTTCATAATATGCACCTTGTAGAGATTTGCAACAAAGGTGGGGTAAGATTTCTCTTCCTATTTTTGATGGTACCAATAAACTTCTTGTGAGATCTTGGTTATAGAAGTTGGAGACATATTTGTCACTTAACCCCATGTTTGAGGATGAGGCTCTAAAATTTGTCACCCTACATTTGGAGGGCATTGCTCATGAGTGGTGGTTTCATGGTCTAATCACACAAGTCCACGGATCTATTACTATCATGGAGGAGTTTGGCAAAAGAATCATGGAGAGGTTTGATAGAAAAAATCTTAAAAAACATTTTCGCGAGTTAGCTCAACTCAAACAAGATCATGATGTTGAAAGGTATGTTGTTGATTTTCAAAAAGTTTCAGTAATGGTATTGGATATTAGTAAGAAGAGGTTGGTTGTTTTATTTTTTGAAGGTTTAATTGAACCTTTGAAAGGTTTGGTTAAGGCTTTTAACCCTCTTTCTTTACAAGATGCTATCACCAAGCCTTTGGATTTAGAATGTTCAACATATAGGGGTTATGAAGGGCAGCTAAGGGCAGCCACTTATTCGCTGCCCAAAGGGGCAAATACATGACATCCAAGCACCACCAAATGAGTAACAAAAGAAGCCTTATACACCATATGTGCCACCTCATAGATCACTGCCCTATAGCAGCAATATGAAGGATGATAGAGATGAATTAAGAATGCAAGACTTATGTTTCACTTGCAAGAATCTATGGACCAAAGGCCACCGTTGCATGGGCAAGGGACATGTTTACTATATTGAGGTAATTGATGATTCAAATATTGATATTGTTGATACTAATAATGAAAAGAATGGCAATGTTGTTGATGAGCATGTTCATGAGAAAGACACACAAGACTTGCGTAGCACATTTGCTTCTCTTTCAGTAGCTCCCAAGTATCATGCCTTCAAGATAAAAGACACATTGAAGGCTTAAAGAGTGACTACTTTGGTTGATAGTGGAGCCACGCATAATTTTATTGATGAGAGCTTGGTTAAGAAGATGGCATTAGAAGATTCGGATTGCAAAGATTTCAATGTGACTGTGACGGATGGATTCACTATTTCTTGCTCCAAGAAGTTGCCACAACTTCCACTCACTCTTGGGAGACACAAGGTAATTGATGATTTTTATGTTGTTGACTTGGAGATATTGATATTGTTTTGGGTGTTCAATGGTTGCATTCTTTAGGAGACTTCACTCAAAATTATAAAACTATGAAGCTAAATTTTTTCGAAGAGGGCAAGGAAGTGGTCCTCAAGGGTTTAGCAAATGGTGCTCCACAAGAGGTGTCTATGAAGAGGATGGAAAGGGCTTTTAGAAGGGGTCAAATTGCTTGAGCAACAAGGTGCCTTAGCACAATAAATTTAGAAAAAAGAAAAATACAGCCACCTCATGGTAAGCTTCAAGCTATTTTAGACAAACATATTCATGTCTTTGATGATTTACCTTATGGTTTGCCACTAGATAGAGGCTTTGAGCATAATATTGAGCTGAAAATGGGTGCCAAACCGGTTATTGTCACTCCTTATCGCCATCCAAGAGTGTTCAAGGAAGAGATTGAAAAGACCATCAAAGAATTACTTGATATGAGACACATAAGGCCTAGCTCAAGTCGTTTTGCTTCTTCAGTTGTTCTAGTAAAAAAGAAGGATGTCACTATGAGGATGTGCATTGATTACATGTTATTAAATAAGACCATCAAGAATAGGTATCCAATACCTAGGATTGATGAATTAATGGATGAGTTACATGGTGCTAGTTCTCCAAGCTTGATATAAGATCCTGTTATCACCTCAAGGTAAGAGAAGAGGATGTTCATAAAATTGCTTTTAGATGCATTTTGGGCATTTTGAGTGTTTGGTTATGCCTTTTGGATTGACTAATGCTCCAGCTACTTTTTAGTCATGTATGAACAATATGTTTGGCAAAATCTAAGTGCTAGTTATATTTGATGACATTCTTGTGTATAGCAAAACCTTGGAGGAGCATTTGAGACACTTGGATTTGGGCTTGAGCACATTAAAGCAATATTCTTTCTTTGCAAAAAAAATCCAAATGTGATTTTGGATTAACATAAATTTTGTATTAAGGACATGTCATCAATGCACAAGGTGTGCAAGTGGACCAACAAAAAATCGCTCCTATCATGGATTGGCCTATTCCCTCTACACTCACTCAGTTAAGAGGATTTTGTAGTCTTTGTAGTTATTATAGGAGATTTGTGAAAGGTTTCTCACAACTTGCTGCCCCTTTGATTGATTTGACTAAGAAAGGGGCTTTCCAATGGTCCAAAACTGCCCAACTAGCATTAAAAATCTCAAGAAGGTAATGTGTTCTTGTCCAATTCTTGCTATTTTAGATTTCTCTACTCCTTTTGTGGTTGAGTGTGATGCTTCAGGTGAAGGGATAGGGGCTGTTTTAATGCATAATAGACATCTTATTGCTTTTGAAAGTGGGAAAATCAAAGATTTAGAGAAAGCTTATTCAATCTATTATGACAAGGAGATGTTGGCGGTTATGCATGGTTTGAGTAAGTTCAGACAATATTTGGTTTGTGGCAAATTCATTGTAAAATCGGATCACAATAGCTTAAGATTCTTCCTCAATCAAAAGGAGCTAACTGATAGGCAACGAAAATGGGTAAGCAAGGTACAAGCATATGATTTTGATATTGAGTATGTGAAAGGTAAAAATAATGTGGTTGCAGATGCTCTATCCAAGACGCTTTGTTTGGATTGCTTGAGGGCAAGCAATTTTGGGAAGGGAGGACTGTGATGTCTCTATTTTCACATCATGATTAAGCATGTATTGAAGACCTTTAGTCTATTTCCCCATAGACTAAATGAATCCTTTTGGATAATTATATTTTATTACTTAATTTTTAATTGCCGAAAATAGTGATTTTTATCATTTGTTCTTATAAGGCAATTGTTAATTAATAGAATATTTAATAAAAGTGGTTTTTACCATTAAAGTGCTTAAATGAATTAATTATTAATTTATTTGCTTTAAATTAATTTTAATTATTAATTTATTAAGACAACTAGTTAATATTATATTAGAAAAAGAGAATGTCAGCATGAGCGCTAAAACAAGGAAAGAAAAAGATATTCTAAAAAGGGCAATCAAAGGCTTATGATGTATTTTATCTTCCTAAGGTGCTTCGCCCCCCGTTGGAAGATACAAATACAAGATGAAGACTACAATAGAGGACATGCTGAATTTTGATAATTGTTCTTCATGCTTAAAGAAACTATTGGGATGCATGCCCAATGGGAGTTCGTTGTTTTGGTGTTGATCAATCTACAAAAGTTATTTATTGGCACCACCTTTGCTAAGGAGGTCTTGTTCTTGCTCTAGAAGTGGGGCGATTTACTTTGAGGAGTTCTTGTGAAGTTTTTGTGAGTGTTTTGAGGCTCATTTCTTGCATATTAATCTTGATTAATATTTGCCCTATTTTTGTAAGTGGAGCGAACTACTTTGGAGGCTTGGGTGAGGGTTTGGAGGCCTTTTTTGGTCTGTTTTATGCAAATTAAATATTCTGAATTTATTTGTTAATTTTTTGCATGTTTACGTCAGGTTTTGGAGGAGTTTTGTGGAGGGTTTGAAGCCCTAAATCAATAGAAAATTAAATGATAATTTGCAAATTATTATTTAATTATTTTTGACAGGTTTTGAAGTTTTTTTCACTTGCGGAAGGCAAGATCTCTCCTAATTTTCTGCTAATTTTTCTGCACTTGGCGACTTGGGCGATTGGCTTGGAGGGCACTTTTGGCCATTTTTATGCCTTAGAAGGTTCGTTGGAATTTTCTGATATTTTTGGGCACTTGGGGTGATTTTTTGCGAGGGTTTGAAGTGGAAAAATATCTGGAACAACTGTATTTTTTTGGTTTAAATTAGATTTTTCTAGCCATCATAAAGTGACATTTGAGCAACAGTAAATTGGCAAAAAGGTGCTTATTTCGTGCATTTAATTTTTTGATTGTTTGTGCAAGAATTCAGTTAACTTTGGGATAAGTTATTGGCTGGAAATCATCTATAAAACCCTATTACTATGGCGCCTAAGGTTTCTAGGGCATTTTCAACGGTTTTTGGAGTATTTATTGCAAACTAGGGTTTGATTTCATTTTCAAAATTTTGGTATTTAGGGGAAAACCCCTTTTGTGTGAAATCGTTCCATTTGGGGACATTACAGAAGAGAGAACAAGAAGAAATGGGTTCCTAAAATACAAATTTATGAAAATTATATGAGGTTTTTGTCCTTAAAGGAGATATTTTTGCAACTAATAGGAAGGAGTTGGATAGATGCTGCAATTAGTGTTTGGGAAATTAAAAGTGTGATCACATGATAGTGGATTGGTCAATGAAACAAAGTATCATGAAGAAAATCAGAGCTAAATGCAAATAAAGGACCAAGAGGAAGAAGTTAATGAAATCTATGATTTTTAAAAATTGAAGGAAAGACGAGCTTTGGAAGGTCAAATTATGCGAGGAATAGGCTTCACGATAGCAGGAAATGGAGATGAGATGGAGAAAGAACAAGAGATTTGGATGTTGAATAAAAAAAATGAAGAGAAGGAAAATGGAGTGGTTTTGGCAATCCAATTTCCAAATAAGGAAAAAAGAGTGATAACTAACCCCAAGACCTAGAAAATAGAGAAGGGCTGAACAAACAAAACCAAAATCAAACAAAAGACTCGTAAAATCAAACCATAGTGCGGGTGTGTAGTACCCGCCTCTTAATGCACCTTTAATAGTGAACTTGCTTGGTTGTGTCCTCATACATTGTTAAGGACTCGTGTCTTCATTCAGTTATATATATGCTTGATAAAGCTATGTTATTTCATGAACATGTGTGATGTAATGAACATATAGATATGTGAATTCTAGTATGACATGCTATTCCTAGCAATTTATACTTACATTGTAATTGTAAAAAGAGCATTTTTATTAGTATGTTTTTATTTTATCAGACCTGGCATCAGGGGAGACTAGATCCACCAGATCTTCACATAGGACTTTTCCTTCTAGGTAGAGGATTGGAGGACAGACTAGGCATCATGCCTCCCCTTCTTTGAGTTATACTTCTATTCGAAGCTTCTTCTCCTCGGCCTTGGATGCTAGGAGAGTTGGATTGAACTCTTGATGGGGTCACTCGTGGTTCTTCTTTCTCAGGGTTCGTTCTCGTGCTCCCAATGTTTAGAGATTCTTGGGGGTTGCTCATTCCTTCTATTCCCTTCTTTGGATCTGAGTGTGGTTGGTCTTGGCTTTTTGGTCTTTTGGTTGTTTGGCTCTGAGCGTGGTTGCTCTTTGCCATGTTTTATACTATTTCTTTCAGCATTGTTTTTCTTGTTTTTGGAGACCTTTTTGGTTCCCGCTTTTTTTTGACACATTTCTGTAATCTGCAGTCCCTTTGACCTACTTTTGTAGTCATTAGTTGGACATTACTATATTTATCTTATCTTATCTTTATATTGCCATATTTGTTTTACCATGATCCCATTTGGTGTATGTGTAGATTGCAAGATCTATACCATGACTAGTTGAAGGGGGTGTACATTTTTGTGGGGTGTGAATAAGTTGAGTCAATAACTAGATGGATCTTGAGACAGAGGCACCTTGGGGCGAAAAGGGCATCATATTTGGAATCCTTGCAGAAAATGTTTTCCGATGATTTTACACGACACGTTTCAGAGACATCAGAATTTTTGTCAAACTAGATTGAATGGGTTGATTGGGTGCAATGACGTGGAGGTAAGGTGAAGTGATATGTTAATCATGCATCTTTTTTGGCACGTTGATGTGGAAAAAGTGAGTTTTATTTATAAGGAGGTAAAGTATAAAGTTGAAAGCATGACTTTATATAAAGTAAATATAAAGTCAAAAAATGAATGTGGCATTTTTCTTATATTTATCCTTCCAACTTCCCCTATCACCAAGAATGAAATGGAAAGCAATATATGTTAAAAAGTAAAAAATTCAGAAAAAAATTGCTTAGACATATTTGATGGATCAATGTTTCACTTTCGAGCCACACTTTGTGGCCCATCATCAGGTCGAGTACTGACTTATATCATCTTTTCATGAGCATATGGGCTGTCATATCCTTCACCAAATCTGCGCATCATGTTTTGGATAAATATGTTGAGTGTGGAATAAGTTTGCACAATACATATGTTATGGTTATGGGCATCCAATCTGATCTCTCAGCTTTCTTTGACTTGTATGCATAAGTTGGCATTCCCTGTAAGATGCAATGCCTTTATTTGAAACTTTACCACAGATGGATTTTCCCATTTTCCTTGTGAGGGATGGGTGAGAGGGAGGAGTGAGAGATGGGCTACACTTTTTGATTTATGTTTTAGCATATTGATAGGAAGAATGCCAAGTATTCATTTGCCTCCAAGCTACGTTGCAAGATTCGTGCCCCCCTCCCCCCTCGACGCCTTATGTTCGAAGAGGCCTTCGGCATGGGGACATCTCGGGCACACCTGGAGGCATCTCGGAGGTGCCCGTGACCGTGCTGAAAACTTCCGACACGGTTATGGGCACCTTCGGGACACCCCTGGGCATGCTCGGGATTTCTCCAGGCATGCTCGTGGGTTTTCGAGGAGTGTAGAAGGGAAAATTAAAAAAAAAAAAAAAAAAAAAAAAAAAAAAAAAAAAAGAAAAAAAAACCTAAAAAGCATCCACCATCACTCAAACCCTAAAATGTTGATGTTAACCCTATAAAACGAGCCCCTCCCCTCATAACACCACACCAAGTCATCACGTTCTGAAGTGATAGGAGCGATTGCAAAAGCAACGATCATGTCTCTTGGAGTGATAGCATCAGAAATCAGAATTGTTTGTGTAGGGCAGAATTAGCGATCCACAAATTTGTGAGCAGGTAACCTCTAGGTAATGTTTTAATTCTTTTAAGTTTTTTTATTTTCTAAATTTCTATTTCATTTAACATTTTTTGGTTTAATTCTTTTAAATTTCTATTTAGAAATTCTTTTAAAGTTTAAAGTTTAGTTTTTTTAATTTCAAAATTTAATCTAAGCTGTATTAATTTTTAATTTTTTCCGTAAAAATTAAAAAAAATATTATTTTTTTCTATTTCATTAACTATATGAATAGTTTATTTATATTCTTTTAAAGTTTAAAGTTTAGTTTTTTTAATTTTAGAATTTAATATAAGGCTAAGCTGTATTACTTTTTTATCTTTATTTTTTTCGTAAAAATTAAAAACAATAAAAAATGTAATATCTATTTTTTTTAATTTCAAAATTTAATCTAAGTCCCTCATTTTTTTATTTTTCCGTAATTTGTAAATATTAAAAAAAATCAAATGTATATATTTTTTTTCTAAAGTTACTAACCCTAACTTTTGCATATGCTCTTCTCTCGCGTGTAATTGCGATCGTGAGAATCGGAAACCGAGTTAGATGCATTATATTTAATTTTTATTTTTCCTTTAAATATTAAAATTTCAAGTTTAAAATTAAAAAAAATCAAATGTTTACTTTTTTTATCTCAGTTTTTAACCCTAACTTCTGCGTATGCTCTTCTCTCGCTTATAATTTCGATCGTGAGAATCAGAAACAAAGTTAGACGCATTATATTTAATTTTTATTTTTTCTGTAAATATTAAAATTTCAAGTTTAAAATTTTAAAAAAAGCCAAATGTTTACTTTCTTTATCTCAGTTTCTAACCCTAACTTCTGCGTATGCTCTTCTCTCGCTTGTAATTGCGATCATGAGAATAAAAAACAGAGTTATTAATTTTAATTTTTTATAGTTTTGCTTGGTTTTAGAATCTAATTTGATAATTTGATAATTCATAATTAAGATATCTATGGCATCCAGTTCAATGTCAGGGGGAGGGCATGATAAAACAAATCGGGTTGAAACCTCACTTCAAGTGAAATATGACCCTGTCTCCTCTCTTTGAAAACATGTGACGATACTTGAGATCATTGCTGGTGGTGGGACTTGTGTGGATATTCAATGATTGTCATTCCACATACAAATCCTCGTATACTCAGGTCAAAACTCATTTGATTGGGTATGGGCCACCGGGTATCAAAAAGTGTGATAAAATTCTCAAGACAAAAATAGTTGAGTTTATGAAAGAGCAAGAACACGGTGATGCAGCAGTGGCTTTAAGAAGTTGTTTTAAAACAATCTCTCCAAAGAGGCAGATCAGGGAGACCACTCATAACACCTGAATCTGCAAGTCATCCTTTCATTGAAAGTCAAAGTTGAGCTCATTCATTTGCAATACTCTTTGATGATGATGCAGATGCCACTTCACGAAAAAAACCAAAAGGACCATTGGAAAAAGCTTTCAAGGTCACACAGAGGGACATTGCTGATGAGTTGATTGCTATATGCATTTATGCATGTGGGCTGACCTTCAATGTTTTGAGATTGCCTTATTGGCAACAAATGTTAAAAGCGATCAACGAAGCTCCACAAGGTTACAAAGTCCCTAACTATGAGAAGGTCCGCACCACACTCTTGGCCAAAGAATTATAACATATTCACACTTCTTTGCAACAAATTAAAGATTCATGGAAGGATTCAGGGGTGTCCATTATCTCAGATGGATGGAAAGATGCTCGAAATAGGCCTTTGATCAATGTTGTTGCAGTATGCCCTAAAGGGGCAATGTATCTGAAGGTAGTGGATTGTGAGGGTGAAGTGAAAGATGCTCAGTTCATTGCAAACATTTTGATAGAGGCTATTGAGTTTGTAGGCCTCCAACATGTTGTCCAAGTCAACACAGACAATGCACAAAATTGCAGAGCAACTGGGTTGATTGTAGAGGGTAGATACGAGCACATATTTCAGACACCTTGTGTTATCCACTTCCTCAACTTAATGCTGCAAAAGATTGGCAAAATTCAATGGATAGAGCAAGTTTATGTAGAGGCCAATGACATTCAAACATTTGTCACAAATCATTACATGTCTCAGGCCATCTTCAGAAAATTCTCAAAGTTGGAGTTGTTGAAGGTAAAAAATTCGAGAAGAAATTTTTAGTCTTACTTTTAAAGTTCTTAATTTTGAAGTTATAACTTTTTAATAATTAATAATTTAATTCTAGTTGTTTATCAACGTTTATAGTTTGGACAATTAAATTTAGTCTTATTTTATTTTTGTAGATTGCTGAAACTAGATTTGCCTCTCACATGCTCGTCTTGAGGTGAGTTGTGAAGGTGAAAGAGGCATTGAGCAGTATGGTGATAAGCAATGTTTGGGGTGTGTGGAAGCAAGAAAGCACCATTGGCATTGAAAAAGCCAATAAAATCAAAGCATTTATCTTTGATGATAACCGGTGGACCAAGATTGAATATGTGCTCTGTTTTACAAAGCCTATTCTATTTATGATCTGATTTATGGATACAAATGCAGCTTGCATGGGAGAGGTTTATGATAGGATTGATTCCATGCTTGAAAGTATGAGAGGTCATACAAAAAAAATATTTTATAATGAAATCAAGTCTTTGGTCATGAAGAGGTGGAATAAAATGATCACCCCATTATATATCCTTGCTTATGCTCTCAATCCGAAGTATTATAGCAATGAAATACTTTGGCTATCCAATAGGCAACCACCATATGATGATGTAGAGGTTCCAAATGGAACTAGGCAAACATTCAGAAGGCTTTTTCCTGATCCATCTGTAGCTAGTGTGGTCTGCAATGAAATGGGCATGTTTGTAGCTTTAGAGGGCAGCATGGGAGAAATTGAGGCTCTTTTTGACAAATCCAACTTGTCTCCAATCAAGTGGTGGTATGTACATGGCCATAATGCCAAGTACCGACGACCTATTGCGATCAAGATTCTATCACAGGTATTCAATTTGAATTAAATCAAAAAAATTATTAAGTTATTGGCATATTTTTTTTTACATTGTTACAAATTTTAAATTCGAAAATTCTAACAATTAACAACTTTTTTTTCATTTTGTGATAGGTGGCTAGTAATTCTTCAGCAGAGTGGAATTGGAGTATATATGGATTTATCTATTTTGCTAAAAAAAACAAGTTGGCATCCAAGAAAGCTGAGGATTTGGTATTTGTGCATTTCAATTTGCGCCTCTTTTCACACAAGTCTGAGGACTATATGCGAGGGCCTAACAAACTTCGGGATATATTTCTAGAGAATACGGACTTTGGATGCCTCCACATCTACATTTGCCCAAGTTTCATTACTTGGTGTTGATGGTGTCGATGACAATGAAGAGAATTCAACACCACGGGTGGAGAGTGGAGCTAGTGGGAGTGGCATTCATAATTATGAATATGAGGACAATCTAGATGAATTATGATTTATTCTACATTTGCATTTTGACAATTTGAATGTATTTGCAATGTATACTTTGAACATTTTGAAATTTGAAGCAATGAATGAACAAACACTATGTATTTTCAAGTTTTTTACTAAAAAAATGAGTAATATGCATTGTTTATATATATATATATATATATAGAAACGTACCCACAGAGTATCCAAATCAAGGTTCTAGAAAAATGGCGTACCCACGTACCCGAGTCATACCCATACCCGTATCCAAACAACATAGCTTCCAAGTAATAGATAATGATGTTATGTGCAGTCCATGTATTCAGCTGTATAAACATGTTTATTCGCAGCAAGCAATGATTGCAACTGTCATACTATTACGAGGTATCAATCACCTTTGATTAGTCTTATTCATATTTTCCATTTTGGAGAATGAAATGCCCTTGTTGGTAGACAATATTAATATTATAGTTTGTTTGGAGTTTGGTAGTATCCAGTCCAGGTTGGTGAAACTTGGCTTCAGTCCTCTTTGAGTAAATGTCTTATTTTTTCTGTTGAAGTGAGACTTATATTTTTATTTTGTTGATGAGAAACTTTTTTGCTTATTGGGATGCCATGGCTGGCCCTTTCATGTCTGATTCTATTTATGATAAGTTTTGAAATAATCTTGGGTGTCAGGTGCCACCCCTTTTATGCTTCAAAACTTGGAGTTTGACCCATAGGTGCAACTGCATATTGGTCTTTATTATTTTGCATCTTCTTGCTGCAGCGAGCAAGATTGTTTTGAAGCCATGGAAGTGGACCATCAATTTGTGAATATTGGAGAACGCCCAACATGTCGATATGTCCAACCACATAAGAATATGATAGAGATATTATTCTTTTGGAGAAGTCTAACATTACATATTTACAACTGTATATAAGATATCATGATTGATTATGAGGTTAGGCTCTCATCTTGGTTGGGGCCATTTCTTTATGTTTCTTGATTTTTTCATTGTCGTTTTGGCTTTTGGAAATGGATTTTGTTCTATCTTTTACCTTTACGCATACCCTTTAACTCTTAAGCCTTAACGGACGAAGGGAAAGTGAGTTTTAGATGCGCATTGGATAAGAATTGCAGTATGAAACAGTTGGGTATGATATTTTAGGTATGCACATCAGAGTTGAGCAGTGAAAAAATTCCCCTTCCACTCCAAGGTCTTGTGCACTTGCTATGAGAGTGGCCAGGGAGATGGCAGCACAACTTATTAGTTCTGGTATAGATAAAGATGGAATTTGCAGCTCCAAACATTGGTTTTTGGTGCACTAGTTTTTATTCATTTATGCTTGTCTGTACCTTAATTGATATGAAGTAATTGTCTAATGATCATATATTCTTCTTGGTACATTGTGTAATGAAGAAATGTCATATTAATTTGTCTTGGTTACTTATGCATTTTCAGATTTCGAGGCGTGCTGGAGTAGTTCATTGCAAGCGATTAATGCATAGCCTGAAGTTCTCTAGAAATGCTAGATGATGTTGTAGCTTGGAGCTACTGTGTTTCCATGTTTTCATTTTACAAAGTTTGAATAATAATTCTGGGTAGCCAGTCACTTGGTTTATTCACTGGCCACCTTTTTGGCATTTGGCAAAAATCTTTATGGTTCATTGACTGGCTGAATTTACTTTTTTATATTCCATTTGCGAAGGATTTTCTTTAATATCACTATTGCCTTTAAATGGAGAAGGAATTGAAGTATGTTTAAACTCTTAGTTATAGTCATTATGCCTAGCTTGATGGTTTTAAGCTTTTGTTGAATTACCTTTAAACTTGACCTTGCAAAACTTTCTATTCTGAGTGTCATGTATCAAGTTTTTCAGGCGTTTGAGAGAAGAAATATTCCTCATGCTTGCATGAAGCGAATTTTTTGAGGCTGCCCTGCTACAAGTTAATTGACAGTGCCAACATCATTTCAGGTGTTGAAGCGATTGAATAAACCCTAAGATCTTTACATGGTGACAAATTATCATAGACTGTTGGATGTGAAATACATCAACAGTGGAAAAGATGATTTTGTGTGTTAAGTAGTGATTGAAAGCTTATTGCCTTCATAGGGATGAAATGATCTAAAGCTAGATGAATGATAGGAGTGACCTTTCAAGGCATTGGGAAATGCTTTGAATGCGTGTTTAGTTTGTGTACGAAACAATGTTAGAGCTGTTATAGTGTATGCTTGACCAATGATGATAACAACGTTAGAGCTGTTATAGTGTAAGTTTGACCAATGACAAAGTATTTTTGGGGCGTCTTGAGTTGAAACTACACGTGACTGCTTTGATAGTGCAAAGAGTTTTGAACCACCCTATGCGATCTTAATCGACAATGGAAGGCCTAAGTAGAAGCTATTTTAGGCTTTGAGTAAAGTTTTTCAAACAAGTGGAAAGTTTTAGGGTCATTAGATGTGAGGCTTGATCGATGGCCATACGATCGCTTGAGCAAGATAACAATCATGTAACATTTCTTGGTCATGAAAGACTTTAAACGTCGGATATTGATCCAATCAATAGTTGGAAAGGTGTTTTGGAGCTAAAAGAGGAAAGGACACCACATGTGTTCCATTTGTGAGTGTAAGTTTTGTACATTGATAGATCTTGGAGTTGATCAATGGTAGAGAAGCATTTGTGTGATCCACTGTACGCTTGCACAAATAAATGAATGTCAAAGGCGAGAAAAAATTATTAATAGGCAGTAAGTCTATTTAGTTTGAAAAGCTTTTTAAGCTTAACACTAGTGTGAAATTGAGGACTTGGGGTCATGGGGTGGCTTAAACTAAAGAAATCCTTAATTAATAAATAAACTTTTGAAAATCTTGAATTGGTAGACAAGCTTCATGTTAATTAAGTTGTATAAGATTTGATTAAAATAAATCTCTAATTATCAAATAAAATATAAACCAAGCCTTGAAAAAAAAGGAAAATAGTGAGTAGTTGGTCTGCAACGGCGAGTAGAGCGAGTAGTGAGCAACGAACGAGCAACGACAGAGCGCTGAACAGTGAGTGAGGAGTGATTGGTGAGCAACGAGTGGTAGATGGAGAAAATCAGAGTTTCGTGATGGCGCCAAGGGATGCAATGGACAAGGGTGCTTGGGAGAGCTCTCTGGAGTGCTCCAAGTGAGTAGTGAGGAGTGATGTTGGAGACCCAAGCAAAGCTATAAAAAATGGGAGTGCGAAGTCTCAGACGGAAGAGAATTCCCTTATCTTTGTGGATTGTGTCAATGCCTCTAATTCATTTCATGGGTGCAGTGGTTTTTGCAAAAAGAAACTTCTCTCTATCCCTGATTTGGTTCTTGTTCGTATCCGAAGGCAAGAACATTTTGGGTTTTGCAAAGATGGGGGTGGGATTGTGGTCGAAATATCACCAGGGGAGCTGACTGTGGTTGTTTCCTCCCCCGTTGCTCCACCTAATTGGGATTTAGGGCTCAGGTTGTTAAGTCAATTTCGATTTTTGGTCAGGAAAAGGCTTTAACTTTTGTCTCCTTTGGAGATGTTGCAGTAGAATCTTCCATGGAGCCTCCAGAGTTGGTTATTAGCGATGAATGCCTTCAATATTTGGAGATGGAGACTTGAAGCAAATCATTGGTATTTTGGTTCTTGGGGAAGTGGCCTCTTGTAGACAAAATTATTCCCTAGATGAATTCCTCTTCGCTTGAGTTGTCTGCTCAATTACTTTATTAGGTTATGGTTTTGTTTTAGGTCAGTTCACCTTTAGGGAAGACAATTGTTTGGAGAAATGGCCCATGGTTCTTTGAGAAGCGGGGTCTATTTATCAGGGTCCCTTTTTTGATCCTGCTTCGATGGTTATGTTTGGATTCAACTTTACAACTTGCCTCTTGTTTTGAGAGCCCTTGTCTTGCTCCAACAGATGATTTCAAAGATGGGTTGGTTTGTCAAGATTGATAATGATCCACTTAGGGTACACACAAAAACTTCATTAGAATCTACACCATGGTTGATTTCTGTAAACCCATCTCTCACTCTATCAAGGTGGTATCTTTGAAAGGAAACTAGATTCAATTCTTGAACATTGAAGGTCTTCCATTCCGATGCTTCAGGTGTAATTAGGTAGGTCATTTTTAGCGAGTTATTCCTCCAAGCTCCCCCTTGGTTTCAGTGTTTCTCAATTTTTGATTTGGAAAAAGAAAGTTGTGAGCCCTGATTCGACTCTTGGGAAGGTCACTCAGAATTCTCCCAACATCGAGCTTTCCCCATCCTTTGTGGATGGCAGTAAGTTAATCCTGGGTCTGTAGTTACTGCCAGTTCTGCTTCTCCTTTTTGCATGTCGAAACTTAGATTCCGAGTGATGATTTGAATTGCAGGTTGAATGGTTTGAACGACTGTTTGAGTTCAAATTGAGAGGAAGATGGGCTTCAGATGATTGATAGCCCTTTGACTGATAAGGTCGTGTTCAAGGGGATAGTTGGTTCTATCCACCAAAAAAAGGAAACAAATTTGAAGGAACTGGTCTTGGGGTTGGAAGAAGGGCAACGTGCAAATTTGGAAGAAGATAGACAGTCATACCAAGAGATAGTAAAGATTCTGAAGGAGATTGGGTCTCATTTGTAGGATTGACATTGCCTCCCTTGAGCCTCGAGGCATCCATCCAACAAAGGCTCTTTTATCTAAACCAAATTGTGGTGCTCCTAAATGCAGAGGTAGGAAATTGGATGCTGCCAAATTGCAAATGGAAGCTTTGAAGGCCATTGATGGTAGTTCACAATGGACTCTTGGTTCCCTTTATTCCCAAAGGGGAAGGAGGTGGCCTGCTCCTCGCCATTTGGGAGGGCCTTGTTGATGAGTTGGTCTTCAGTTAAGGGCCTACTGTGGGGTTGGGGTATTATTTCGATTTTCAAGGTTCTTTTTTTGCTAGCGGGGAGCTTCTAGACCCTATTGATGGCTAGGTTTAAGGAATTGTCTCTCTTTTGGGTAGCTTCTTAGCTTGAGCTTTTCTCTTTGATCCAAGGTACAACTTGTTGTAATCATTTCGACTCTTTATTTTTTGACTTCTCTTATTGGGAAAGGAACCCCTTCAATCCTTGTTTATCTATAAAAAAAATAATCCAAGCTTTATTTTAAATTTATCTAGACCTAGACTCAACTAGGGGAAATTAAGCAAATGACTAAATTAATGAAACTTTCACACCCAATATCCGTTTTTAGCAAATTGATAGTTTTATAGGTTTTTTGGTCTTCCAAATTGGTTGCTGAAGTTTGTAGGATCTCTAGGTGCATTGAAATGAAAGTTTTATGATAGGACATTTGTTAGAGACCACGAGAATTGAGAGAGTATGCACACATGTATTCACATACGTCATCTCATCAAACGCATGTATGATTGTGGTGTTATATGTAATTCTTTGAAGGAAAACCCTGCTTCACATTTTACTTGCTTTGAATTAAATGTGTTTTTAGTTAGTGGCACAATGGGGTGTTACAAGGTGAAATTCCTTTACACTAGCCATGGAAATCATAAGTTGGAATATTAGCGTCTTCAATGCCTCTAATAAGAGTCTCTCACTGAGCCAATAATAGAGGACGAGAGAGTGGATATTTTGCTATGTCAAGGAATCAAGATTGATGTGGAAGATTTGATCGGGGGTTAAACCCTTAGTATAGAGGGCAAATGAGATAGCAGGTCTTGTCGGAAAAGGAGCAACGAGAGGTTTGGCCATGTTGTGGACTCCTAACAAGTTTAATGGGGTCAAGATGAATTCAGCGAAATGGTTCTAAAATATAATATTAAAGGATTTGCCAGGGATCTTACAATTTTTATCATCAAATGTATATGGACGAATGGAAGCCAACATGAAAAATAAGTGTTGGAAGTCATTTGATCGAAGTATAAATCTACAAAATGGATAGTTGTATAATGAAATCATAAATCCAAGAGAGAAGAAATGAGGAAACAAGCCTCTAGAAAAGCCTATGGTGGATTTCAATTCTTTTGTAATGAATGGGGTCTTTGGGATGTGGAACCAAAAGAATGGCAATTTAATTGGAGCAATAGAAGACAATGGGACCGAGTTATAGAAGAAACATTGGATAGGTTCCTCATAAGTTTAGAATGGTTGTTATTTGTTGTTGCTTTGACAACATGCCCTAATTTCGGCAAAATCAAGGTACGTCTTTTTGTTTTAATTTTGGTCTCACCTACTGCGGTCTAGTGGAGTCTCACATTGCTTGTGCACGGTTTGTTGCTTTGTTGCGTGTGCAGTGATTCTTCGGGCTATATGTCGTTTTTCGTATGTATTTGAGCCTCGAAACCTGCTTTGTTGCATCACATGAGTCCGTGTGATGAATTTTCATATATGGCACTTTTCCTGGGAGTGAACGATTGATCTGTTTTTTGTTGGCTGGCTTAGTTTCCTGATCAGGGCTTTGCAAGATGGCCATGTGTTTTCGGTAAATAATCGTGCCATGAAACCTTCTTTATCATGTAGAGTGGGTCAAAGCAATACACTTTCATATTTGGCACTTTGTCTAAAAATGTGTTTTTGACCTCTATTATTAGGTATGAGGTGACATCTCTAGGCGTGAATTGGTTTGTGTTGGGTGTGCAAGTTGTTCTCAAAAAGAGCAAAGTCAGTGAAGGGGTAGTGCAAGTTGGGCTCACATGGTGCAAAATACATGATGGCCTAGAAAATGCAAACTAAGTGAAATTGTCTTCATAAAGGTGTGCACAGTGAGCTTGGAAAGGGTGAGTTGGCCTTGTTTTATGTTCAGTGGGCTCCAAAGGGGCCACATTGGTCAAAGCTCAATTAAGTGGTAATGTGACAGAGTCCAAAATCAACGAAGTGGTTTAAACCTTATGCCAAGTGTAAGTGTTCAATGTGCATGGCCAAGATGGCAAAATTCATTGTTATCAATAACCACGTAGTGAGGGAATTAAATGATCTACTTAGTGTGAAGTGTGCATGCCAGGTGCGAAACACACAAAACAGTCTAGGCCAGGTATGCAAATTGTGCTAGTCATACGTGGAAAGCGTGAAACTCACAAGTAGACTGACATTGGGGGCTTTGCGATGGTGTGGGTCCCACAAGTAGAAAATGGAATTGTAAAACCTGTGGCTTCTATGACTTAATTGTGTTGTTGGTAAATGTCGCATTTATTTTAGTCCTGCTTATTTTTCACCAAAACATGACATTTTATTGTTTCCTTTTGTAGAGCTGAGCATGGAGAGGAGATGCACCCAATCAAGAAGAGTATTCTTCCAAAGGACAAAACTTGCCATAGCCACCTAATGTGGGTGGAAAAAACACGAAGCACATGGGGTGATTTTATAATCAATGCAGTCTGTGCAAAAAGTGCAGGTCAGTTTTCCAGGCATATCTTTCAAACCGCTGATTTGTTTCGCATGATGTTTGTGGCATTGGATAGCTGGTTTCAGAATCTTCGCAACGATGTTGGTCTCCAGTTGGAGAAGCACAAGACCTAGGACCTGTCAGTGTTTTCGTCTTGTGGTTTTGTTGTTGATGACTTGGACAAAAAGGGAGTGCACTGTTCATGACAAGTTTGCCAACCATTCGAAGGCTGCCATTAGTGTTTTTTGGCCTTTGGTGCTTGGAGAAACGCCTCCATTCCTTGAAAGCATCCCTTTGGTGGGTGGATCCCATTAAATTCATCAACTACTTTTGGAGGGAAATGGCCATTTGGTCAATGAACTGAAATTATATAAATACCCAGCCAAAAGACTTTCTGTGGGCTGGTTCATAATTTTTTGCAAACTAGGGTAGAGGACCATGCCATTTTTTTTCTGCATTTCTTGCTTTCTTACTTAGTTTTTCCTTTGATCAATGTTGTGTTGAAGCTTTTTTCTTTATTTCACTTGGTTATGGTGGATCCAATAATGTGTTTTTCATGCAATATTTTTAATACAAACACTGTGAAGACAACATGCTATTCATTTATTGCATGTGTATATGGTGGATTTGTTCTTTTTCTTCATGGTTGGAACCCTCAAGCCTCTTGCATCTTCTTTGTTCATGGTTGTGTGTATATTGATCATGCGACATGTTGATTTCACGGATGCCATCTACAACCATTCAAACAATGGGGAATTGACTTTGTGGGACCTATCAATCCTTTGTCCAAGCTGTCCAATGCTAGGTATATTATCACTACAATATGTTACTTTACTAAATGGGTCAAGGCAGCTGCTACTCCAAGCTGTAGTGCCAAGAATGCTACAAAATTTTTATATGAAAATGTTATAACAAGGTTTGGGTGTTCATAGAAGTTAATGAGTGATAAGGGAACACACTTTTTAAATAAAACTATTAAAATCTTGACAGAATGATTCATGATTTCGCACCAAAAGAGCTCAACTTATCACCCTTAGGCAAATGGTCAAGCAGAAGCATCTAATAAGGTACTAGAGAAAATGCTCCTAAAGATTTGCAATGTACAACGTGACGATTGGGAACATCACATTCCAACTATATTATGGGTGTACAAAACTAATTTCAAACATGTGATGAGGCACACTCCGTTCCAATTGGTTTACGACATGGAAGCCATCATGCCTATGGAGTATTTGGTATCTAGCTTGCAAATTGTGATTAACACTTGGCTTGGGGACAAAGAATTCTTGGAAAATTGTTTGATGGAGTTAACTCGCATGGAGGAAACACGAAGGATGGTTGACTGGAATCAAGAAATGCACAAGCGAATTTAGAAATCATGGCATAATTGCACCCTATGAACTAAGGAGTTTCACCTAGAGTAGATGGTCTTACTCTATGAGAGCAGGTTCCATGTGCACCCACGCAAGTTGAGAATTAGATGGAAGGGCACATACATAATCCATCATTTGGTAGGACAAGGCATCATAGCATTGAGAGATCTACAAGGAAACATCCTCCTCAATTGAGTAAATGGTAGTAGGCGCAAGCCCTACTGCAATTGAGCTTAAAAGAAAATAATGCACCAATAAGTGTTGTATAACACAAAGTAGTTTAGGATTTTACTTTTGTTTTTCTTTTTCGTAGGTTCTGAAGACACAACTTGGAGAGTACGCATAAATACAATAATAAAGAATACAATGTTGACGAAGAAGTGAATATATTGGTACCAATATCAATTGATCATGTATATCATCCAATTCAGTCGGTAAGACAATTCGCTGTCAAACATGTGTAATTTGCAATATGTCGTGTCCTAAGAAAATGCTAGTCTCTGTTGTATAGGCTAAAACAACATATGGTTGGCATCAAAAGTACTTTTTGAGTACATATTTGAGTTCCTTTCAAAAAATTAGACAAGTTTAAAAAATAGAATGTCATTTCGAGTTCAAATGCAAAAGTTATGGCCTCCGGAAGTTAGTGGACTTTCTTGCAAGTCAATCTTTGACATTGGACTGTAGATCTCGGGAGCCAGCTGTATATCTTTGGAGCCACGTGTATTGGGATGGTTACAAACGTTTCTTTTTTCCTTGGGCGGTTGAGTTGAGCTTCTTGGTAGGTTCAAAGGCTGGGAGAACATAAATATAGGGCTTGGCAGGGCAAAATACATCAAGAGATATCCAAGATCACGAGAAAAGATCAGAAGATTAGAAAACAATAAATCCATTGAGATCCATTCAAGGACTAGACAACCGAGATAGTTGAGTTCAATAGTTGGAGCCTACACAATTGAGATAGCTGAGTTCAGTAGTTGAAGACGACACAACTGAGATAGTTGTGTTCAGTAGTTTTTCCTGCTTGAGAGGAAACTCTTCCACCAAATATTGCAAAGATCATTACAAGTATGCGAGCCATGAGGTTGGTTTCCTTGTAAGCTCAAGAAGACAAAAAAGCTTGTAAACTGTAGAACATAGTGGAAATGAGGAAGCATGGCTTTACTCTTGTTGTAGTTTCCTCACATTGAATTTCTCTAGGGTATGTCTTGTGTTATCTCTCTTTGTTTTTGATGTGTTTGTTTCCTTTACTTGCAAGTTTCCATTCCTTCAACTAGGCTCATACACCAAACACTTGAGAGAGCTCAAGACTTGCTCATAAAGGTTAAAAACTTCACCTTGGTATTGCACCTCTATGCAAACATTTCGATTGCAATCATGTATGGAGTATTAACACGTTTAGAGTATGGAAGAATATATGCAATGGATGTAGCATGTGGATATTGTATGTGAAGGGTTGTATATTCTTTTGTATACTGTAGATGTTAGTCATAAGAGCTGGAATACATCTTGAGACATCATTTTGGGTGTTGATCTATGGCAAAGAACTTGAGAGCAACCCCTTGACTTAAAAGGTTTTGTGTTGGTGAAACTTAGAGAGGAATATCTAACTAGTTTAAGGATCATCAATGGCAAGGTTAGATAGGGTTCGTGAGAGGAATGTGAGAAAGCCTCACAAATCAAATAAGGCTGGGAACGGTGTGCTAGTGACCAAGCAATAACAAGGCAAGCGAACAAAAGACTAGTTGGTGGTAAAAGGCAAAAGGGTGGATAATAAAGAGGACAAAAAGAATATCGTGCGGATTAAATAAAGGTAGATCTTTTGAGCAAGTAGTTAATGTCTAAAAGTGGAAAGTACTTGAAAAGAAAACGGTGATGCATAACATTACTCATATCGAAAAGGAAAAACCACGAAAACGGCCGTGTGAACTCATCAAATATTGGCAGTATTAAGGCACACACGAGTTGGTGTGTGAACCAACTTAATGGATTTGTACAAGGCGGTGCGATTTTTGACTATCAATCCAAGAGGGGTGAATGCAAAAGCACACTTTGCTCAAATCACAAATTTTTTCCTTCTACTAGCTAAGCAAAATTTATTTGTAGAAAACCCTAGATTATGCAGAATCGCCAACATAGTGAAAAACAAAAGGGGGAACACAACATTCACCGAACGAAATGGTCGTGCATCAAATTCTAGTTCCTTTGGTTAACTCACAAAAGGAGGAGATGGGAATTGGCTTGTCATTGTGACAAGCTAGATGGAATGATCTCGAACCAGTTGAGTTCATTGATGCTGCGAATAGAATGGTTTTCCCAACCACAAGAAGTCACATTTGCCTAGGGAGTTGCATTGGCCCAAGGAGCTGTGGCCCTTCTTCATCCATTATGAGGGTCAAATGCCTAGTGACTGGTCAGATTGCTTACGTTTGACCATAATGATGAACTGATGATGACCTTCCTGAGCAAATACAATAAGGTAGCCATTCGGCTCTCACTAGAGATTAAAATCTACATCAATGCCACAACTGAAGCGCAAGCCACAATTTTATCGACAAGGGGAAAATCACTCCAAGCCTACAAGACAACAAACTATCCCTTTTGATCGAAGATATGGGAACACTGTGCATGGTCAACCAATCTATGTGTTCTTAGAAATGTCATGGATTATCTTGTGACCATCATAGTTGGCACCAAGCTGCACAATGGAGGGATGATAAGAATTCACGAGCTGCAAAAGCCACTGATGTTACCTCTCCCCTTCATAGATATGCAACAAGCAAAAGCGGCCAAAAGAGGTTGGTTGCATGAAGCGCTCCACCATTGCAGTTAGTAACGCTAGGCGCTGAGCTGCCACAAGTTCAAGTGCCAAAAAGGACCCAAAGATCAATGCCTTGGCTCAACGACTCTAGAGTGTCGACCATCATAGCAGAGATCAATTTGGACCCACCAAGTGTCACATCGGGCAAAGTTTACTAGTTGCTGGTCGAGGATATGAAAAATGAGAAATATGATGAACAAGAGGAGAAATAATGGTTCTATTAAAAGACCATCCAAACAACTCAAATATGCAAGGACGTTCCACATGGCTTCATTGAAATCCCACCTCCTCCAGAGTCCATTAGGGTGGATATGGTGGCGGAAGAAGAGCAAACTTGGCACAAGGTTTAGGTCTTATTTTCAAGAGAGGCAACTGACTTAGGAGTGCAACCACATGTGAGCACTACTGCATAGGATACACAAGCAACTGTGGAACAACCCCAAGGGGTCAAATGAAAGGCTAAGGACCCACTGTACCCCAAATGGTTGAGAGTAGTGAAGAAGAAATTGATGTGGCAAAAAGCCCATTGAAGACACTGGTTTCTAAAACCTTACACGCTAGGAGCTATGAGACATCACACAATAGTTTTAGAGTAAATGGAAACATTTGCAGTGTCTAGAGCTACCCTTGAGGAGCCACAACACGAATCTTTAATGAGGGAAACCCAATCAAAGGCTCACAAGAATCAGAGGTTGGTCCACAAGCTTCCTAGACTAAGACAACTGTTCCCAAGCACCACACTACACCATTTGCGTAGTCTACTCCACCATCACCACCATAATCCACCCTCCATCTTTCCCACCTCCAAGTAGATCACTCTCACCCCATTTTCCTGCAATGCACAATGGACTCCTGTAGGTCCAGTCACTAGTGCATCTTGGAATAACAATGTGCAACAACAAGAAGCACATGTTGATTAGCCTCTTGGCCAAGAATGCTTAGATCAGCTTCAACCACAAAGCTAAGCAGAAGAGAAGTCAGCTAGAGACACTGTGAAGGCACACACAAAGGAAGACAAAGGCTGAGGAGAAGGCCCAAAAAAAAGGAAGAATTGCTTGAGCAACAAAAAAAGGCCGTTGAGGAAGCAGAGAAGGAGAATGCTTGACGACCAAAGGAGGAATGGAAGAAGGTTGTAGCGGATCAAGCAGCCAAAGAGGCTAAAGATAAAAGGCTTGAGGACCTATGCCAGTAGGAGGATTCATAGAAAAAGGCCGTTGAAGAACAAGCAAAAGCAACAAAATTCACAACTAAAAAAGTTGAAAGAAACAAAGAGGAAGACAAGGAGGAAGAGCAAGAGAAGGAGCAGGTAGAGGCAAAGCATAAAAATAAAAAAAGAAGAGACACAACAAGCTCGCATTCTGCAGGCAACCTTAGGCCAAGCCCTATCAACATTAGGCCAAGGTGTGCAAGAAACAACACAACAACAATAGGGTTTAGACACAAAACAAATGGAAATGGTTGAAAGCTAGGTGCAACCTTTAGGGACTTTTGTGGATTTTGGTTCAACAAGAGTGAGCTTGCATGGAGAAGGCTCATAGGGCTGAGAATATACCAAAGGGTCGTAGTGGTTGGACATCCAAGCCCTAATCACCAGGAGCCAAACCCTCGTGTTACTTGTGGCATAGCCATGCCAACCATCAACAACACCTTCACCTTCAACAATGCAACTCCCTATAACTGTTGGGCCTCAACCGGTCACCCTAGATGCAACACAACTTACTTTGGATAAACAAATTGAAGGTGGCACAACGTTCCATGCATCAATCACACAAGTGGCCAGCCAAATCCAACAAAAGAATTACTACCTCAAAGTCGAGAATGATGAGCTACATGATCGCCTTGCCAAGGCCAAAAAGATAATTGATGACACCTGCCCTACTTTGGTACAAGTCTTAGGCGGCCAGGTTATGTTAGAATCACTCTAGGTTACAACCTTCATATCCAAGCTTGCGTAGGATTGGGCAACCACACAATGCATTCAACAGATAAAAGGACAAGTGCGAAAGCTTCACATTGGAGTTGATGCCATATTCAAATTTTTGGGGGAATATGACAAGGGATGGATTTTGCTATGACACACGCAAGGCGAATTTCACACCAACTCTTGGATTGGAAAGCACAATACCAAATTGCCTTGTAAGAGATTAACGATGAGTTGACCAAAGTTGATAAGTCATATGCGTTAATGACAGGGAAGGCAATGCCAATACAAATGGACATTTCTTTGCAAGAGCAACTCAACTATAGGGAAAAAGTTATGGAGTGCCTACGGGTATGGGAGTTGGAAATCCTATGTAGCACATTTGCAGGTGTGTAGACACACTTATTTGTTGAAAGAACGAAGCACATCATGTAGGTTGTCCAAAAGAAAATTGTACAACATCGGCCATTGATTGAGGAGGCAAGTGATGATGATGTACAAGGCATCATGCAAAGCTTGGCACACTTGCGCACACTATTCTCAATGGCAAGGGATGCACTGGGGGATTGAACCACCTATAAGGCAGATTTGGGCAATATCTTATCTTCGTTCAAAGATATTCAAGATGAACCTCAATATATTGTGCTTAAGCATCATCAAGATGCTGCAAGCAAAGATGATCACTAAAGCACTGCAACTACGACAACTTCTTCCATCACAACCAACTCCGCGATAGGGCCCTAGCAAAGCATCTAACACAACAACATCTGCATCAATTTCCTCGACAACTTCATCAACTTGTGCGCAACCTACCCAACCATCTCCTTCACGACAATGGTGCCAATGCCATTGCTATTATAGTAAGGTTTGCAATTCCACAACTTTGATCAAATTTGGCTTTAGCAACAATTTTGTGTGGAAGAAGACTTTGTGAGCAGGGCAGGAAAGTTGAAACTAGTAATGGGTGGTCTTCTCGTTACACCAACCTATTGAAAACCTATAAAGGGCGGTAGATTGGTATGCTACTTAGTTGAAAATATGAAAGGGTGGCTAAGTAGTGTGCAAGAAGTGACACTTTGAGCGGAACTACCACCAAAGCTCTTTCACATCTCAGATGTTACAAAGCTCAAAGCAACTCCCCCTATGTATAGAAATCAGATTTCAAACATTTGGGCTTTGTTAGTAGCTTTGTCTCAGGACAAGAAAACTGTCTAAGTTTGCGAAAGTGTTAGTAGGAAGATACAAAGTATATTTTGCATGCATTTTGTAAAAGTTTTTATGTGCGACAAATGTACAACTTAGTATATTTTGTATAATGTAATTGTTCATGTAAGTCAATGTAATGAATGGAAGATTGAATGTTTACCTCATATTGAACATAAGAGAAAACAAAAGGTCAAGAAGGGAAAGAGTCGTGTTCTGTTCAAAGTCTATAAATATCCAACATGTGTAAAGGGATATGTTAGCTCTCTAAAATAGTTTTTGAATTCAATACAAGTCTTTAATTTTTGAGTATTCACTATTATCTTGTGTATTGACTATGTCTTCTTTGTGAAGTAATGTATTCTCATTGTATCTTCTAATCTAATTTGGCCTATGTATTGAGACATACACTTTTGTTCTATGCATAAAGATAAGGTGAGCATGGTAATTTGTGCTATATTATATATGTAAGCAATTTTGAAGAAACTTTTGTGTATTTTAGTGTAGCTTATAATCCATATGACTTCTATGATCAACTTAATTTATTGTGAGTTTCGTTGCAACCGATAAGACTACAACAATTAGCATGTCTAATGAAGAAATCTAGGGACCGCTACTAACAAAAAACTAGTGCAAAAGTCATTTTCAATATTATATTTAATGTCGGTTAACATTAGGGCTTTAAATTGCTATATGATGTGGTTGAATTGCTGCTATTGTTCACAAGTGCAAACAACTTGCAAAGGAACAATCATTTACAAATAACCGTCCCCATCATTCATCAACAAGTGAACATAGTTGTCCTGTAGCCGTGGCCAGTTAGTATTTGATTTGTGCATGGGTCTAAAGTTGAACCATAGGCACTCTGTTTGTTGGCTTTGAACGTTTTGCGTGGGTCTTCGTTTGAAAATTCTGTGTGGGTTTAAACCTTGGAGGGTTTTCTAAATAGGGTCGATGACTCTACAATTCCGTTGATCTCCATTACATCACCATTGAGCCTCTACCTTCAAGGTATTTAACATTTATCATTTCGTTTAAACTTTAGTAATGGTTATGTTTTATATTTTATATTATATTTTCTACGTTATGTTTAGCCTTTAAAGTTTAGGTAATGTTATATATGTGTTATACTTAATTTTTTTTAAATAGTTACTATTCATTACTAATTAAGTTTGTAATATAGTTAGTAATGGTATGTGGTATTTAGCTTAGGTTATTTATTATTATTTTATTTATATTTTTACCTTGTTAAAATATATGTTGAGTCAAAGGATTTTATGAGCAATTTAATTACATTATTTATTTATTTACATGTAAAAATTTATTGAAGTTTTTTATGAGAAATTTAATTAGATTATTAATTTTTGTGGGATCTTTAATTTTTAATATATATTAGATTTTAATAAGTTTTAAGTTTTTAATTAAATTTAATTAGTTTTTATTAGATTTTAGATTTTCTTAATTTTTATTAGGTTTTACTAGTTTTTAGAATCTCATTTGATTAGTTTTTTATTTAATTTTTTAATAAGTTTCGATAAGGTTTTAGGGTTTTTTCTTTTATACATATATTTTTTAGCATTATCATTAATTTTTTAAATTTCTATTGTTTATTTATTTTTATTATATTCACTATTTCTAAAACATGTAGATTCAAAATTTAATTTAGTGACACTCCCAAAATTGAAAGTTGAGGGATGAAAACGCTTTACATACGACAGTAGTAATATCACATTGCTTGTGTAATCGTCCATTTGTTGGGAGTATCACAAGGGTAAATGGACCACCTACGTGGCATCTCAGTGGGTGCGGGAGGGGGTGTTAGTGCATTCCCAAAAGAGACTCCACAGATCAATGCTGCGTTAGAGAAAGACCAAGCCTCTTCGATCATAAGAAGGCATAAATCAACACAAAAATAACAAAGAATTCAAGTAGAAATGTCTAGTTTTACCACACCTTTTATGTCTTCCTCTTCAAACACTCCCAAGGCCGCAACAGGGGGATCAGAGAGTGCAACTTTGAACAAATTTTGTAAACATATAGAGAAACATGTGGATGATACATTGGCCGACTTGTTTTATTCAAGTGCCATTCCATTCAATGTAACCAAGTTTCCACATTTTAAGAAAACAATTCAAAAAGTTCCCGAGTTTGGCAAATAGTACATGCCTCCTACTTCAGAAGCTTTAATGACAACTCTTTTGAATAGATCCAAATAAAATGTGACTAATAAATTGGTAGTTGTCAAAGCCTCTTGGAGTGCATTAGAGTGCACCATATTGAGCGATAGATGGTTAGATATATGTCAGAGGCCATTGATCAATGTTTTGGGGGCTTGCCTCTAGGCATAGCATTGTTGAAAATAGTTGACGCCATTATCTACCAAAATACCTCTTGAGTATATTTTAAAAATATTAGAGGAAGGCATTCTTCAAGTGGGTGTAAAGAATGTGGTTGAAGTTGTCTTTCATAGTGCCGCAAATTGTGTGGGTGCTGGAAAGCTGATTATGGAGAAGTACCCACAAATATTTTTGAGCCCACACACAACCTATTGCCTGATTTGCTGCATCATGACTTGCCTAAATTTCCATGGGTGTTTGAAGCAATTAACAGAGGGAGAGCAATTGCAAATTTCATTAGAAACCACTGCCCCACATTGAACATTTATAGACAATGTGCATCTAGAGAGTTGGTGAGACCTTGTGAAACAAGATTTGTCTCATTTTATCACTTTGAAAAGAGTGGTTGAAGAGAAAGCAACGCTAAGGTCAGTTATTTGTTCCAATGAGTAGGGAAATTTAGTTCTTTCTAAAGGTCTTAAAGGAAAGAATATAGAGAAAATAATTATAAACAACAATTTATTGGAAAGTGCAACAAAGGTTTTAAAAATGTGTGAATTGATTGTGAAAGTGATTCGCATGGTTGATGGTGATAGACCTTGTCTTGGTATGCTTTATGAAAGCATGGACTGTTGTAAGAAAACCATTAAACAAACATTTAATCATATGGAAGTGGACTACATTGAGATATGGGTTACAATTAACGCAAGAGGAAAATGACACACACCTCTTTGCATACAGTAGCTTGCTATTTGGAGCCTAATCTATTCCATATACACAGATAGGGTGATAGTGAAATCATGAGGGGGCTTTATGAAGCCATTGGGAGGTTTGAACAAGATCTATAAGTTGCAAGTCAAATTAGGAGTCGATGTTGGACATACTTGTTAGTAGAAAAGATGTTTGGAATACCAACTGGTAAGTATGATATGTCATGTCCGGACATAGGTGGTGGAGTAACTTTGGAGTAGATACTCGTGAACCACAACACGATGTTTGTAGACTTTTGAGTCAGGGAGCAAGTTCATCAGCGTGTGAAAGGAATTGTAGTTATTTTGTTCGTATACAATTAAAGCAGCAAAACAAGTTGTTGTCTGGGATGTTGGGAGATCTTGTTTATATTCACAACAATTTGCATTGTGTATGCAGAAAATGACAAGATTCGTCAACTTCATCATCACAACTCCAACCTATTTCAAAAGGCATAGTAGATGCAAATGATCCTGACTTATTTTCACAAGATGAATTCAGTGGTGAATCTAATGATACTGATATTGAGCCATTTTAGACAAGTGCTCTTGATGTTTTTGAGCTTTGTTGATGTAAAATGTTGGGAGCAATTCATAGACGTTTGAGAATAGTGTTATATGCTTTAGAATCTAGACTATGAAAATTTGAAAACAGAGACCCTCTTTAACATTGCGATTTCACATGTTGGTAATGTTCTATTTTGATCAACTTATCATGATGTATATATTTTGACATAATTTTACTTAGTTTTTGTAGCTATTTGGTAATATTCATTTATTTGGAAATTCTTACACACTTACTTTTTTATTTTGAAACTAAAAATAATTAGAAAAACAGGTTTATATAATTCGAACTTAAATCACTATTTTTTTTCCCGAATTTTATTGGCTGCTGAACTTGTTCTGAATTTTGTGCTCATCGAACTCAAACACGAACCTTGTGACTTAGGGCCTGTCGATTTTAAAGATTTTATGTTTTGAGAGCACTTCTATGCTTGAGAAGCCATTTAAAACTATTCTTTCTTTAAATTTTTACAAAGTCTACAAAACAAATCCCCTGATTAGTTAAAACTTAATGGCCATATTTGACTGTCCGGTTCATTACTAGTGAAAATGAGTCAAATACATAAATTTTTAAAAAGGATAGTTGTCTGGACAGGGAAATCTGTACCTATTTCTGTTATCATTTCCACTTAACATCGAAACTGATTTTTTTAACCGTGGTGCCCATTGTGCTTTATAAAGACAGATCCTAAATGATGTAGAATCTCTCTAATTTCATGTAGTTCAGGGTGTGAGTATTTATAGCTGGATGGCCTTCTATCCTCCCACAGACAGATTGTGGCACCATCACCTATTTTTGAATTAAGATTCTTGCTCAAAAGAGTAATACCTTTATATAAAAAATTGGCTGTACCAGACTGCAGTTGCCGCCACTCTCTGAATAAAGGTTTACTATTTGCAGATTGCAAATATTTATCACGGCTTATTGTGCTCCATAGTGTGAATGGTTCTTTCCAGTGTCTCCAAGTAGCTGTCATTGCCAAGGCCTTGCTGAAATCTTGCATGTTTTTGGTTGGCAATCCTCCTTTCACTTTTTCATGACATATTTTTCCCCATGAAACCAAAGGATTATGTGTGTATATATATATGTATATATACACACACACACACATATAATTTCATTGGATACCAATTAGTTCATCCTCAATCCCAGTTGTTAGTGGGAGAAATTTGAGAAGATAGACTAGGATCACCTGGAGTACATCTTTCAGCATCTGATATTTATCTGCAAAAGAAAATCTGCGCGGTTTTTTCCACATTTGCTGGTTTGTGTTATTCCATAGAGCCTTTGTCATTTTGAGGTGAATTGAGAAACCTAAATATCTCAGTGGAGGAACAACTTTGAAAGTAAGAATTTTTATTATTTCCTTTTTTTTTTCCGGGCAACAACTACATTGACAAAAATGACATGGGATTTGTCATAATTTGTTTCCTGTTCCCAAGCTAGCTGGAAATCACATATAATGTTGTGCAAATCTCCTATCTCAAGGAAGAACAATAGGAAACAGGAAAGTCTCGTCAACAAAATGAAAATTTGTGCATCGATTTGCCCTCCACAACACCAAGTCCATTAATATGGCCCTTAATTTTTTGCTTCTGCAAGCTGCCGAACAAAAACTTCTCACATTATTATGAATAAATAAGGGTTGATAGGGTCACCTTATCTGATACCCAGGGTGGAAGAAAACGGTGGACCTAAGTTCCTACTAATTGAAACTAAGGAGAAAGGAGTTTGTATGTAGATATGTATCCATTCAATAACCAATGTATTGAAACCAAAGGCCTATAATGTAGAATGTGTGAGAATCCAGTTACATCTATCAAAAGCCTTTGAGACATGAAGTTTGATAAGGAACCTTGGCTGATGTTGAGTGTGTAGAGAGTGCAATATCTCTTGCACTAAAACACCGTTATCCTTGGTTTCTGTCCAAGCACAAAGGCTGTTTATGAGGGAGAGATATTTTTTGCAATAGGGATTTGATTCTCACTGAATTTATTTTGGACAAAAATTAATATCATTATGTAGAACAATTGGATGAAATTGATCTATGTTTTCTGCCTTGGATTACTTGGAAAAAAGAACCAGCTTTGTGGCATTGACATTTTTGAGCATTTTATTTTTCCATGATTCTTCCATTATCTCTAGTAGGCCTATCTTGATAATATCCAATATGTTTTGTAGAAGAATGTTGTGAATCCATCTGGGTTTGGGGGCCTTATTGGGGTGGAAGGAAAACACTATCTTTGATTTCCTTTTCTATGATGGGCCCAAGAACAACGTTGTTATCCTTTTTCATAGGACGAGTTATGAACTTGCATCAGACGAGTTATGCCTTAGGAGATGGATCTTGAGGAGTTTGGTTTACAGGGAGTATCAATGGATAGAAATACTCTGGTCATAGCTTATGGGAGGCACCTTCTCTAGATGGGGGAATCATAGAGTCCACACATCTTCAACGGGCTTCCTTGTTTCCCAAATTCTAGTAGATTCACTTGTTTCCCCCATTGGGGAGGGGGAGTGAGCATAGTGGATTATGTTTTCACTTGCAGATCCCTCATCCCCCACATCCAGGGTTTCCTTCTTTCCCATCAACTCCTACTTGCTGACCATGCTACCTTGACTTTCACCCTCCATGTTACTTCTCAGTCCTATCGGGGAAGGGGAAGGGGAAGGGGAAGGGGAAAGGGGGGTGGGGGAAGGTAGCCAGCATAGTGGATTATGTTCTCACTTGCAAATCCCTCACATCCCCCACATCCAGGATTTCTTTCTTTCCCATCAATTCCTACTCCCTGACCATGCTACATTGGCTTTCACCCACCATGCTACTTCTTAGTCCTATCTCCACTGCCTCCCACTATGCCCCCCAACGATCGCCACACTAGAATTTACTTTGATGATGAGTACACCATTGACTATGTTGCATGACTCTCCTAATTTATGTTTGGATACTATTCCCATATTTTTCCCATTGTGTAATCCATGTATAATTTTTTACGTCATGACCTTTGGGACGCAACCATTGATGCATGTCCCCACATTGTACACTACTCTAGCTCACCTCATCCCCATGGGTCATGATTTATGAATTGTTGGAATGATGACAACTGTAAATCCCTACATCAGAGATTTCATTTTTCCCTAGCTCCACTTGTAGAGATTATCGATGTCTTTTCTTACAAAAGAAATATTTCTTACATGTAGATGACTTCTCTCCTTGTTATGCGAGTGTAGTGGATTATGTTCTCATTTGTAGAGCTGTCATCCTCCACATCTGGGATTTCCTTCTTTTCCATCAAATCCTACTTGCCGATCATGCTGCCTTGACTTTCACCCTCCATGGTACTTCTCACTCATATTCACCGCTGCCTCTCCCAACACTCACCACACTAGGATATACTTTGATGATGAGTACACCATTGACTATGCTACCTGACTCTCCCAATTTTTGTCTGGATACTATTCCCTTACTCTTCCCATCGCGGGAGTCCACATATGGTTTTTTACGTCATGCTCTCCGGGACGTAGCACTTGACTCTTGCCCCCACATTGTGCACTACTGTAGCTCACCTCATCGCCATGGGTCATGCTTTATGAATTGTTGGTATGACAACGATTGTAAATCCCTGCATCAGAGACTTCCATGACCCTCCCTACATGCCCCCCACTCATAGAGATTATTGATGTCTTCTTTGATGAAAGAATTGTGAGTTTCTTATGTCTAGATGACTTGCTGTCCTCCACCATCCTTCTAAGACCTTTTGGCATTCTCCTCCCGAAGAAAACTCACCCTTCTGACATCGACCCCCATGCTAGTTTTCTTTATGACATCCTAGACCAATCCACTGTTATTGTCTCCACTCCAACACCATCTTCTATTGTTTTCTCAATAGATATAGTCAGGAGGGCTGTCTGAAAGTTGTGTACCAGCAAAGAAATGGATTGCAAGGGCCCCTCCAGGCTGAGTTCCTCAAATATGGTGTGGATTCCCATGCCTCCTCATTGACAAAGCTGTTTAATGAGGTTGTTTGCTCGAGTTTTCCTTGTACTTGGTCCCAACACAATCCATTCCATTTATAAGTTTGAGGATAGCTCCAACCCTAGCATCTACAAGAGCATTATGCCATGGTGTTAGAGATGCAACTTCTAGAGCACTTGGAGAGAGACAATCTTAGAGCAGGCATCATGTTGGCTTCATGAGAGAATACCAATCTATTGACCACTTCTTGGCACTCTGGGTTATTATTGAGGAGGCTTGTCATCGGTCTTGCAAAGTATTTTGTTGTTTTATATATTTCTTGAAGACCTTTGATTTGGTTTTGAGACATCTACTTTTTCTGAAGTTGCATCATGTTAGCATTCCAGACTCTCTCATTACTGTTGCTTGGAGGCTTTGTGAGATATTTTTCGGGCAATCTTGTACTTCTCGCAGTCTTTCTAGCTTTATGAAGAGTACCATTGGTGTCAAGAAAGGATGCCCTATCTCAGTGACCCTCTTTAGCATTTTTACATTGATGAACTATAGGATTTTCTACGACAACATACTCATATGGATTATGGTTACATTTTACATGGTGTGGTGATAGCCATACTTCTTTTTGTCGATTACATTGTTCTCTCACTCTGTTGATGTATTACAAAGACAACTTAATGTCCTTGTTTTTGTGAGATTCGTAAGTTGGTGGTCAACCTTAGCAAAACTAAGGTCATGATATTCAACAACTCAAAGATGCCATTTCTTGACTCCAGTTCTATCACAAAGGGAACCTCTGGAGATCACATCAGTGTACACTTAATTGGGGGTCTAGTTTTTCGGATTGTCTTCTAATATGATGCTTGCCTCTCTATCACGCCTTTACAAGGGATATGCCCCCCTTTAGTCTTGAAGTGCATTAGATTCACTCCCAAAATATTCCTTCGAAGATGTGCCTCTTCGATGCAATCATCAACCCTATGGTTTTGTATGGGTTTGAGGTTTGGGGACCTAGTTTGGGGTCTATTGATTGGGCTCGTATTTAGAGGGTCCAAACTCATGATTCAATGTATGATCCATTGCAAATAGACTTTTCCTTAGTGCATTGTCCAAGTTGAGTTTGCCACTCAGCCTTTGTGCCTTGAAATTGTCTTTAGGCTTACTTTCTACATTTAGACTTAGAACTATGGGAGATTTATCTTTAGCCTGTGAGAGGTTTTTATACTTATCCCTTTGTTTTTCAAGGAGGATTGCATCATTGGACACCATTAGAAGTCGATGTTATTGGTTTCTTGAGACTTGTTTGCTCCTCTAGTCTATCATCATCATTATTATTAGGTTACCTCCTTCTAGGTACTCCTTGGATGCCCCTTCTCGGCTTCTTCCCTTAAAGGAGGTCATCATTAGAGTTGTCAAAGAGGATATCTATAGGTAGTACATCTTGGTCACTTGGACCTATACTTGATCGCTTGACCCCAAGCTTGCCTTTTACATTAAGCATTTCTTATGGGTGGTGGATGGTGTCATTCGTCTCCTTGTCCATCTCGAGTGTCATTGGTCTCATGGTTTGTGCTTTTCTCTTAGCCAGTTGTGGGTGTGCTCATACTAGTTGTGGGTTGAGATTGATCATCGTATTCCATGTGGAGACCAAATATGTCGTCTTTTGTCCCTCCAAGAGGTGGAGACTAAGGAGCACTTCATTTTCAGATGCCCCATTTATTTTGTGAGATCCAGGGGAGATGCCATTGTATTTATAGAGATTCGAGCGATTCTCTATCCACTTTCCTTCGGTACCTGGACCAATGATGCCTGATCTTTTTTCTTAGAGAAGCTATCACTCTTGAACGTTAGTTCTTTCAAGGAGCCCCTAGAACCCCCAGGTTGATCACCTCTTTATTTCAGCCCATCACAGAGGTTGGCCCCATAAAGAGCGCGTTGGATATTTTTGCTTCACACATTGAGGTGGGTAGGTTAGTGAATTGGTGCTCATCTTTGCACAACACTACTACTTAGGTTCCCCAACACACTATCTATTGGTGACAATGATTTGCTCCTTCTCGGCTTCATGGATTCGGTCCTTCTCGACATCATGGATTCGGCCTTCTCGGCATCATGGTCCTTCCTACTTTCTAGGGTGCAAGGCCAGTGAGTGACACATTACAACCATAGTTATTTAAGTCTTGGGGATAGGGGAACAAAGAGAGACAGGGAAAGGGCTTTTGGGACGACAAATCTAGGATGGCAGGGGGGACAGCTATTAAAATAATGTCTAAAAATTATTTTGTAAATATTTTAACTCTATTCAATGAAATTTAGGGATTTAAACTTCATTTAATGTTTGTCAAGTTACTTTCGGGATTAGGGTTCAATGTTTCTAAAAAATAATAACTTTTTCGAGGGAGAGGGTTCTATTTTAATATAAAAAGCGTAAGAAAAATTTAAAAATAATAAAAAAATGGGTATGTCCCCTCCAAGTCCCCAAGCTGTCGATATGTCTGGGATGTCACCAAAATTTGGGGGACACCTCCCCGTGTAATACTAATTACGAGTCTCTTTGCTGTCACGGGAGTTTCTTTGGCCTTGGATGTTAGGAGGGGTTCCAGGGGGAATGCTTTTCTTCCTCCTAGGATTATCCAACTTGGCCCTCTCATCACTAGACACTCCCTGATGAGCATTATCTGATCTTTCATTGGTCCTTTCATAGTGATAGCTGATGACATAGATGATATCTTTGTCCTGGGCATGGTCAAAGATGTTTGATGGGACTAGCATCCAGTCTTTCCGAATTTCGTCTGCTCGTGCTCTTAGAAGGTTCTTGCTCCTCCCACATGGCTATTTGTATTGGTATCTTAACACCATGAGTTGGGGGCTTTACTGCTTTGGGTTTACCATTCGTTTATTTTCAGTGCTTCAGTTCTTCTATTTTGTTAATCTTTGATCCTAGGATCATTTTACACTAGCATTTCTATTGTAATTGGATGTATTCTCGTGTCCCATTGACTTACTTTAGGACATTAATACAGTTTCTTTCTTTCTTTCTTTCTTCACTGATTAGTGAAGGGATGTGTTGTAGATTATGCTGAATTTAAATCCTCTGAGCACACTGCTCATTTTCTGTGAGAACATGCTGAAGGTGTTTCAAGGCAAAATTTAGTATATCTACTGTATTTGTCATAAGAGATCCATCTTTTTTTAACTGTGAAATCTTAGTGTGATATTTTTTGTTTTGTGGAAGAACTCGATATTTGAATCTCCTGATCCGATCTATTCTTCTCTTGACCATTGTCACCAATTCGTCTGAGTACTGAGCAACTGAGAGTTATTGAATAAGAGATTGTTCCTTTTGTGCCAAGTCTAGATTGAAACTTTCCTCTCTGATTTGATTTTGATTCCGGGCTAGCTTGTGTTTGATGTCTGTTATTTGTTGAAAAATATTACCAAAAACTATTTACCTTGAGGATTTTAACTTGGCTTTGAGGTACTTGTGTTTTTCCATGAATTTTTACATGGAAAATCCCTGAATATCGCTTGCTTCTGCCCATGCTTTTGCTATATTTTGTACCAGCGGAGGATTTGAAACCCACATTACTCAAATGTGGAAGTGGCCAAGGAACATTGAATATGCTTAGACTGATAGGTAAATGGTGTGAGAGAGTGGAGTCTGCAACCTTTGCTGACAATTCTATAGGGGCTCTAAACTGTTGATCTGTCCAATATTTCTGCAACGTATTTCTGACCTTTCCTTCTCCACATATACAATCTCTGGGCAAAAACCAGAAACCATTGGAGAACCAATAATTAAATTTGATAATGCTTTGGCTATCCTGTGATTGAATCATGTTCCCCCTTTATTTTCTTCAAGAGTTTTGATGGTATTAAAATCCCCAATTAGGATGAGATTTGCAGGCTGAACACTAGTGATCCATGCTGATAACTATTCTATCATTTTAATTTTATTATTTCCAACTGGTAGAATATAAATATTAACAATTCCCAATTGAACCTTTAGTTCAAGAGAGAAGAAGACATCATAAATTCCCCAAGGGAGAAGCCGATTAGAGATCAGAATGTACTTGGAGGGATTCCAGAGAATCATAGTCTTTGAGGCTGTGTCGATGACAGTATGCATTGGTCTCCATAACACAAGGGAAGGGTCTGTATAAGGAGACAATGCCATGCAGATTTCTTATAAGCGAATTATATCTGTGCCTTTGGTTTTGATTTTATTTCTCAAAAAATGACGCTTATTAGGAATGTCTAATCCTCTTACATTCCATGATGTGATCCGCATTAAGATAGATTGGTGACTGGACAACTACTTTGGCTGATTCCCTGTGTGTTGTCTTTGCTTTGCATCTCCACCACTGACTCCTCCACTCCCTTGGATCTAGGATTTGCTAGGAGAATATTCCCTTGGGAAGCCTTCAATACTTTGGTTTGCATTTTTTCTTCGCATTTGATCCGTTTTTGGGTTCTTGTATTTGCAGATTTGTGGGAATGAGATTCTTTTGAGAGGTATTTTAAACTTGGTTAGAGTGTTGAAATGTTTTCTTGGCTGTGAATATGATAGGAAGTATGGATTTACCTTCGATTTTGTCCATTTTGATTGAGGCGGCTTGTTGGCATTCATCTGAAAGTGGGGCATCAGATTGTGAAGTGGGCTTGAGATCCAAGACTTCAGAATCTATTCCTTCTAATGTTGCAAATGGATTCACATGGTTGACAGGATCTGGCTTTTTGGGAGAAGATTTTGACTCCCTGGCATAGGCTTGTTGAAACTTATTTTCAGCCTGTGTCACTTGATGAAGATTTTTTTCCTGCTGTGTTGTATCAGTTGCTTGTTTCTTTGTTTGAATTTGTGTTAACTGCTGTTGTTTGAACTGTGGATCTGATTCAGGATGTGACATTTGCTGAGCCATCTTCTCTTGTGTAGGGCAAACACTTGCGAGGTGGCTGTGCTCATAGCAAAACCTGCAATGGAATTGAGTGTTCTCATAATCAACAAGCTGTTTCCATTTGATTCTGCATGTATCCAAAATTAGTCAATCTGGAAGTTGTTTATGCAAGTCAAGATTGACGCAGATCCTTGTATGGTTTAGCAATCTTGGGTTGCATGCAAAGTCAGAGGCTGCCATGTATTCACGAATCACATTTCCAATCTTTAGAAGAAATGCCTTTTGTCAATATTTGCTAGGAACTGGAGAGAATGTGACTATTGTGGCTAGATTCTCTTTTGGGTTGAGTCTAGGCTACCGGTGCTTCATAAATCCCCAGTTATTCAAAAAAAATACCAGTGCTTCATAAATAGTCTGGATCTCTCAGAAACCAAGGACCTGCTTGAAGGGTTTTGTCCCTCTCCTGTTTGGTGGCAAAAACTGCCATGAAGTACACCCTTTTGACATCATTAAAATTTCCACTGATCCAGTAATTTTCCAGGTTTCTTGGGCCCATGCATGGAGGGTTTTTTGCCATGGAAAAGCACCCATAAACCTGCATATTGGGACTCTTTCCTTGAGGGTCCAAAGCCCTATTCCATTTTTTCCACCTAGAAAATGACCTTCGGACGTGTTTTCAGTTTCATATGACACCCATTTTATTTTTTTGCACGGAATTTTGGCCTGGTAATAGATGTTTTCATTTTGACATGATATTGAAGGAAATTGTGAAGATCGTTTTGACAGATTTTGGTGGGTTCATTGAGAACAGGTGATCTGAAATTTATGTTTTTAGTAGAGGACGGAGGTGGTGGGAAGGGAACCATTGCCTACTTGGGAGGCTAACCCGATGCTGATCAGATCAGGTCTGAAATTTGATCCAAATTTGGTGAAGAGAGGTGAAAGTGGGCTGATTTGTGCAGGAGAGGGCATAAGGACGGGGTTAGGAGGGAGCCAAAAAAAAACACAGGAAACTATAGTTCCCAAATATTACTACATTCTCAACACCATATAAACCCAATTGGAGAGATTTAAAACTGGTTTTTGGCCTTTACATGCCTGATTAATATTTTGGTTGTTATGATGTTTTCTTTCAGACTAAAATATGCTGAAACTCATGGATGTCTAGTAGATTTAATGCCATATGTTTTTCCACTACTTTAATAGGCAACCAACACCTTTTAAACACGCGTTAGTCATGAAACAGAAAAATGCTTCAAATGCATTTTCTTACTCGTCTTTCTTTTTCTTTGTGTTCAAGCTTTTTTCTGAACCATTTCAAAAGTACTTTGTGGTGGTATTGCTATTAAGTGTCTTGGAGGACACCCTTGCTTTTTAAAATTCTACGAGGATTTAGGGGCATTTATGTCTTTTTCCATGTTTCAGGTTTACACCATACTTCTTTAATAAGCAATTGTTGGATGACATTCTTGAAGCTTCTGTTGATCAACACTTTGAATCCTTAATTCAGAATCGATATATACAGAGGCGACGAGAAATGATTGATGATGATTTTCCAACTGACATGATTGAGGAGCATTTTGAGAGTTCCTTTGAGCCTCCAGAGGTAAACTGACATATTTTGCTGTTTTGTTATGAGAATTCCCTTAAAATAATTTTTTTTTGCAAATTTTCTTAGTCACCAATAAATAAATCTTAGATGATTTCATGGATGAGTTAGGAAAAACCTTAAGGCTGACAGATACACATTTTATACTCTTTGTCCAAAATGTTAGTAAAAGTTACAGAAGCTTTGATCATTTACATAAATTTTGGAAAATTTACTCTACATCTTCGAAAATTCAAATTTATGGGAACTCTTTGCCAGTTATATCTTCTGTTGTTTTTTTCTCTGAAAAGTGACCCTTTTTCTGTGTTTTCCTACTTTGGGACATAGTTCAAATACACTATTGAGAGTTGCTTTGAGCCTCCAGATATAAACTGACATTATTTGATGTTTCATTATGAGAATTTCTTCAAAAACGTTATGCAGTATATTTTCAAGTTTTCTTAGTCACCAATATTTAAAGCATAGATGTTATCTTGGAGGAATTTGGCAAAATATGAAGGCTGACAGATACACATTTTATGCTCTTTGTCCAAAATGTGAGTACTATTTACAAAAGATTGTTCATTGAGTACATGTTTAACAATTTTGACCAATTAACTATACATCCCTGTAAACTCAAACTTAACAGGAATTCTGTGTAACCTGTTTCTTTTGCTGGTTTGCTCTCTGAAGAGGGTCACTATTTCTTTATTTTCCTACCAGTAACATTGCTATTGGACATATTTGAAGTTCATGCAGCAATTCCATGTGTAGTAAACCTTAATTTTGATGGAATTATTAAAATCATATGTATGGGTATGCTTGCTTACATGATGTCAGGTTGAAGAACTGCTGGAAGAGATTGGGCAGGCTGGGATTCCATTGACTTCTATTATATCAAAGGCTGCGGAAGTTCACCTATATGATGTTGCGGATAGACTGATTTTAGGGAACAGATGGATTCGCAAAGCCACTAGAATTCAACCAAAATTTCCTTTTATGGTGGACTCATTTGAAGAAAGGTATTCATTGCTTTTCTAGATAAGCTATCTCTGCATCTGTTTTGTAACATCAACCCATAAGAAAACACAGGAGCGTGAATGGAACAGAACAATAAGAAGGTATGGTCACCCTTTTTCCAATCTCTTTATGCTGTGAGGGGTAATTTTAAAGCCACTTAGACACATTTGCTTCCATACTACGGATAGATCCCTTTCACCTTTATACACATATTGTCTTTTATGGAAACTACAATCAACAGGCTATTATCCCGATTTATTTTTTGGTATTGACATCGTCGTCTGATTGTTCATACAAAACTAGTTTATGTGCATTTTGGACAAGATGTCATTACGGTCTTCATTCATTGAATATTAGATTGTACAATTCATAGAATGTACAGAAAGGTTAGCATTTCTAGAATATCAATCTTTGATGTCATCAGTTGTGACCACCAACAAAAGTTGCGTCTAACTCTAGTTAATTTGTAATTGCAAACTAGCCACTTTTCTTTCCTGGTTTTGGTTGAAATTCTCACTCCCAATACAATGTCATGTAGACCCTTCATCATGTCTTTCCCTTGGCCTTTAATTCAATTAGATGATTCACTTCTTCATGAAGTGAAAGCCATGCACTAATTCCTCTGCGAATGTAGTATGAGTTTCTTGAAGTTCAAAGGTTCAAATAAAATATGTGCTTTTAGTGTTCCTTGAATGCATTGTTTTAAATTCACCAAGATACAAATAGGAATTTGAATTTTTTTTGGAGGCCCGAGTATACACTTTGTTGTGAATACACACACACACACACACTCACACACATTCCATTGAATCCCCTTACTTTGCTGGGTGAGGGGTGGCAGAGAGGGGGGACAGAAGGGGGCAGGGTGTGTGTGTTGGGGGCGTGGCGAGGGCACATGTATACATAAATGGGTGCTTAGATGTACCCCGAAAATCCTAGTAACAATATTTAATAGGAAAATACCATGGGGTGGGGATGAGGGGACATGAACAAGAACGAGATTTCGATGGATGAGGACCTGTTTAGCGGAACACAGACTGTTAGAATAGCAAGTACAATGGTCATATGTACTTATAAAGTACATTGGCATAGGAAATAAATGCACAATATTAAAGCATAACATAGTGCTTTGTAAAATTTTGTAATTGGGGTGGGGGGGGGGGGGTGTATTTACTTAACCTTGTATTTAAAGGTTAGTTGACAATGTGTTGCTATTCTCTCTCTCATGTATGCACCCGTTTCATTTTTTGACTAAATGAACAATAACACAATAAACTCACTCCATTTTTTGAGCTTGTCTCCTATCTTTGCTTGATTTCTTCTCATGGCATTAGAGTTGTAGGTGTGTGTGGACTGAGGGAAGATGAGGAGAGTTGCGTGAGAGGAATTGCGTGGTCAAATTATCAAGGAATAGACCTACAATTAATATCTATAACCCTAAAATTTTGATAAAGAATATGTTGGATTGTGTGATACAAATGCATATTATAGTTCTATAGTCTAAACGATATAAAACAAGTGTTGTTAATAGTTAGATTGTACGGGGCATGCTTCTCCTTGTGAGACACCCCCTTTAATTAAGTTAGGTGATTAATGTTTTATGTTAGTAAAAGTAATGTTATTTAGTTGAGTCGGGTGGTTAGCTAGTAGTTGGGCCCCTAGGGTAGTTGGGTCCCGTATGTGAAAAGCTTACTTAAGCTTGAGGGAGTTAGAAGATGAATTCCTGTGCATTTTACATTATTCAAGCTTTCTTTATTGAATGAATTAACTGTATTTGTTCTTTACCTATGTGATTTTTCTAAACAGTGGTTTCAGAGCTAAATATTACCTTGCATGTGAAGAGGCCATGGCTGATCATGAAGAAGATGGAGTGATTTTTTATTAGGCTTTTTAATTTTCCTAAAGGATGTTTTTGTTATTTAATTGAGTACATTTTTTGAATCGTTGAATTGTATTTTGCATAAAGAAAGGGTGATAATAACTCAAGAAATGTTGTACAAATCTGCCTAGTGTGATGATAATGCAAGAAAGGTTGTACAAATCTGCCTGGGTGTGAGAAATATTGCTGTGGCGTTTTAAATAATGTTTGAAGCCCTGAAAAATGCATTAGAAGGCTACAAATGGCATTTTTTATATGCAAATGGCATCCCAATCCTGAAGGAGATGCAAATGTCTTTAAAATCTAATGAAAATGGCATTTAAATACTGTTTGAAGTGCTAAAACCTATTGCAAATGAGTTAAAACTTCATTCATAGGGTGAAAATATTGTATTGTGTGTTTTTTGCTGATCTGGGCATGATTGTTGATGCCTTTTCATGATATACCGCTGAGTAGGTGTGATTTCCAAAGGGTAGTATCCAAATCTGCATGTGGGCGCTTCCTTTTTTCCAAAATGGTGTTTTGGGTGTTGTGGTCCAAAGGCACCTTTGACAGAAATATAGTGTGGGGTCCACAATTAAACAAAACAAAATGCATCTTGTCTGGTTATTTAGTTTTGCTGGAAAAGTTATTTGCTGTTGTACGGGTATAAACACTTGCAAAGATTTTCTATTTATATTTTTGGAAGTTAAGGAAATGTGGGTTATAGAAAAATTTTGGATTTGTATTTCAAAGGTATGCATAGATGATTTCGCTGTTAGATATGTGAAGGCATTGAAAGTTAATAGGTCACAAGTTCAAACCTTCATCCTTTATTTTGCAGGAGAAACAAAATTCGAAATGCTAGAATGCAAATGTAACCTATATACAAGTTTTAAACATTAGATACAAAGAGATTCCCTAAAAAACTGGTTAAGAGGTGTTTTCAATAGCATTGAGCGTGTAGGAGGTCAAGAGGTCCAATCTTGTCAAGTGCAAAGCAAAATTTTAAAATCCTATCATTTTAGATGCATTTTTCCTACGATTGTGCAATTTTTTGGCATTTTACTTTCTTGAATGAAGATAGGAGTGTAACCACTTGTTTCAAAGGTTTTGACACTTTTTGAATCCATCATAAGTGTTAGTTATTGGTTTTGGAGTCTCTTTGTTGTGCTTGTAAAGAAAATGGATTGAAAAGTCATTTTGATCAAAGATATTAAATTGTATAACAGGTGCAATGTCTATAGTACTTGACGCACTAGCGTTGTTTTGATCTTGAAAATGGGCAAATCCTGTTTGCACATCATGGTTATAACACTATGCATTCATGTTGCCAGTACCATTAGAGGCAAAAGTGTAATATGTTTTGGTCTACAAGGAAATCAGGATCAACCTGGTTAACAGAGTTAGAAGACCCACCCATTTTGTGTTCACTGCTAGCTTTGAGATTGGGCTTTGATGTGGTGGTATTTCTGAATAGATGATAGGAGTTTGATGTTATTTCTATCCAAACTTTGGTTTTTTCCTTATTGATATCATTGATTAGGAGTATACCGGTTATCTGTGGGTAGTTATATGGCATATACTTTTCACCTCTCGGCTGATGGGGGGAAAGAAATTGCTTTGGTTTTGATTAGTGTTTAGGTGATTATACATGTTGACAAGGGTTGTAAGCACCAAAGTATTTGCAAGGTGGTCAAAACTGTAGAGCATCATGTAAGATGTGCCGTATTTTATGTACGAAGTTATTATCGAGACAAATCAATATGGTTTGACATTCCCATGATGATGCCCATATTGCAGTATAGGTACAAATGATTAGAGGGATGATGACCGAGACACATTCATCATCCTTGTGTCAAGTGGTGTCAATAGGCGCAAGGCGCAAAAAGGTTATGTTGTAGTAAATGTGTCTACACAGGGTATTAGTGCCATAGTTATAGGTGGCCAATGGCAAATTGCGATGGGTATTTCTATATAGCTTCAGAGTCATATGGCTCCCAATCATCTTCATTTACCCCTTTTGGATCAAGGGTGGTTTGTTAGGTTGTATGATCCAAATGCATATTATCGTTCTATAGTTTAAATGAAATAAAACAAGTGTTGTTAATAGTTAGGTTGTACAAGGCATGGTTTTACTTGTGAGACACCCCCTTTAATTAAGTTAGGTCATTAATGTTTTAGGTTAGTAAAAGTAATGCTATTTAGGTGAGTTGAGCTGTTTGTTGGTAGTTGGGCCTGTAGGGTAGTTGTGTCCTATATGTGAAAAGCTTACTTAAGCTTGAGGGAGTTGGAAGAAGATGAATGGTCATGCGTTTGACATTATTTAAGCATTCTATATTGAATGAATACAACATAGTTGTTCTCTATCTACGTGATTTGTCTGAACAAGTTAAACCGACACAAATTCCAAGGCATTTTTGTGAGGTTTGGAGACAAAATTCTGAGGTTTTGAGTGTGGTACTACTAGCATGGTTCTTGATTGTACTTATTTTGCACAAAATGAATTTTTTCATAAAACATTTTTTTGACAATTTTTCAGTTTTCGGATTCTTTATGCATTTGGCAAAAAAATTGAAGAAGTTTTGAGTAGTTTCTCGGGGAACAAAACAACATTTAAAGTCGCATAAATCTGTCAGTTTCATCTCACATAAAATAGAAAAAGTTTATTAGGTAGTTTTTAAAACTAGAAAGGTTCATAACAAAAGTCTTTGATATTTTGTAAGCCTTGATTTGTCTTGGTGTTTGGTGGTTATTTCTGGTTACAGAAATTTCAAATTTGAATAACTTGATGGTTTGGGGCTCCTCATTTAACGATCAAAATTTTACCATTTGAAAAAACAGGATGATGAACATATATATGTATAGGGAATCAAGATGGGGTTATCAATAAAGAATTTCCTAAGAATCAAGGTGAAGAGTCTACATTAAATTGATACAATCAAAGAATAGGGAGGCTTTGATGTTGTTCACTTTATCTCTTAGTTTTTAAATGTTGGCTGATCACATTTCACAAATGGTGCAGAGGTGTGAAAGAAATTGAAAATTATAAGATTTCTGATAGTGCAAGGGTATTTGACATGATGAATTTGGTGTTTTCATTCAAGATGTAGGAAAGGGTGTCTCTTCAAAAATATCTTTTAAAGTTTAAAGCCATAAAAAATCAACTAGCAGGTATCAACTTAAAATTAGATAATGAAGAATTGTTAATAATTTTTATTTGAAACCTTTCTCTTCCATTTAGATAAGATAAGATAAATATATTAATGTCCAACTAATGACCACAAAAGTAGGTCAAAGGGATTGCAGATTACAGAAGTGTGTTAGGAACAAGCGGGAAACCAAAAAGGTCTCCAAAAACAAGAAAAACAATGCTGAAAGAAATAGTACAAAACATGGAAAAGAGAAACTACGCTCAGAGCCAAGGAACCAAAGAGCCAAAAAGCCACAACCAACCACGCTCAGATCCAAAGAAGGGAGCAGAAGGAATGAGCAACCCTGAAGAGTCTCTAAACATCAAGAGCGCAAGAATGAACCTTGAGAAAGGAGAACCAGGAGGGAGCTCATCAAGAGTTCAATACAACTCTCCTAGCATCCAAGGCCGACGAGAAGAAGCTCCGAATAGAAGTATGACTCGAAGAAAGGGAGGTAGGATGTTTGGTCTATCCTCCAATCCGCTACCTAGAAGGAAAAGTCCTTTGCGAAGATCTGGTGGATCTAGTCTATCTCTTGATGCCAGCCTGAAATGAATATGTTGATGAAAACTTGGGGAACTGTGGATAGTGTCTTTGGGTTGCACTGATTTGGAATGAGAGGCTGTACTAATGTCAATTTGTGGCTTAGTTCCTCTCCTTGAAGGTATCACCATCAAAAAGGAAGTGATCCGTTGAGTGGAGGCGGATCTAGTGGGTCTCTGAATAAAATGATCACGAAGCTTAAGATATTCCTATATATATAAGGTAAGGCCAAACATCTCTGGTCCTTATATTTGAAGAAGTCAGAGAGAGTCTGTGACCTCCTAAATAGGCAATGAAATCTTCCCTTGATCTCATAGTAAATGGGACAATGGAAGTTGAAGTGCTCCTCGAAATCCGTCTCTTGGATGCAGCATAACTGACAAATCCTGTCTGCTCGATTAATTTGGTGGTTTGTCTCAATCCTAAGTCTGTGGGAACTCACTCGAAACTGTTCTAATGGGATGCAAAGAGAGTGCATCTAGTGGCGGAATGTATATTGTGGACAAATGATAAGCCTGTCACTTAGCTCCAAAAAGTGCTCTACATAAAATGCCATCTTTGGGCGTAACCCCTCAGGTGGGTTTACCCAAGTAGTATGAATAAACTGTCTGTAAATATCAATCAAATTGATTTAGTACATGGCAGAATGTATAATGTGGATGAATGACAAGCCCGTCACTCAGGTCCAAAAAGTGCTCTGCATAAAATGCTATCTTTGGGCGTAACCCTCTAGGAGGGTTTACGCAAGTAGTATGAATAAATTGTCTATAAATATTCAATCAATTTAGTACATTTGTTGAAATTTTCAGTCAAATTGGTATGGAAGATGATACAAATTTTGATAATTTGTATGTTAACTATTGCGTAAGGACAACAAAAATAGTTAGTTTGGTTGAGGAGAGGAGTCAACCTCAAAGTGCTTTGTTGGCGAATTCAAAGGGAAAGAAGCACAATCAACAATTTTCTTCAAATGCTCCAACCACTTGAGGTAATAATGCTTCTAAGTCTAAAATTGGGCATTATTTTTGTGGAAATAAGAGTCATTCAAAGAAAGATTGTAGGAAGTGATTGGCATGATTAGTGAAAATGGGAAAAGTAGGACAAGCTAATTTGGTTGATGAATATGAGTGTGCCTTAATGGTTTCCTAATGTAATCATTTAGGAAGGGACATTTGGTTTTTTGGTTTAGATGCTATTAGTCATATGACTAGCAGCTGTGATTGGTTTGTGAATTTTGTTGAAGATTCAACTAGGGATAATTCAGTGATACTTGGTGATGGTAGGGTAGATATTGTGCAAGGCCATGGAAATGTCAAGATCAACTTGAATGAGGGTAAGAAATTCACATTCTAAAATGTCCTTTATATTCCTTGTTTGACTAAGAATTCGTTGTCGTTAATGATATCACTAGTTATGGTCAATTGGAGGTGGTGTTTTTGGGTGATAAGTACCCAGTTAAGAAGAATAGTGGTAAAGTCCTTGCCAAGGGGGTTAGCGTAGTTTTTACATATTTGAGGCTGTTTACTACAAAATGCGACACTACTAACAAATATTAATTGCAAAAATATGAATACATACTATTAAAATAACATGAGAATAGGAGAGAAGAATATATGTATTGCATGGGTAGAGCAAAGTACCATACTTGGTACGGGAGGACATGTCACATCAGCACCCTTATCTCAACATTCGACTTGCTATTTGTAAGATCGTATGTCGATTAAGACACAACCGTCAAACCCAATGGTTATTAATGAAATATAACTAATACATACGCTACCAAAACCAAAAATAGGATAATTAACAACATAACACAGTTGGCTGCCAAAACAATGCATTTACTAATGACAACGGTCTACAAAGGCTGCTTAAAAATCACATGTTTATGCTTTGGCTGCATCCAATCTGGAGTTTGAAGTTTGGCACCAATTGTGCGGACACCTCAATCTCTCTTTGCTACAGAAAAATAATACAGTTGCTGGTTTGTTTTATTTGAGACTAAAAACCAAGCATGTTCAGCCTGCTTGAAGGGGAAACCTATCAAGAAAGCAATCTCAAAGGGGAAGACATGGAGGGCCACATGTTGTCTCGAATTGGTGCACACAAATGTTTGTGGCCTAACAAAGATAAAATTAATATTTAATGTTTCGTACCTACTACTATTTGTTGATGATTATAATAGGAGGATGTTGGGTGTATTCTCTCAAACACAAGTGTGGGGTGTTTGAGAAATTCAAGCAATTTTAATCTATTGTAGAGGTTGAATACAATTTGAGAATTGTGTTTCTACATGTTGATAATGGTGGCGAGTCTTGTAACAATGTGTTTACTGATTTTTGTGCAAAATGAGTGCAAAGACAAAATTACGCCCCTTATATGCTACAACAAAATGGAGTTGTGGAGAGGAGGAAATGGGTGGTGATGGAAATGACTCGATTTATGCTAATGGGCAGGAGTATGGGTATGGAGTTTTGGGCAGAAGCGGTAAATACAACTGCATATATTCTTAATAGGGGTCCATCCAAGGTGTTGCAAAGGATCACACCACAAAAGGCTTGGTCAGGCAAGAAACCAAAAGTACATTTCTTTAATATATTTGGTTCTATTGCATATGTTAATGCCCCAAATCAGGTATGCAGTAAATTGGACAAGCATTAGTTTTATTTCACAAGCTATAGAAAATTATTACATTGAAGCTTGTTTATATAGCTAGGTAAAGAAGAAACAAATAAATAAATCATGGAACCAAAGCTTCTAAAAACGTAAGTTGTTACAACCTCTTACATCCGTGTAACAACAATACAACTAATAGAATTGATATAGTTTTATTCTAATATTCTATAAACCCAACCCTCCATGTCGGCCCCGCGGCTGATGACTAAACTAGGAACTATTCCAAGTTTATCTCTCAACTTGACAAATGTTGTTGTTCCCAAAGGTTTAGTCATTAATAATAAAGACATATGTCTTCATTACAACCAACTGATGGATGTAATGGTGATGAACTTCTATATGTGTGGTTGTGGCATAATGAACTAGGTTATTCACCAATTTGAGCACACTTTGATTGTTGAAAAAAAGTGAACTCGGTGTTGTTTGGTCTATTTGAATATCAATTAATATTCTTGTCAACCAAAGTGCTTCACATCCAACACTAATTGCTGCCTTAGTAGATTATAAGGCAATTGTATGTTGTAGCTTTCCATCCCAAGAAAATACTCTGTAATCGGGAGTGAAAACATTCCCTATTGTAGATTTACGAGTATCAACTAATCTAGCCCAATTAGTGTCAGTATAACATGTCCACACACAATCAACAAATCTATGATATATAATGCCAAAATCAAGGGTCCCTTTGATATATTGAAGAACTTGTTTTGCAGCTTGCCAATGTTTTGTGTGTGGTTTGGACATAAATTCAAAAAGGTATCTTACCAAAAAACATAGATTTGGTTGAGTAGTAGCAAGATAAATGAGACTACCAACCAACTGATGATATATTTTGATTCATTGGCATGCAGCGAATCAATGTAAGTGGAAAATTTCAGTCCTACTTCCATGGTTGTAGATGTAGGATTACAATCAAGCGTCTTGACTTTTTCTAGAAGTGTTTTGGCTTACTCTATTTGTGATTAAAAAATGGAATGATTAAGTTGACAAAATTTTACGCCTAGGCAATAGTGTAGGAGGCCTAGATTTGTCATGTCATAAACAAAGAAAATTATGTATTTTACCTGTTGAATTATATTAGCCCTCCTATCGATGATTGCAATGTTCTCTACATAGACAATCAAAATCACTATGTCATCTCCATTACTTTTGATGTAGAGATTGGGAGAATAAAAATTTCTTTTGAATCCAAAATATTCGAGATGTTGATCAATTTTGATATAGCAGTGTCTAAGAATTTGCTTAAGTTGATACAAGAACTTAATAAAGCTACAAATTAGATGCGCTTTCCTTGGATTCTAGAATCCTTGTGGTTGAACCATGCAGAACTCCTTTGCCAAGTCTCCGCTTATGGAAGCATTCTTAACATCTATCTAATATACCTTCATCTAAATTGAGTTGCAATTTTGAGTCGCAACCGAAAGGTTACCGTCTTTGTAGTCGGGGCAAATGTTTCTTAATAATCTACACCTTCCTGCTGAGCATATCCTTTAACAACAAGTTGAGCCTTGTACTATTCCAAAGATCCATTTGATTCGAATTTCACCTTGTAAACTATAATATCCCCAAACTCAACCTCAATTAAGAGATCACTGCCAAGGAAGAGTTCACTGCAAGGAAGAGATCATTGCCAAGAAGAAGATCATTGCCAAGAGGGGAATCACTGCAAGGGAATCACTACCATTAGACAACAACAATTATTTATTAAGGAACAATAAGTACTTTAGGAGATCGCCATACTAAGGAGATTGCCACACTTAGTTTTTAGGAGACTGGAATAGCAACAATTAGTTATTTATTAATTATTTAAGTAATAAATTGTTAACCAACATTCATTAAGATGAAGGACGCCACCCTTGGGAATATACCTCTTGGGACAAGACATTTGGAAAAGTCATGTCTCTTCGATGAAAGGATTTGAAGATATAAATAATTAGCCATTGGGATGGGAGACATCATTCAATTATGTATTTAATCATCTAACTTCGTATGAGTGTCATACTATGCAACTACTTTCAATGACGAAAACCCTTGTGATTATAACAACCCAAGGACGAAACCCTTTGTGGACTTATTTTTTATTTTAAATGCAATATTTATATTTATAAAAAATAGGATTTCCGAGAAAACCAAATTAATGTAAAATGTACCGATTTGAAATGTTACAGTGGTATCAGAGCTTTTTTTCTTGCCAACCTGTGAACCATGGGGTCACTACATAAGAAAATTATGGATAGTTTCAAGTCGTACAACGTCCTTTCAATAGAGATTCGAAAAAAAATCTCTTTTTCATACTTTTTGGAGTTGAAAGAGTTATGGAATGGAAAGAGACACTATGAGGAAGATGAGTTTGTGAATCATAGTTATGGCAGTATTGAATATGAAGAGAAATTCAATTTTCAAGAGGTCCCAGAAGAAAGGAAGATGACAAATTTCAAGACTGACTTCCCTATCCAAGAGCAAACGAATGAGGCATCCAACATTGAATTAAGGGAATGCCCAAACATACTTATCCAAGAAGAAGATATTTGTGGAGACTTGTCTATTGGGAAGAATGACATAAAAACTCTGGATATTAGAGATGCACACGAGTTATCTATTCGAAAAACTAATGATGTTGATATGTGTTGTCTACGTCAGAGTGAAGATAAACTTCAGTGTGTGCAAGAGAGAGGTCTTGAGGATTCCCCGAACACAGGTTCTAAGTTTAATAAACCAATTGATTGTCTAATTAATGCACACTATCAACAAGATATCATAGGCTATGGTCTTAAAAATAAACAAGATGGGGAGCGAACCAAAATAATTGATAGAATATGGAAAAAAACGTCCACCAGATAACTTTGATGCCTTGGAAGACGGACAATCATTAAATGCCCCTCACTCGTTGAAGGATACCGAAGAGACTTCCAGTGATATTATGGATGACAAACAAGACTCTACATGTGCACCTTTTCTTTTAGATTTGCATGGCTATCTTGGAGTAATAGGAAATTCACATGTTGAACGTGGAGAGTCCTTGGAGGTGTGCTTAAAACATTCAGAAATCAATAGAGGCGATCAAGTTGTAGTTGTTAATCTTGGAAATGTTGCACTTGAGGGCTGTGACTTAGAGATAATTACACCCAACCATCCACAACAAAAGATGAATGAGAAGTTGATTCTATGCCTACTTCTTCGGTAGGAGGGGCTCAAGTGATATTGGAAGAAATAAACTATGATGATGGGCTATTAAAGGATGTTGTGAACCTAACAACCGGACGAAAAAGTCCAAATTTTTTCATATTAAATATAAGGGTTGTGTATGCATACATCAAGCTATTAGAGGATGTAGGTTCTCAAGCGTAGATGAGCTTGAAGTTATCTATACTTCAAACTTCATATTCCTAGAGTTACAATATCATGAGTCTCAACAGTTTGAACTTGGCTTTGCATCTAAAACGGTGAAACCTTCGTCAGTGTATAGGGAAGAAGACATTCTTCATGGGAAGTTTGTATTCAAAACATTGGACCCAAACTTGATATTAGAAAGTTTAAGTTTCTCAAAGCCACATGAACCATGGTTCGGTGCCCCTTACCTTGTTGAAGACATTCCATTTCCTACTTTAGAGGAAAGGAAAAGGCCTTTATTGAGAGACTCCACTCTACATCTGCCACTTAAACATAATTATATTTTGGAGCACTATTGTATAACAAACTTAATTGGCTTGAAGAATTTCAAACACAACCTGGAAATTCCCAAATGTGTAGCAGATGATAATTTGATCAAAGTATGCCCTGAACAGCAAGCGATTGCAGCTTCCTCTAGTGATTGTCTAGAGACAAATGTGAACAAAATAGATGAACATAATGGCAATCATACTATTGTTAAAGATGAAGACAAAGCTATTCAACCTGTTCGTAACATTTTTCGAAATGGCAGGATTGGAACTAATGGATTGTTACATACAATTGTGCCTAGTGACGAAGCTACAAACATTTTTGTTGGCCTTTTGATTTCCTTGGAAAATTGGATGAAGGGTTTCAAGAACTTGTTTACAAAAATGGGTATTGCATTAATTGTGAGTGTAATGTTCTCCAACATCCCAGACAAAGACCAATTGTAGCAGATTGAGATCACAGGTTTGGGAGGCTACGAACAGGAACATACATTGATCACACATTAGCAATTAATACACAAATCGCTGCATAGGAGCATTAGTGCTCCCTATAGAAGAAGTCGTGTGGGGGCAGGAGCAACATTGTTTAATGGAAGGACTTCATAACTAATCAATAGTTATTTATTATACTGTATTTTGATTATTAACATTTGTTAAAATGAATAGTTGTGACTTTTGTAAAGACATGTCCCTTAATGAAGGGAAGAAGTTATAAATGTATCCTCTTGTGAGGAAGTAAGACATTCAATTCAATTTATCTCTTTTATATACATAATATGAGCAACGGCTTCATATTTCTTTATTAAAGACGAAAACCTTTAATAGAGTCTCGAATGAATAAGGATGAAAACCCCTATTCACCAACACAAGGACGAAAACCCTTGTGGTCTTTTAACTTCAATATTTATATTTGTAAATTCTAATTATTGGATTATTCTGGATATATATTTGTCTAATCAAATTTCATTCGCAATATCATTTCAGAATCTCCTAGTGTTCTAAATTAATATATAATATTTCGCTTAGGAATATTATAGTGGTATCAGAGCGAAAAATCCTCCCAGCCTGTGTAACGGTATATGTCAAAGAATGAAAATATCTTATATTACGAAAAAAAAAAAAAAAAAACAAAACAATAATACGGAGGAAGAGATGGGTTTAGAAGGAAGTCGAAGTCAAGAGGATGAATGAATAGACAAGGTTATACAAGGCCAGGAACAACTATCGGATTCTATGAAGCAATTGGCCCTTACAATGAAATCGGTAGTAGAAGTAAACATACAAAAGGAAGAGACCAATACTTCTGTTAAGGGGCATAAATCGAGATCAACCACTATAAACTCACACCACATATTCCAACCCAAGTTCATACCACGGGAGGAATTAAATGAGAAGGAAGAATTTCAAATATCCTTTGAAGATGATCTAGTATCATTCTTTAAAAGTTATCGAACACTTCCAGATGATTTAAGGAAGGAACTTTCCCTTCAAAATTATATGGCCATGAAAAGAAATAATGGAGGAATTCGAGAAGAAAATAAAAATAAACCAAGGGATATGCAACAAGTATTGAATAAATTAACTTTATCCCCTTTTGATGGATCAAACAAAAGTAAAACAAGGGCTTGGGTACAAAAGCTTGACACATACTTATCCTTACGACCCATGATAGAAGAAGAAGCCATCAAATTTGCCACATTGCATTTAGAAGGCATAGCCCATGAGAATGGTGGTTCCATGGATGGATCACACAAGGGCATAGCCATATTGATTCATATGACGAATTCACTAAGCGCTTAATAGAAAGATTTGATAGAACTAACCCTGAAAGACACTTTAGGGAATTGGCACTATTAAAACAAAATAATATTGTGGACGAGTATGTATGTGAATTTCAAAGATTATCAGTAATGGTCCTAGAGATGTCGGAGAAAAGACTCGTAGTTTTATTCATAGAAGGCTTGATGGAACCATTGAAAGGAGTACTCAAAGCTTTTACACCATCAACACTCCAAGAAGCTATTAAAAAGGCTTTAGATTTGGAGGCTTCAACTCTAAAGGGAAAGAGTATGCCACCATTACAACCTAAGGCTACAAGAAATGGATCATCGAGAAATCAATACTATGAACAAAAGAAACCGATGCAAACAAATGGATTTTCCAAGAAACCAGAAACGAAGAATTTCCCAGAGACACGAAATGAGTTAAGAAGAAAAAAATTATGTCCTGCCGTGATCCATGGACCCTTGACCATCATTGTTTAGGAAAGGGACAAATTCGCTATATTGAGGTTGTTCTTGAAAGTGATTCCGAAGAAGAAGAAAATGACTTAACTGAACCTCAACTAAAAATAGAGGAAACAACAGAAGGAACCCTTACCGCTTTTTTAGATGCACCTCAATATCATGCATTTCAAGTAAGAGGAACACTACAAGGTCGACGAATTACGACCCTAATCGATAGTGGGGCAACCCATAATTTCATTGACGAGAAATTAGCTAAAAGGATTGGTTTCAAAATGGAAGAATTCAGGGGCTTTTCGGTGACAGTTGAGGATGGGTTTACTCATCCATGCACAAACAAAATCCCACAACTAAGCTTGATCATACGTGGATATGCAATAAAAGATGATTTTTACGTAATTAATATCAGCGAAACTGATTTAGTTTTGGGGGTTCAATGGCTGCACTCTTTAGGTGAATTCTCCCAAAACTACCGAACAATGGAAATTAAATTTACTGTGGATGGGAAGGAGATAAATTTAAAAGGTATGGCTAATGGTGGACCACAAGTAGTTACGACAAAAACTATGGAAAGAACATTTAATAAAGGCCAAGTAGCTTGGGCGGTACAATGTTTAATCAGTTTTGCACAAGAAGAGCAAGAAATACACCACAAAGATATTCAGCTCATTATTACAAAACATGCTAAAAAGTTTGAAAACCTACCACCAGGACTACCCCCAACGAGAGGCTTTCAGCATATCATTGAATTGGAACCGGGAACCATATCCGTCATAACAACACCATACTGCCATCCCAAAATATATAAAGATGAGAGTGAAAAGGCTATCAAAGAACTTTTGGAAATGGGGCATATTAGACCAAGTTCTAGTCCATTTGCCTCTTCAATTGTTTAGTAAAAAAAAAAAGATGGAACCCTTAGAATGTGTATCAACTACAAAAAATTGAATAAGAACACTTAAATATAAGTATCCAATACTTCGAATTGATGAATTAATTGATGAACTTCATGGAGCTACCTTCTTCTCAAAGATTGATTTAAGATCAAGGTATCAGCAAACACGTATGAGAGAAGATGTGCAGAAAACCACTTTCCGTTGTCACTATGGGCATTTTGAATTCCTAGTAATGCCATTTGGCCTTACCAATGCTCAAGCTACATTCCAATTTTGCATGAATCACATATTCAGCCAACATCTAAGGAAATTTATCTTGGTTTTCTTTGATGACATTCTTATATATAGTCAGACTTGGGAAGAACATTTACAACATTTAGACATAGTACTCACTATACTAGAGCAGCAATCACTCTTTGCCAAGATAGTCAGACTTGGGAAGAACATTTACAACATTTAGACATAATACTCACTATACTAGAGCAACAATCACTCTTTGCCTAGATGTCAAAATGTGAGTTTGGAATGACCAAATCCTATATCTCGGACATATAATTAATAAGGATGGAGTCCATGTAAATCAAGAAAAAATCAAAGCTATTTTGGGCTGGCCACCTCCCACCAACATGACACAATTGAAATGATTCATAGGTCTTTGCACCTATTATCGAGGATTTGTTAAAGGGTTTTCATGGGTAGCAACACCTTTAACCAATCTAACTAAGAAGGGATCTTTCGTTTGGATAGACCTAGCCCAATCCGCATTTGAACATCTTAACAAGTAATGAGTTCATGCTCGGTTCTAGCAATGCCAGATTTTTCTTTACCCTTCATATTGGAATGTGATGCCTTGGGTGAAGGTATCGGGGCAGTTTTAATATAGAACAAACATCCCATCACTTTTGAGAGCCGAAAACTTAAGGAGCATGAACAAAATTATTCCATATATGATAAAGAAATGTTGACTATTATGCACGCCCTCGTAAAATTCCGATAATATTTGGTGTGTGGGAAGTTTGTGGTCAAAACAAAGCACAATAGTCTGAAATATTTTCTTGGGCAAACAGATCTCAATGAACGACAACAAAGGTGGGTTAGCAAGATTCAAGCATTTAATTTTGATATTGAATATGTTAAAGGCCAAAATAATGTTGTGGCTGATGCTTTATCGCGAAGACCACATATCTACTCCATGATGGAACTTACGGTAGATTGGAAAGCCTTTATAATTGCGGAGTATATTAAAGATGAGTGGGCTAAAACAATCTTAGATGGGACGTGAAGATGAACTCTATAAAGTATCAGATGATCTCATTTTCTATAAAGGCAGAATTTTTCTAGTGGCAGGTTCCACGATTAAAAATAAGATCTTAAAGGCTCTGCATAATGACCCCTTGGCCGGTCATCCTGGTTTTGTAAAAACTTATAAACAAATAAGAGAACCTTTCTATTGGAAGGGTCTTATAGGAGAAGTTCTCAAATACATTCAAGAGTGTCACACATGCCAACAAAATAAAATTGAACATAGTCTCCCAGCCGGGTTATTACAACTTTTACCCATTCCTACTCAAAAATGGGAAAGCATTTCTATGGATTTTATCACCGGATTACCCATGGTGCAGAGACAATGTAATCTCTATGTGTTGGTGGATAGATTAACCAAGTATGCACATTTCTTTCCATTACTGAAGAAGTATGATGGTCCAATGATAGTTGGATTATTTTTCAGAGAAGTTTTTAGACTCCATGGATTGCCCTGAACCATTGTTAGTGATCGAGACACTCGGTTCATGAGTTCTTTTTGGCAAGAACTTTTTCGTTTGGCTGGAACCGAACTGACCCCTAGTTCTAGTTATCACCCCCAAACCGATGGGTAGACTGAAGCTGTCAATAAATGGATAGAGGGATATTTTCGAAACTATGTCACGGGGCAGCAAAATACATGGGTTAAATGGTTATACTTGGGAGAATTCTATTATAATATTTCATACCACATGTCCATAAGCATGTCACCATTCAAAGCACTATATGGATATGAAGCCAAGACCTTTATAGACTTGGTGCTTCCTGATAGTAAAGTTCTTAGTGCGCAAGACTTAATTCAACAACATCAAGATATCCTTGTGACTCTTAAAAATAATTTTCATCAAGCCCAAAATCAACAAAAGATCTATGCTGATCGGCAAAGAGTTGAAAGGACTTTTGAAGTTGGTGATATGGTATATTTACGATTGCAGCCTTATCGACAATCCTCCCTTAAACAAAGTGGTGTTGAAAAACTCAAACCATGGTTTTATGGGCCATATCAAATTGTTCGACGCGTGGGGGAGATCGCGTATGAATTGGAGCTACTAGGGCATAGTTGAATACCCAATGTTTTCCATGGATCATGCTTGAAGCATGCAATAGGGCAGCATATTATTTCTTCCACCGAATTACCACCCATTGATGATGAAGGTAAACTCATCCTCGTACCTGAGACTATCTTGGACACTCGTGAAAGAAAGTTGCGAAATTGCAGTATTAAAAAATGTCTTATTCGTTGGAAAGATTTACCCATCGAAGATGCTACATGGGAAGTGTAATGTCCCCTTTTTCCTAGTCATCACATTTTCGATGAGATTGGCCTATCATTGACCTTCGTAGGCCAAGACGGGATGATTAGAGAGTCACTTCGGCAGTTACCTAGCCTTTCGAGGGGTTTTCTCTACCACATTCAGTTGTTTCCCATGGGCGTATTGGCGTTTCGACACCTATAGAGAGTATCTTTATAACTTTATGTTATAAAGTTACTTTATGAATTATAACTTTATTTTATAATAAAGTTATTTTATTAAAAAAAGAAATTAAAAATAAATAAAAGAAAAAGTTATTTATTTCTAGAAGTTTCTAGCCCCCACCAAAAGTGGAGACATAAAAAGTATATAAGGAGGTGTTGGGCTCATTTCTTATCATCCAAGTTTATGTTTTGATATTGATTTGTGGTTGAGGAGACCTAAGGTTTCTACAGAATAGCCATTGAGAACGAAAACCCTCTTGGTTGTGTGACTTTGAGGTTGTGAAATATCAACCGAATTGTTACCAGTTGTGGGCTTCACTTTTGAGGCTCAACTTGTGCTTCATTGAGATCATTTGCAAGTTGGAAGAATAAGGGTTTCATTGCAAAATCTGAAGATTTATTACAGCTATGGTATTTTGGTTCGATCCTCTCGTTCTAGGTGCAATTTGAAGCAATGAAGACATCCATTTGAGGCTGCCTAGTGTGGAGAAGATTTGCTTGGCAATGGAGGTCGATTTTGGTAAGAGTATGATGATTTATGGTTGACTGTAATTTTTGTTTCAGATTTCTCCATTGGTTCAATTCTCTTTGGTGTGGCACTTTTTAGCATCGTGGATGCCCTCTTGAGAAATGCCTTGGTATTACAATGATGTTGAATGCATTTTGAAGCTCTATAGGGGCTAGAATGCATAAGGAAAGGTGAATGTTACATGCTGCCATTAATACTTCAGACTTACCTTTTTTTCGAATTTTCTTGGATAGACATTACTTGGCATTGTGAGTATCACCACTGGGATTGCTTAGGATTGGCAATAAAATTAGAAGTGTTTCTCATGAGTATTGGGTTTCATATTGAATGATATTGCAAGTTTTTCTGAAGACACCATTCTCAGATCAGACCATTAAAGTAGGTCGATTTTCACCCACATGGCATCATAAAATTCTGCCAACACTCCCAAAAACGGCCAGCATTGGAGAATATTTTTGATACTTTTGGAAGGCCATTTGTTGAAGGAATGCAAGTATTTTTCATGCTCTGAAACATTCAGGTCTGCAAACAAAGATAGGGGTCGAATTTTCTCTTAGAGGGGTTTAAAAATCATATAAAACACACCAAAGGGGGCGCCTCACCTTGGGAAACATTTTTGGGCACTTTATTGACACTTGGGGCATCATTTAAGCTCACTAATCAGGTCTGAATTAGACGGTAAAAGTCTGAAGACAACTCAGAAATTTAAATCATTTGGAGGCATTCATCATTTCGTGTTGAAGGGGACTCATCTACACTATTTGTAATCAGGTTCCTCTTATCTTATTGCTTGTATGTGATCATTTTGCCATTTATTGTAAGTCTGAAGCACATTTATATCAGACTGATTTGTACTCAGAAAATTGAATTAAAAAGGCATTGAGTTGGCTACAATTTGCATTGTTTATTATTACTATATTGTCTACTTTGTTTGTTTATCAATCTATTGTTCAAGACTAGTAAAAATCTTTGCAAAACACATTGAAAATCAATTAGACTAGCAAATTGAAATTACAGACCAGCAAGTGTTTGACAAAATTCCCAAGCATCAAACTCAAAAAAATTTGACAAATTTCAGTCACTATTGGTTGGGGATTTTACAGTGGTATTAGAGCTAAGATCTTGCCATCATAGTGGGTTCATTCTTGCATGCAGCCACACAAAGTTAGGCCTCACAGGTACTATACACGCAAAAGAGCGGAATTGGAAAGAAATATACAACAGGGTCCTATGGGTGATAAAGGACAAGGCAGGTCACCTAGGAATGAAGGTAGAAATAATACAGGGGTTGATGGCAGGAAAATGGATGTGCTAATTGACTTAGTAACACAGATGATAGCTAAGATGGATCAACAGCAGAATACCAACACACAATCAGAATACAGGTGAACACAGTAAGGTGAATGGCAATGATACTAATCCGAGGAGATGACCAGCAGGGTGAGACCTCTAGAGCTTCAGCTTCTAGACCTCTTTTCCCTACCTTCACGCAAAGGGAGGAAATACATACACTGCCACAAATGGATGCAACAGTCACTTATTGTGATGAGTCTAGAGATGCATACCGTGAGTATTGTACCTTGCCATTTGATTTGAGGGACCAATGGCCATTTGATGAATACATGAACTCTAGGAACCGAAGGAATGCATTTCATAATGATCCACACAACTTTCCTAGGAGTTACGTTCAGCATGCCCTTGGTAAGGTGAACATGCCAACATATGATGGCAAGTCTTCACCACGTTCATGGGTCCAAAAGTTGGACAACTATTTGTCATTGAGACCGATGCCAGAGGAGGAGGCAATTAAGTTTGCCACATTGCATTTAGAGGGGTCAGCTCACGAGTGGTGGTATCATGGACTTGTGACACTTGGTCATCATCACATTCACTCCTATGCAGAGTTCACAGACCGATTGATAGAGAGATTTGATGTGAGAGATGCTGAGATTAGGTTCAGAGAGTTGGCATAGCTGCGGCAACAGGGTTCATTGGAGTCTTACATTGAGGAGTTCCAGCGTATTTCAGTAATGGTACTTAATATCAGTGAGAGGAGGATATTCGTCCTATTCATCGAGGGACTTATGGAGCCTTTGAAGGGTTGGTTGAAAGCATTTGACCCACTTACATTACAGGAGGCTATGCGGAAGGCATATAGTATGGAGTTTGCTGCACCTAGGAGTAGACCTACACCTAGAGATAGAGACGTTCCTTCTTCTAGTAGAGAGTTCTCAGCAGGTTAAGGACATAAAGAAGGCAACAACACCAGCTATCAGTGAGGGTTTACGAGAGGAACTAAGGAGGAAGAAGTTCTGTTTTTGGTGCCAGCAACCTTACAGTTGGGATCACGATTGTGCAGCTAGGCTTAAGGGCAAGGCTAATCACATCATGTGGGTGGAGGATTCTGATACTGAGCAGCAGGAGACTACAGGCGAGGATCAGGGAGATGGGGATCATATTGATGGTAGTTTGGCTCCGCTTGCATACTTTGCCAATTCAGACATTGAGACTACATTCAAATTTAGAGGTACAGTGAATGGACAACGATGTATTGCTATGTTGGATACAGGTGCGACACATAATTTCATTAGCAATGGTTTTGTGGGTAGAGGTAGACTGGAGGCAGAGAGATTTGATGGATTCAGAGTTCGTGTGGCCGATGGATACACTTTATCATGCACCAGGAAAGTAAGCAATCTCACCTTGACACTGAACGATTATGAGTTACAGACAGATTTATACATTGTCCAGATGGGAGACATGGATGTAGTTTTGGGCATGAAATGGCTCCAAAATTTAGGAGAGTTCACTCTCAATGTGCCTAGGAATGAAATGAAGTTTGAGGTTGATAAACGTAAGTATACATTGAGAGGCATTACAGGTGGGAGTTTGCATGCTATTACTTATGATGGGAGATTGGATAGGAAGGAGACAGGGCTAGATTGGATTGGCAATCCATTGTTTGAGATGGGTGACACTTGGATACAGGAAAATCCACTTTTTTGAGTTTGGTGTTGACCATCTTTCTGATTGCAGTTCAGAGTTGAATGTTGACGATAGTTCTCCTAGTGCATTCGGTTTGCAGGCAGGGCATGCGACTGAGTTCCATGAGGATTTCATATTAAGGACTGCTTATAGTTTTACATTTGATCCTCATATTCAAGACTTGTTTGGGATGCAGTGCACAGCGGCAGATGTGTTGGACGATTTGTATGCTAGTTTTCCATGTATGCTAGTTTTCCATGCGCAGTGATGGGAGGCAAATGTCATCAGTTTTGTGAGTTGCTTTCCTTTGAGGCTTATATACCTGCAGCACCCGACAGTGAGATTGGTTTGTTTCAACAAGTACATGTTGGCATTCAGGGGATGACACTTCAGGGGTTGTTTGGTGATGATGGGGATGTTAGGCAGTTTAATTCATGGAATCCAGGCGGTATGATTATTGCAGTTATTTATAGCTTGAATTGACATTGCTTGGGGACAAGCAGTTTCAGGAGGGGCAGACTGTAATGTCCCTTTTTTTCTAGTCATCACATTTTCGATGAGATTGGCCTATCATTGACCTTCGTAAGCCAAGACAGGATGATTAGAGGGTCACTTCGGCAGTTTCCTGGCCTTTCGAGGGGTTTTCTCTACCACATTCAGTTGTTTCCCATGGGCGTATGGGCGTTTCAACATCTAGAGAGAGTATCTTTATAACTTTATGTTATAAATTTACTTTATGAATTATAACTTTATTTTATAATAAAGTTATTTTATTAAAAAAAAATTAAAAATAAATAAAAGAAATAAACTTATTTATTTTTAGAAGTTTCTAGCCCCCACCAAAAGTGGAGACATAAAAAGTATATAAGGAGGTGTTGGGCTCTTTTCTTATCATCCAAGTTTATGTTTTGATATTGATTTGTGGTTGAAGAGGCTTAGGGTTTCTGTAGAATAGCCATTAAGGACGAAAACCCTCTTGGTTGTGTGACTTTGAGGTTGTGAAATATCAACTGAATTGTTACCAGTTGTGGGCTTCACTTTTGAGGCTCAACTTGTGCTTCATTGAGATCATTTGCAGGTTGGAAAAATAAGGGTTTCATTGCAAAATGTGAAGATTTATTACAGCTATGGTATTTTGGTTCGATCCTCTCGTTCTAGGTGCAATTTGAAGCAATGAAGACATCCATTTGAGGCTGCCTAGTGTGGAGAAGATTTGCTTGGCAATGGAGGTCGATTTTGGTAAGAGTATGATGATTTATGGTTGACTGTAATTTTTGTTGCAGACTTCTCCATTGGTTCAATTCTCTTTGGTGTGGCACTTTTTAGCATTATGGATGCCCTCTTGGGAAACGCCTTGGTATTACAATGATGTTGAATGCATTTTGAAGGTCTATAGGGGCTAGAATGCTTAAGGAAAGGTGAATGTTACACGCTGCCATTAATATTTCAGACTTACCTTTTTGTTCGAATCTTATTGGATAGACATTACTTGGCATTGTGAGTATCACCACTGGGATTGTCTAGGATTGGCAATAAAATTAGAAGTGTTTCTCATGAGTATTGGGTTTCATATTGAATGATATTGCAAGTTTTTCTGAAGACACCATTCTCAGATCAGACCATTAAAGTAGGTCGATTTTCACCCACATGGCATCATAAAATTCTGCCAACACTCCCAAAAAAGGCGGCCAGCATTGGAGAACATTTTTGATACTTTTGGAAGGCCATTTGTTGAAGGAATGCAAGTATTTTTCATGCTCTGAAACATTCAGGTCTGCAAACAAAGATAGGGGTCGAATTTGCTCTTAGAGGGGTCTAAAAATCATATAAAACACACCAAAGGGGGCGCCTCACCTTGGGAAACATTTCTGGGCACTTTATTGACACTTGGGGCATCATTTAAGCTCACTAATCAGGTTTGAATCAGACTGTAAAAGTCTGAAGACAACTCAGAAATTTACATCATTTGGAGGCATTCATCATTCCGTGTTGAAGGGGACTCATCTACACCATTTGTAATCAAGTTCCTCTTATCTTATTGCTTGTATGTGATCATTTTGCCCTTTACTGTAAGTCTGAAGCACATTTATATCAGACTGATTGGTACTTAGAAAATTGAATTAAAAAGGCATTGAGTTGGCTACAATTTGCATTGTTTATTATTGCTATATTGTCTACTTTGTTTGTTTATCAATCTATTGTTCAAGACTAGTAAAAATCTCTGCAAAACACATTGAAAATGAATTAAACCAGCAAACTGAAAATACAGACCAGCAAGTGTTTGACAAAATTCCCAAGCATCAAACTCAAAAAAAATTGACAAATTTCAGTCACTATTGGTTGGGGATTTTATGATGATACCACTGTAAAATCCCCTTATCAATATGACGAACTTTGATCAATTTTTCTGATTTATGGCTCAAAGGAATTTCATCAAACACTTATCTGAATATTGCTGATCTGATATGATATGGTGCACTATTTGGTTTGGTTTGATCGTTTTGAATTGCCACATATGTTTTTGAATGAAGCAAAGATAATATAACAATATAGCAATGATTGTAACGATAAATAGAGCTTTGACAAGGCACTTATATTAATTTTCTGAGTATTACAGATGACTGTCATACAATGTTTCAGACTTATAACAGTGAGTATAAATAATAACTTTGCCAAATAGCAACGAACCTGATACAATGATGAATGTAGAAGATGTGCCTTTGGTTCTTGGATAAGTGGGGAGCTTGAAATGCAAATCTGAAACCAAGTGCTTCAGAATTTACAGTCTTATATCAGACCTCTAGTATAGTGTCACATGAAAGATAAAAATGCCTTACAATGATCCCTAACAGCTGGAACCCTTTCTCAATGTCCCCCTTTGCTTCTTAGCTTCAATGTGCAACTCTGATTGACAGTGCTTCAGACTTTTATAGTGTGATTCAGACCTGATTAGTGAGCTTAAATGATGCCCCAAGTGTCAATAAAGTGCTCAGAAATGTTTCCCAAGGTGAGGCGCCCCCTTTGGTGTGTTTTATATGATTTTTAGACCTCTCTAAGAGCAAATTCGACCCTTATCTTTGTTTGCAGACCTGAATATTTCAAACCATGAAAATACTTGCATTCTTTCAACAAATGGCCTTCCAAAAGTATCAAAAATGTTCTCCAATGCTGGTCGCCTTTTTTGGGAGTGTTGGCAGAATTTTATGATGCCATGTGGGTGAAAATCGACCTACTTTAATGGTCTGATCTGAGAATGGTGTGTTCAGAAAAACTTGCAATATCATTCAATATGAAACCCAATACTCATGAGAAACACTTCTAATTTTATTGCCAATCCTAGGCAAGCCCAGTGGTGATACTCACAATGCCAAGTAATGTCTATCCAAGAAGATTCGAACAAAAAGGTAAGTCTGAAGTATTAATGGCAGCCTGTAACATTCACCTTTCCTTAAGCATTCTAGCCCCTATAGACCTTCAAAATGCATTCAACATCATTGTAATACCAAGGCGTTTCCCAAGAGGGCATCCATAATGCTAAAAAGTGCCACACCAAGGAGAATTGAACCAATGGAGAAGTCTGCAACAAAAATTACAGTCGACCATAAATCATCATACTCTTACCAAAATCGACCTCCATTGCCAAGCAAATCTTCTCCACACTAGGCAGCCTCAAATGGATGTCTTCATTGCTTCAAATTGCACCTAGAACGAGAGGATCGAACCAAAATACTATAACTGTAATAAATCTTCAAATTTTGCAATGAAACCCTTATTCTTCCAACCTGCAAATGATCTCAATGAAGCACAAGTTGAGCCTCAAAAGTGAAGCCCACAACTGGTAACAATTCGGTTGATATTTCACAACCTCAAAGTCACACAACCAAGAAGGTTTTCGTCCTTAATGGCTATTCTGCAGAAACCCTAGGTCTCCTCAACCACAAATCAATATCAAAACATAAACTTGGATGATAAGAAAAGAGCCCAACACCTCCTTATATACTTTTTGTCTCCACTTTTGGTGGGGTCTAGAAACTTCTAGAAATAAATAACTTTATTTCTTTTATTTATTTTTAATTTTTTTTTTTAATAAAATAACTTTATTATAAAATAAAGTTATAATTCATAAAGTAACTTTATAACATAAAGTTATAAAGATACTCTCTATAGGTGTCGAAACGCCAATACGCCTATGGGAAACAACTGAATGTGGTAGAGAAAACCCCTTGAAAGGCCAGGTAACTGCCGAAGTGACTCTCTAATCATCCTGTCTTGGCCTACGAAGGTCAATGATAGGCCAATCTCATCGAAAATGTGATGACTAGGAAAAAGGGGACATTACAGTCCACCCCTCCTGAAATTGCTTGTCCCCAAGCAATGTCAATTCCAAGCTATAAATAACTGCAATAACATACCGCCTGGATCCCATGGATAAAACTGCCTAACATCTCCATCATCACCAAACAACCCCTGAAGTGTCATCACTTGAATGCCAACATGTACCTGCTGAAACAAACCAATCTCACTGTCGGGTGCTGCAGGTATATAAGCCTCAAAGGGAAGCAACTCACAAAACTGATGACATTTGCCTCCCATCACTGCACACGGAAAACTAGCATACAAATTGTCCAACACATCTGCCGCTGTGCACTGCATCCCAAACAAGACCTGAACATGAGGATCAAATGTAAAACTATAAGCAGTCCTTAATATGAAATCCTCATGGAACTCAGCCGCATGCCCTGCCTGCAAACCGAATGCACTAGGAGAACTATCGTCAACACTCAGCTCTGAACTGCAATCAGAAAGATGGTCAACACCAAACTCAAAAAGCGAATTTTCCTGTATCCAAGTGTCACCCATCTCAAACAATGGATTGCCAATCCAATCTAGCCCTGTCTCCTTCCTATCCAATCTCCCATCATAAGTAATAGCATGCAAACTCTCACCTGTAATGCCTCTCAATGTATACTTACGTTTATCGACCTCAAACTTCATTTCATTCCTAGGCACATTGAGAGTGAACTCTCCTAAATCTTGGAGCCATTTCATGCCCAAAACTACATCCATGTCTCCCATCTGGGCAATGTAGAAATCTGTCTGTAACTCATAATCGTTCAGTGTCAAGGTGAGATTGCTTACTTTCCTGGTGCATAATAAAGTGTATCCATCGGCAACACGAATTCTGAATCCATCAAATCTCTCTGCCTCCAGTCTACCTCTACCCACAAAACCATTGCTAATGAAATTATGTGTCGCACCTGTATCCAACATAGCAATACATCGCTGTCCATTCACTGTACCTCTAAATTTGAATGTAGTCTCAATGTCTGAATTGGCAAAGTATGCAAGCGGAGCCAAACTACCATCAATATGATCCCCATCTCCCTGATCCTCGCCTGTAGTCTCTTGCTGCTCAGTATCAGAATCCTCCACCCACATGATGTGATTAGCCTTGCCCTTAGGCCTAGTTGCACAATCGTGATCCCAACTGTAAGGTTGCTGGCACCAAAAACATAACTTCTTACATCATAAAATCCCCAACCAATATGACGAACTTTGATCAATTTTTCTGATTTATGGCTCAAAGGAATTTCGTCAAACACTTACTTGAATATTGCTGATCTGATATGACATGGGAAGGCACCCGGATTTTGGAACATTCTAATTTATAGTTGCTTGTGGGCAGGCAATCTGAGGGATGTTTGTAATGTTCTCCAATGTCCCAAATAAATACCAATCGCAACAGAATGAGATTGTAGGTTTGGAAGGCTACGAACAGGTACATAAATTAATCACTGCATTAGCAATTAATACACAAATCGCTGCATGTGAGTATTAGCGCTCGTTGTAGAAGAAGTCTTGTGGGGGCAGGAGCAACATTGTTTAATGGAAGGACTTCATAACTAATCAATAGTTATTTATTATATTGTATTTTAATTATTAACATTTGTTAAAATGAATAGTTGTGACTTTTGTAAAGACATGTCCCTTAATGAAGGGAAGAAGTTATAAATGTATCCTCTTGTGAGGAAGTAAGACATTCAATTCAATTTATCTCTTTTATATACATAATATGAGCAGCAACTTCATATTTATTTATTAAAGACGAAAACCTGTAATAGAGTCTCGGATGAATAAGGATGAAAACCCCTATTCACCAACACAAGGATGAAAACCCTTGTGGTCTTTTAACTTCAATATTTTATTTGTAAATTCTGATTATTGGATTATTCTGGATATTTATTTGTCTAATCAAATTTCATTTGCAATATCATTTCGGAATCTCCTAGTGTTGTAAATTAATATATAATATTCTGTTTAGAAATATTACAGCGAAGTTGGGTATAGCATGGCTGCGGAAGGATTGTCGATCTGCTAATATCAATGAAGTTGAGTTATCTGCAGAAGATCCTACAGATATAATATTACTTCGACACCAAATCATCATCTATTTGTTGTTTATACATAGATCCTCTTTTTGTATACTAAAGTACAATAATAAGTTGAATGTGCATGAGTGTCTTTATGCATTTCTAATTTTCTATTACTTAGAACGAGAGAACAACTTGGATCAATGCAGGGCCATTGAAGAATCTATTTTTGCATTCCATGGAAATTCTACATGTACTTGGTACTCTATCGTAAGGAATGGCTTAAAGGGTTTGCATAGTATAAAGTACATGTTTGTTGGAAATGTTTGCACCCACCTCTTGATTGACAAAAGCTATTCATATTTTTTGTGCTATCCTTTGCTATTGAGTGAAAACAAGAAACCTAAAGATTATAGAGTGTTGGTTATTTGTAAGATCTTCTCATGGAAGAAGTATGCAAAACCTCTGGACATTGTGGTGGTTCCCACTGAGACTGTTGTTGTCTTATGATATTTAATCGCATTTATGAGATTGCCAATCAAAGATACGAGGGAAGGAGCATTAATTCTTGAACACCTCAATTTACAATTGCTTGAGGACAAACAATTTGAGGAAGGGAGGTCTGTAATATCCCCAAACTTAGCCTCAATTAAGAGATCATTGGCAAGGAAGAGATCGCTGCCAAGAAGAAGATCATTGCCAAGAGGGGAATCGCTGCAAGGTAATCTCTACCATTAGACAACAACAATTATTTATTAAGGAACAACGAGTACTTTAAGAGATCCCCACACTAAGGAGATCGCTACACTTAGTTATTTTAGGAGATTGGAACAACAATTAATTATTTAATTAATAAATTGTTAACCAACATTCGTTAAGACAAAGGATGCCACCCTTGGGAATATACCTCTTGGGACAAGAGATTTGGAAAAGTCATGTCTCTTCGATGGAAGGATTTGAAGATATAAATAATCAGCCATTGGGATGGGAGACATCATTCAATTATGTGTTCAATCATCTAACTTCGTATAAGCATCATGCTATACAACCACTGTCAAGGACGAAAACCCTTGTGATTATAACAACCTAAGGATGAAACCTTTTGTGGACTTATATTTTATTTAATTTATTATTTTAAATGCAATATTTATATTTATAAAAAATAGGATTTCCGAGAAAACCAAATCAACGAAAACATTTCAATTTGGAATATTACAGTAAACCCATTTAGAATGAATGGGCTTCTTCCCCTGGGGTAAATTTGTGTATACCTAAGTCTTGTTTTGTATGAAGGCATCAAATTTTGCTTTCATGGCAACTTCCCATTTAGGGTTTCCATTGGCCTCTTCATACATGATAGGCTTATATACTTGTGAAACAATAGAAGTAAGAGTAAAATTCACTTGTTCAAATCCTTGCACAATTTATTTACGTGGTCGTATATATTGACCTTCCATTTCCTTTGACAGTGCATCTTCCTGAACATCCTTCACAGCGGCATAATGCCATTTTGGTCAGTTGTTGGCTACCCTGATTTGTTTTTGGGGTTTAATTATCAATCTGCCCTTCATCAGAATGCCCCCTGGATCTCGACTCTTCTGATATCACTCGCTTGGAGTCTTGTTTCACTTCAACATCAAAACATGTCCCAAACTCATCAACAATTTTATTTAGCCATACCAATTGCTTAGTCGATGCACCATCACTTGAGAAGAAAGGTGTCTTCTCATCCACTTCAACATCTCTACTAATAACAATTTTGTCCCCAGGGACATGTAGTAATCTGTATGCTTTAGACTGCTCACTATAGCCAACACATATCTAATTCACATCTCTTTTTTGTAGGAAATAATTCAAAACTACACAACCAAAAACACGTAAGTCACTTGATGATGGTCTCCTGCCTGACAATGCTTCCTCGGGAGTGATACTTTGCAATGCTTTTTGACACTGTTTAAGAATGTAAATCATTGTATTCACAATTTCTGCCCAGTACCTATACAACACATTCCAATTGTGTACCATGCTCCTTGCCATGCTGATAATTGTCCTATTCCTTCATTCCACAACTCCATTGTGTTGTGGAGTATGTGGGGTAGTATATTGCCTATGCATATACTCTTTCTTGCAGAATTTGTGCAACTGTTTTGAGACAAACTTGCCTCCATTATCAGATATGATAGCCTTGATATATTTACTAGTTTGTTTCTCCACCAAAATTTTGAATGCTACAAACTGATAAAATCATTTTGACTTGTATTTCAAGAAATAAACCCACATTTTTATGGGAATAATCATCAACCAACAATAAAAAATACTTTTCATTAATCATAGTAGTTTTCATTGGACCACACAAATTAACTTAAACTAGATTTAGACTCCTTTGGCATGCTTTGCTTTACCAATATCAGATCGGTGTCAACTCTGTTTCTCCATTTGACATTTCGTTAATACAACTTGATTCTTGAATGGATGACTGTCCATGAACCATATTCTTCTTACCAATTACACACATATTTATAAGTATGGTGTCCATACCTCTCTGGCCAAAGTACAATGTGATTATCCTCCACTACTAGGGCATGTGAGCTTGCTGATTTGGGATCAATAGGTTTGTGTAAGCCCTTCTCGCCAACACGTAGTGCAACCACTTTGTTATTACGAAGATGTTTGACCATCCATGTATTACAATGAAACTTTAGTGAAAGATGAAATTTTTTGTTAGGAGAACAAATTGATTATAAAAATATTAGCTTAATTAGTCGATTTATTAGTGAGCAAGGAAAAATATTATCTCGTCGAGTATTCCCTTCATTATGCCCCAAAGGGGAACTAAACCAGATTTAGTTACTTATCTATCTATCTATATGGTCTAGAAATCATTTATATATGTAGTCTAGCCCGTTAAATCAACTTTATAGGGTTGGGGTCACGAAGCCACCGATGGATAATGATTAGCGAGAAACGAATAATAGGTGCCCAAGCCCAATGCAGAGTGAGCCAAAGTTCGTGAGCCGTGTTCGAGGGAGAGGGAATACCTCGATCGAGTGCCCCATATTTAGATAGGGCCATTTCACTAATTGACAAAAGATTCCTGTTCAGGTCAGGAACACATCGAACATATTTTAGAGTATAATTCATTGTTAGATGAACATCTCCATGTCCTAATGCAATAATAATCCATCCACCACCTAATGTAATAGATTCACTCCTACTTTTATCTTCAACAAATGTCACTACTAGTCTCTGCACCATGTATAATGTCTAGATGCTCCTAAATCATAATACCATGTTATGGACTTAGCTGAATGTCCATGGGTTGCAACAAATGCAAAATCATTTGCTACCTCTTAGATATCAACCTCTACAACATTTACTTGTTTTGAACCCTTCTGGCATGCAAAGTCACTTATCTTCAGGGAAAATATTTTCTCATGTCCAGGGCTATAACAATAAAAGTGCATCACTTTTGATTTGCCAAATGCATTGCCTTCTTCAAAAGATATTAGATTGGTTGCTGGTGTTTTGCTTGCCTTTGCTTTTGGTCCTTGCACTTAATGCCTCTCTGTTCCCCTGAGAGCTTGAGCAAGATTCTTCCTTTTGCGATTGTCTCCTCTCTTTCTGCAAGAATAACGTTGAAAAATGCTCAAAGTTGAGCATTTGAGTTTCCACAATGAGATGTAGTGACATAAAAAAGGATACATAGGACGATGGCAAACTTTGTAAAACCAAAGCTACAATATCCTCATTGTTTACCAATTTTTAAATGGCAGACAACCCTTCAGAAAGATCCTTCAATCTCAACAAATACTCCAAGATGGATCCTCTTCCCTATAACTTAGAATAAAATAACAGACTCTTCAGATATAGTGCATGGCTAACTTATGATGTTTGGTACTTGTTCTTAAGATTATTCCATAATGTCGCAGCTGAGTTGACTTTTTGTACTTAAGGTATAAGATCACTTGCAAGAGACAACTTTAGAAGCATCAAAACTTCCTCACGTGTCTTCTCAAAATCTTTGGGATCATCAATGGGTCTATCTTTCTTGCCTAGCACAATTTTGTTAAGATTGCGATACTAACAAATGGTTAGTATTTTTTAGCTCCACAAACTATATTTACACCTATTTAGCTTCTATGCATCAGGAAGAATTAAATGCTGAATATTGGCCATTAAGACCCACTTAACCTGCAAGAAACTTAAAACATACTGCAAAGCAAAAGTGGATATACAAAAAAGTACTTTCACAAATCACTATAGCATACGACTGCAGGTAATCTGGAAAAATTTCAGCTTCTTACTCAGTCTCGACCTAAAATTATTTAATCAACCCAATCCACAACCCAGCATGAAGAATTTTTTGTTGTACCCTAAAATAATTAGTCTCAAAGCTTAGAATATATTTAGCTTCTGAAAATTGCACTCTTCTAATATAATGGCTTTGATGCCATATTAGATTTATTGTACAAGCTGTAGAAAATTATTACATGGAAGCCTGTATATATAAACAAGCATAGAAGAAACAAACAAATCAGGCACAACCAAAACCCCCCAAAAAACTAAGTTTTACAACCTCCTTCATCCGTGTGACAACAATACAACTAATAGAAACTAGTTAGTTTTATTATAATACTTTATTAAGATGTTCAAGAAATTTGTCTTTGTTGGCTGTAGTGAGCAGTCCAAATTATACATACTCATGGTTATGTCTTCTAGACAGGTAACTGTCAGTAGGGATGCTGATTTTGATGAGGGCGATGGTCTTTTCAGTTCTGGTTTACAGTCATCAGCAGCCGTAAAAGCAGATTCTTCATGTATTTTGAGTCCTAATGACATGGCAAAAGATATTGCTGAGAATGTGTAGGAGGTTCAACAGGTTTTGGGGGTTGACATAGGGGCTATAATGCCTACTGGAGAGGCTAATTTGCCTCTTGGACAAGGTGGTAATGACACTGATTTAGATTTGATCAGATCTGATTTAATTGAGCAGGTTGTGTCAATACGGAGACTAAGGTGGTGTCATACTATTTTTAAGGATTTAAATGAGGATGAGTTGGACATATTGAGTACTTCGTCAAGATTAAAATGAACTGTCAATAAGGTATGTTACTCATGAATTTGATGTTGGTGACGATTCTGATTTTGTTGCTAATAGTGTGAGCCTCCCTTTAACAAGGAAGAACAAAGAAAGTTGGAGTGGGAGGCTGACATGAAGGCTGAGTATAATGCTTTGATGAGGAACAAAACTTGGTTGCTTTCTGATTTTGCCACATGGTAAAAAGGAAATTGGCTGTAAATTGTTTTATACAACCAAATTGAAGGTGGATGGTTCGTTAGGTTAACATAAAGCAAAGCTTGTAGTGAAGGGGTTTGCCCAGCAGGAGGAGGTAGATGATGACACATTTTCCTATGCAACTAAGATGAATTTTTTTTAGCTAGTGGCTGCCATTGCTTCTCAGTTTTGTTGGAAAATGTTTTAGATGGATATTATAAGTACCTTTTTGATTGGTGATTTGATGGAGGAGGTTTACATGATGCAGCTATAAGTTTTTTGGTTGCTGGAAAGGAAAGTTTTTTGTGCATGTTGGGGAAAGTGCTATATGGGTTGAAGCAAGCACCAAGACAATGGTACAAGAAAACTGATCATTTTTTGATTCATTCAGGGTTGAGTACATTTAATCCTAATCTTTACATAATTTTTTTGAAGGATGGTGCAAACACTCTTACTGTTTATGTGGATGATTTAATCATCAAAAGAAGTGAGACTAGCAACATTAACAAGGTAAAACCAAATCTCTGATCTACCTTTCACACGAGTGACATAGGTCTCACAAACTACCATTCAGTGGCTGATTTTATGCAAATAGATTGAGGTGTGTTTATTTTTAAGCAAAAGTATGCAAAAGTATAACTTCAAAAATTCAAAATGACGGATTATACAACAATGATGACCCTGTGGAGGTTGGTTTAATGATGTAGGAGGATCCCAAGTGAATGGGAAATTTTGCATCACCAAAAATACTAAAGAATCTTGGGTAGAAGTTCTCAAGACAAATTTTGGGCTTAACGGAGTCATAGAGGCCAAGTTTTGGGTTCACGGTGTTCACAACTTCGTGTCATAGGTTTAATGGCAATCAAAGTCTAAACGGGTCACAATGGGTTCAAGTCATAGGTTCACAGTGCCCACACTTAGTCTTTTAAGTGTTCACGCAATCACATTGATTAATGGAGGCCATGAAGGAGTCAAATCCTTTGTTCATAGCAAAATCGATGTTGATCTTAAATTGGTATGGATATTTCAATGGATTCGCAACCTTGTAAAAATCCCACAAAGTTCACGGTGGCCACAAAGGTTTGACTGATCATGTGAGTTCGAGAACCCGAGATTGTGAGAAGTGTCACAATCACTTGTTCTCATAAAGGTCATAGGTCAAAGGTGGGCCCCACAATAGGAATTTATGCATACAAAATCATTAAATTTTAATTGATAATTTCATGGGTCCACACATACATGGAGGCCACATCTAAAAATATGGACGTGTGACAATCTTCAAGTGGAGTTTATAACTCCAACTGGTCTATGTAGAGCAGATGACGTAGTTAAGAAAGCGAACACATGTGAAAATTAAGTGAAATGCATAATGTCACGGGTCCATGGGACACACAGAGGCCATGGTAGAAAAAGCAAGCTTGTTGGGGATAAGTTGTGGGATAGCAAGCTTGTTGGGGATAAGTTGTGGGTTGACTGTCACAATCATGGCAGCTGACAGTGCACACATGCCCAAATTTGTAGGGCAAGTGACCAAGCAGATTTCAAGTGGCCATATCTTCCACAAGAGATCAAAATAAGGTGTCATCAGTCACATTGGAAAGCTGTTGATCATAGCTTTCATTTGGCAATGATTAGGGGACGGTTGGTCACATGTGTGGCCACTGTTCATGGTTGAGAAATACAAGGACCCTTTTCAAATGTTTGCTAGGATTGATGGTAACAAAATGGATCATTGCAATTGTTTCAAGATCAAAACAATCGCGAGTTGTTACTAGGAAGTTACAAAGGTTGAGAGTGACAGATGTAGAGTCTCCAAGGAATAAAAGCATTTAGATGAGTGAAATCAAAGAGGGGGAGCCATAGCACAGAGAAATGAGGGCCACAAAACAGAACAAAAGAGGCCAAAGAGAAGAGAGAGGGCCACAAGAAGAGGAGGTTGCATAGTCTGCAGTCGAGAGAATGATATTGTAAAAGCTTGAAGAGGCTTAGAGAGAGAGAGCTAGGGTAGAGAGTCACAATGTAAATGTAGATGCTGTTAAGGATTGAAAATTAATATTAAAGAAAGGGTTGTTGTCCCTTGTGTAACTTTAGCCGCACGACCAAGGGGATCCCTTCACCGGGGCTCCCTATTGTGACGACATCAATTGGTATTAGAGCCAATTGGGATTTGTTGCATGTGTTGGAGAAGTCTTGCAAGTGAAGAGAGTTGTGTGATAAAGTGGGAGACTCTTGTTGAGTCACTAGAAAGTTGTGAAAGAGAAGTTTGCATTGGAGAGAAGATGAGTTTTTGCAGGTGTGAGAGAAGTCCTGCAAGTGTAGAGAAAGTGTGAGAGGCTCTTGTTTGAATCTATGGTTGTGAAAGAGAAACATGTTGGTGGAGAAGATATGGCACACAAACGAGGAAGAGCACCTAGAGTAGAAGATTTGGTGGAGATGTTGAAGAAAATCCAAGTGAGATTGGATATGATAGAGACTGCACAAAGTGGATGAGTTGTTGCAACTGTGAGTGAAGATGAAGAAGGAGAAGTGATGATATTGTTGATATCCGTACAAGAAAGGTGGGATGCTTTGGAGAGAGGCCAAGCAAGCAAAGACAAGAGTCAGGTTTAGGCCAAGGTAAAAGAAAGAGGTAAACCCATTAGCTATGTTGTTTTGTTCCGTGGTAAAGAGATCTCAGAGGAGCTCATGAAATGGATAGTTGAGTTCGAATTTTTTTTGAAGAGTGTAAAAGGCCCCATGAAGGTAAAGGTTGCAAGCAAGACATTGTGTGATAGTGCAACTGTGTATTGATGAGTTTTCAAGTGAGGAGACAAGAGGGGACATAAGAAGGTGAGAACTAGGGAACATATGATTTCCAAGTTGATGGGTCATGTTGTGCACCTAAGCTTTAAAAAAGAGTGTTGAAAAAATCTCCAAGTGTTGAGACTTGAGAGAGGAGAAGAGAATTGCTTTGAGAGGCAATATGAGAGTGAGGTTTCCATGTGAGAAGCCTTAGTCTATTTTGAAAAATAGAAAAAGAAGAAAAAGGGTTGAAAAGCCCATAGAGGAAGAAATCCTCATGGAAGAGGATGTGGATGTGATAGTTTGCTCACCTGAAGGAGGAGAGACATTACTAGATGATGGGAAAAAGAGTTTATGGTATCCAATAAGTGGGAAGAGGCAGAATTATCTTTGAAGAATAAGGGAAGTGCATTTTTTTTCTCTCTTTTGTAGAGAAGCGGGGTTGAGGACAACCAAGGAAAGATACATGCTTCCTTGAAAGAAACAATACAGGTGAATGAAGAGGACAGCCAAGAAGAGTGTCAGATTTCTATGGAGGGAACAATGAAAGTGGCTGAAGTGCAAGTTAATGCACACGAGAAGAGTAGGTTGAAGACCATATCTATAAAGAGAAAGAGAATCAAGTGAAGACTAAGGAGATGACAACCATGGAGGTTGTTGAAAATTGACCTTTGAGAGTCTGTCATGAGAGTGAAAGCTATGAGGAGAATGTGAGCAACAAAGAAGAGTTGGACAACGTGTCTTAGAGGCATGAAGAAGAGTTAGAAGTGTTTGTGGGAACTATTGATTCCCTAAATGTGTTTAATCTAGGTGTAGGTCCAACAATGAAGGAGATAGCTAAGAAGAGAAAGTGTGGTTCATTCTAGTAATGCTCATATGTATGAGAGGCAACAAGAAAAAGTGGAATAGGAGGGATTTCACTTGCAGTAGTTATAGTTGGGAGAGTAGACTCTCACAAGAGAGATGGGAAGCGATTGGTAAGGTGAAAAATGTCACTCACGTGGCATAGAGACAAAAGAGGAGATGGAGATGGTGGACATGGATCTACCAAGAAGATTGAAGGATGCCACTGGCGTGGCACATGTGGGAGTAGACCACATAGATGTTGGAGGAGATACTCTTATTAGTCAAGGATTGCCTTGTTTTCACAAAGGCAAAATGAGTGCAAGTTCATTTGTACATGGCATACTTGGGATGTCAAAGGAGGAGAAGGAAGGAGAACACAATCAACTTCGAATTGAGGCACAGAGGACGAGAAGTGAAGAAGAGAAAGAGGAGTTGTCACAAGGGCAGCTAAGCATTGTTTTGAGGAGTAGGCAGAGTGGAAGAGGCTTTAAGAAGCCCAACCTTAGTGGAAATCAAGCTAATAGTGAGTATGAAGCACCTGCGAGGATTGTTAAGTTCCATGTTTTTAAACAAATATGTGATTGTAGTCAGTGTGCAGGGGCAGAGATGGAGAAAAAGAAAGCATTTAAAGAGGCCTTCCAAGGTGAAGAGAGTGAACCACTTGAGTTCAAAAGTTGTGAAGAAACAAATGAAGAAGAAGAGCCTTTTAAGACTCTTGAAAATGAAGAAGCCACAAGCAAGATAGTGGTAATAAGGAGAAAGAGTAGAGGAAGATATGGTGGCCATGAGAAAAGAAGAGTTGCAATTAGAGAAGAGTGAAAGGTGGAAGTATCCAACAACATGTTGGATAGTGAGTGAACAAAGCCATAGAGGCTTTTGGTGGAGGTGGATAGGCAATGGTGGTGGTCAGATAGAGGTGGGTTTAAGTCCACATAAAGATGGAAAAGGAAGAAGAGAACCATTCGGTGGAGGTGGATGGGTTATGGTGGATTTAATCCCATAAAAGAGAAAAGAGTGAATAGAGCTAATTAGAAGAGAATGTATTTGAAGCTAGCAAGAAGCTAGAAGTGGAAAAGAAAACGTTATAGTCAATTGAGATATCCAGTGTGCTGAAAGGGGATGCCATGCTCATCAATCACAATGGCCAAAAGAGTTCTTTCAAAACTTAATCCATCCATGTGAGCAGGAGCTCACATTTCATCACCTCGGGTTTTTGATGGAGGAGCATCCAAGGGTAATGAGAAATATTGAATCACCAAAAATATAGTAGGAATTTTGGGTAGAAGTTTTAGGGACAAATTATGAGCTTAACAGAGTCACAGAGGCCAAGTTTTGGGTTCATGGGTTCATAGCTTTAATGGCAATCACAATCTAAATGGGCCACAATGGGTTCAAGTCACAAATTCATGGCCACTACACTTAGTATTTTAAGTGTTCACACAATCACAATGATTACAAAAGGTCACAAAGGAGTTAAATCCTCTGTTCACAACATAATCGATGTTGATCCTAATTGGAATGGATATTCCAACTGATCCTCATGGCCTCATAAGAATCCCATAGAGTTCGTAGTGGCCACAAATGTTTGACAGAGATCGAGTGAGTCTGAGAGCCTGAGATTGTGACAAGTGTCACAATCACGACTTGTTCTTATAAAGTTTGCAGGTCAAAGGTGGGGACCACAATAGGAATAGACGCGTGCATGATCATTAATTGGAATTGATAATTCCATGGGTCCACGTCTATACAAAGGCCATAATTGAAAATGTGGATGCATGACAATCTTCAAGTGGAGTTTATAACTTCAATTGGTCCACGCAAAGCAAAGGCCACAATAAGGAAAGCAGACGCATGTGCAAACATTAACTGAAATGCATGTCACGAGTCCACGGGACGTGAAGAGGCCATAGTAGAAGAAGCAAGTCCTCCGGGATAAGACACAAGATCATGACATATGTCACACTCCTAGCGGGTCATAGCTCAAAAAAGCCCAAATTTGCAGGGCTAGTGGCCAAGTAGATTTCAAGTGGCCATATCTTCCGTGAGAGATCACCAAATGGGGCAGTATCGATCATGTTGGAAAGGAAAGCTCTTGATCAAAGATTTTGTTTGGTGGTGATCATGGGGCGGTTGGTCACATGTGTGGGCCACTATTCGTGGTTGAGGAATATAGGGACCGTTTTCAACTGTTTTTCAAGGATTTGTGGTAATTGAATGGATCGTGGCAATTGTGTGAAGATCAAGAAATTCATGAGCAGGTACTAGAAAGTTACAAAGGTTGAGAGCAGCATAAAGTCTCCAAGGAATAAAAGTGTTCTGATGAGTGAAATCAAAGAGGGGGGTCATAGCACAAAAACAAGAGGGCCACATAACATAACACAGGAGGCCAAAGAGAACATAAAGGGCCACAAGAAGAGGAAAGTTTAGAGACTGCAACTGAGAAAATGATATTGTAAAAGCCCGAAGAGGCTGAGACAGAGAGGTAGGGTAGAGAGTCACAATGTGAATGTAGATGCCATTAAGGCTTGAGAATTAATATTAAAGAAAGGGTTTTTGTCCCTTGTGTGACTTTGGTTGCATGGCCTAGGGCATCCCTTCATTGGGACTCCCTTTTGCGACTGCATCATTTAAGATTGGCAACCTCAACTGATTTTGTTTAGCAGGTTGACAAATCACTTTATTGAAAATTGGTGGGTAGCCTATTATATCTTTCTTCCACTAGGCTTGATAATTATTTTGTTGTTAGCTATGTAAGTAGGTATCTCAGTAAGCCCAGTGCTAATCAGTGGAGGGCAGCAAAGAGGATCTTGAGGCACATTGGAATTTGGAATTGGGCATGTGTTTTTGAAGATTTTTCAGCTAGTTTATAGAGATTCAGACTGGGTTGGTTCAGTTGATGATAGGAAGTCAACAACAAAATATATTTTCAGTCTTGGAATATGTGTGATATCTTGGGAAAGCAAGAAATGAAAACCTATTGCTTTGTGAGGAGGATCTTGTCCGATTTAAAATTATATCAAAAGCAGCCTACATGTATTTTGTGGTAATTAGGGTGTGCTCAAATTGGTAAAAAATCAAAATTTCCATGTGTGTACCAAGCGCATAGAGGTTCCTTTCCATTTTATTCATTTGCGGGTTAAGAAAGGAGTATTGAGTTGCTATATTGTTCAACTCAAGAGCAAGCGGAAGATATATTTACAAAACCTCTCTGTTCAGAAAAAAATATTAAATTGAAGCATCCAAACATATAATCATCTAAAAATATTAAATTGAAGGACAATATTTAATGACCTTGTTACTTGCCTTGCATCATTTTATACTTATGTTTAGATGTTAGGACAACAAACAAGAAGGTTTCCAATGAGATTGTACGTTAGAAATGGTGTTTGGCACATTTTGGGGATTGTACAAACATGATGGGGTGTGGCATAATTTCCAATGAATTCCAAATGGCCTTAGAAGACTTATTTGATCTCTAGGCTAACTTGAAGCATGCAGGCTTGACGCTTGAGATGTCTAGACAAACACAAGACAAATATGAAAATTACCTTAACTTTTCCAAAATTGCCTTAAACTATGTTAAACACCTTGTAAAGGATTAAGCCATGGATATTGATTAATCACTTGAGGACCATGACTTCACATTTTGACTATACCACCTTAGAAGAGCTTGATCACTATTAGGAACAACACCAGTCCTCACCATGACAAGACAAGCTATGAACAAGACAAGAACCTTCAAGGGCTATCAACAAAGTCAAACAAGTCCAAATAGCAATTTTGAATGCTACTCACCTATGGTAGCAAATTTTGGCCAACAATTACCTTTATGCTGAATACGTTGGTGTATTATAGGATGCTTAGGCTTGCCATTACAACTATAGTTTAAGACATAGTCTAGGTCGCATTTGATTAGCCTACATTACAAATAGCCCTTGTGGCATTTATATTTTGTTTAGTTTAGTGTCAATTGCTATGTTGGATCTAGGTTACCTTCGTTCGACAATTCCTTGCATGTGGTTTCCTTATTATATCCTTGATACCCCCTTTGTTGTAACTGTTGCTATACATCATTGATTTTACCTTGGGACTTAGTTAGACCCCATATCCCACACCTTAGGCATAGGCTTTGGAACCTTATACCTTTGATATTGAATGTGTATTACCTTCTACTAGATCCACAATTGCCATTTCATATGTTGTTATCTTTATGTATATAGAGGCCTTATTTGGATCCGTTGTTTGTATTCCAGTCTATAGAGAGAGAGTATTGCTATATTGGTTATCCTAGTTTGCGCATACATTCTGGTGAATCAATGTGAATCCCGTTGCACTATTGGTTAGATTGTCTTTGTGTTTTCATTTCTTTTCCTAACATCCAATTTTTATAAATCTCTAGGTTTCAAAATCTTTTATAAATATGTCATCCCCATGTTTTCCAATCCATGAATAAAATTGCATCGTCAAAGATCCAAATCATAATCACTTATATCATTACTATGGAAGGAAACCTTGAAATCCTTCCCTTAGATCTAGATGACTATCATAGCACGACTGAAGATCCTCATAATGATCTTCCCGTAGATTACTCTTGATCTTGATGGTGAAGGTAAATCAGAAGATCCTCCCATTGATGACTTTTATAACGATGGAGGTGAGGATGAAAATCCTCTCATCAATGACTATTTTGACATGCAAAAATCCCTATGACTATTTTCCCATTTTTAGCATTGATGAGGATGATTTCATCAATTTTAAACTACTCTCTAACTCACATTTGGATGAAGAACACCTAGCATACATGCCTTCGCAATACAAATCATAGGTGATCTAAATCCCAGCATTTATATGACTATTCAGACCTACCCTACAGGGCCAATTTCACTTCCAATTCCACTCAAACCATTAACGTCTGCTAAATATGAAAAAGACAACTGCATTGGCACTGTTGATACAGTTCTAAATATGCTCCCTGTCAAATGCAATTGCATTGGCCACAACCCAAAATTTGTCAATACAATTATAAATCTACCTCCTATCAATGCCAATTACATTAGTCATCACCCAAAATGTGTCAATACAGTCTTACAATCTCTACCTATTAAACATCACCGCATCGACTGAGTCAATACAGTGATATTCAGCCTAGATCAGCCTAATTGTATTGATAGTGTCGATACAATTATGTTCAGTTTAGATCAGCCTAACTGTATCAATAGTGCCAATACAATTATGTTTAATTTTTAACTATATCAACAATGTTGATACAATTATATTCAGTTCAGATCATCTTTATTTTATTGGTTTGGTTGATATTGTAGAGCAAAATTCCAAATCACCTCCCAAAGATTCCATAATTTCCCTAGATATCAAAATTTATTTTGTAAGACATATTGACTCAACATTTGACATGATTACTATTGTCACTTGGATTTTCACTCTTTGAGGAGATGGCAAAGCTCTCCTCATCCAAGTGGCACAATGGAATCACCTCTAGGCTTGTGGGTAGCCTAAAGAATGAGGTGAATATTTAGATAGGGCTAGCTCTTTTGATGTACCACTTTGGATTGCAACTACACTTAACCTGGGGGGTGAAAAGGGAGAAGGATAACTGAAAGCAAACTAATCTAAGGGAGGTGATATACCAAATAACATGATGAAATCCAACCATATGCATGTTACACTTAAAATCATAGGACAAACTGAACATACACTTCTCCAATCTTCATCTTCTCACATCAGTGTTGCATTGTGAGGTTATGGATGAATGTGCAAAGCTAGGAGGACTAGACAAGAGGCCTATGAGGGCACTAATGAATAGGCTAACTCACTAAATCTTAGACATTTCCTAGAACGCTTCACATGCCCTACAAGAAGAAGCTTTCCAACTGCAAATAGATGATAGAATGAAATAACATGCTAAGGAATCCATAGTCTTCACTTGTGCAAAATCAAACATTTCAAATGAACACACTAAGAATAGTCATGGAGGAGGTAAACATCAGTAGTCTTATTGATCAAAAGGTATACATTTGAGTAGGGATTTGCATACTCAGGTGGAGCACCCCATACAATGCCAATATGTCTAGTTCTTATAGAACTTGAGAGAGAGGAGAAGGGAGAAGTCCAAGGGTCAAAATGACACTTGTCAAGTTGAGATCAGTTATTTGTGCATGAGAAGAGGATGTGGGACGAACTATGCAAGGTCAAGAGCTACAAGTGTTGATCCAAGTCATAAACTTCAGGAAAAATGACAAGAAACTCCTCATTCTGGCTTAGAAAAACTACCTGCATGATTAGCTCTGTTTGAACATCTTATAACTGATTGGTGTTAGAAAGGAATGCTTGTCATTGCGCCAAAAGTCGACCTGTTAACCCCAGATACCAACACCAGAGAAGTACACACGAGACGCTGTTAGTCCATGTTACAAATCCCTAAAGGGGGCGCTGGTGATTAGTCCAACAATCCCCCCTCAGCGTTACTCGAGGGGATTCAAACCCGCGACCACGGCTCTGATACCAATTGTTAGAAAGGAATGCTTGCCGTTGCGCCAAAAGGTCGACCTGTTAACGCCCGATACAAACACCAGATAAGTACCCATGGGAGGCTGTTAGTTCATGTCACAAATCCCTAAGGTGGCGTTGGCGATTAGTCCAACAATTGGGACCAGGTCTGATGATTGGAATGAAGTGTAAGGACATCAGACATGCCTCTCCATGCATTGGTTGCAGGTCTGGTCATCAGAAAGCACATGAAAAGGAGCAATCATCATTTGCTGTCAAGAAAACTGCTCTTCCATGCACCTTGCACACTTGGCCTCAAAATTGGTATCAGTTGCTCATGCAAATCCATGGGAGGGAGTGCTTGACAAGTGTTAAGACCCTCCATGGCCTTAGAGGCATCAGGGATGCTTTAAAATCAGCTCACATGAAACTTTCCACCCTTCTCACTAGCTTGTCCATTAGGCCAGTTTTAACTAGTTGAGTTGAAGCACCTGGTTTGAACACTTAGAAGTTTCCTCAAGGCATGAAATGACCATAGGGAGTTAGAACAAGTCTAAAGCTTCCCTCCAAACTTGATTTTATCTTCATACTATTCCTGTAGCCTGCACAAAAAAAATAGTAAAACATAGCTTGTTTCTCACCCCATCCGTACAAGTCCGTACAACTAGTTGGCATGTGAGGGAGCTTGAGTGAGTCTTCTGCAAGGTCCAGTAGGTTTCATGAGCAAACTGTGCCATTAGATCGGCTTTCTAGCTCCATTTCTCCAATCGGGTCTCTACAAGGGTTTAACAAGGGTTTCTGAGCAGTTTGACCTCTTAAGCATTGTTCATAAAGGTTTCACGTCCAACTTTCAAACAAATTTCACTAATTTGATGTTCAAGGACCTTAATAACATCCTTGAACTTATTAGACTCCCATGCAGATCCTCAAAAGAGAAATGAGTACTTGAAGCAGCCTATTCGAGCTTGTTTTCCTCTTTCTTGCAGTTCTGAGTTAGATTTTGAGCCAAAAAATGGCTTCTTCATGACTTCTCTTGCATCCAAATAACTTGAACACCTTTGTTATCATCCCATACACTAGCTCTAATAGGTTGAAATGCATATCTAAGGCTAGCATTGAAAGTGACCTTCCATTTGATCTCTAGGCCTAATCCTTGCTCTTAAGTATGATTGTAACTTTGGGTATTTGGACCTTTCTGTTTGATTTCCTTGCATTCCATAAGATTCTACACTTCTATTTTGACCCAATAATCATACCTCAATGGGTTGGAGTGTTCATCTTATGACAGGAGTGAAGATAGCTCTCCATTTGGACTTAGGCTTCACCATGCACAACAAGCCTGTCTGCAAATTTTGTAGGTTTAGGCCTCCAAGGTGGAATTCTTTCTTATATGCAAGATTGGTCATGTTGTAATAGGTGTAATTCAACTTCACACACCTTTCCTCAAGGTCTAAACAGTTCTAGGTTCACCTTATTATCTCCTTGTGCCAAGACTGCAAGATTTATGCATGAGGAAAGTGCCATTTGTGTGAGACAAAACAGAGGGCACTTCCCTTATTTGCCTAGACCAACTGAATATTGGAATGGTCTCTCCAAGTGGCAAAGACATCTTGTGTTAAGTTTCAACCCCTGATCATATGATTAGACCTTTCAAAAGTGCTAAAAACTGAGACAGACTGTGAAGGAAGGAAATTGTGTAGGCCCTTCCCATGTGGACTATGTAGGTGCATTCAAGGTCTTTCCATTGCTTGATTTGCATTAGTGAGGGTACCTTCAAGATATAACACCATGGTAAAGGTGCTTAAAGCCCATTCATCACTCTACCCTACTATAAACCCCCTTTCCTTCTTGAATTCTCAAGATTGCATGTTAACTTGACTGTGTTTCCATGTTTCCTTCCTCAAGGATGACCTTCTCAATGCTAGCTTCAAGATATTTAGGCCTCTTCAACATGTTACTGTTGATGTTGTGGATTGCACCCTTGAAAGAAGGCTCGGCTTCTCCCTTCCACGCGGCACAATGGAGACTCTTCTCTTGCTATGGGTCTGGCAAAACTGGGGGGAGAATCTCTAGATAAGGGCTAGCTCCCTTTGATGCATCTCTGAAGTCTTTTACTACTACTGCTAACAATGGAGGGGTGAAAAGAGAGAAAATACTGAAAATAGAACCTGAACTAAAGCAGTGATGCACCAAAATGGTTGGTCTACTTAGCTTTGACATACACTTTACACCAAGAACAAGTTGATATACACTTCATTTGACACGATAAATTCTTCTGCATCAGTGAGCTAGGGGGTCTTCTAGAGATACAGGGAGGAAAAACTACTAGAGGTGTTCTAAGACACACTATAACAGCCTGTTCACATGTGCTTATACTCTGCTGTGGACACTTCTTGCTGACCTGCAAAAGAACTCACAATACACAAGACATGCTGGAATCATTTTGTGATAGCATGAAGGAAAATGACTTAACACAAGACAAAGCCATAGACATGCAAAAGTGCAAACTCAAAATGGAGGTAAAAAAATCTTGATTCAAGGTAAAATCCTGCAGGGCTTCGCCATACAAGCTTGAGAGATATATATCTTTCTCAACCGAGAGATTATAATATATATAGCATGAAGGAAAAGATTTTGGCCCTTTCTAGAACAAGCGGCCCATGCGGCATTTAACACATTGGAAAGAGGAAGTCCGCTGAAGGAACCATGCTGTGGCAGTCCCCAGTCTTGACTTTGGTGCTTAACCCGTATTAAATGTTACTGTGAAAGCATGGGTCGTATTAAATGTCACTACAAAAGCATGGGTCGCTGCAATAACTGCCTGTGCCGACGCTTCTGTGCCATCTGGACTATTCTGTCTGCTTTTGCACTTGGCTTTTGTCTTTTCTGGCTCTGAGGCCCTCGGGGCTATTTTCCGTCATTTCTTGGCCCTTCGGGCTCCTTTCTTGGCGGTTTTTTCCTTTTGGCCTTAAGCCCTTTAAATTTCTTCGGGTTCGCGCTTATGAATTCTTTCGACTTCTCCAATTATTAATCCATTTCCACACGCGGGCCCATCTTTAAACATTTGAGATCAACGGCAATTTCATTGTCTCGAATTTGACGTCCATGAGGACGTCACCAGACGTTTGAACCTCCAACGACTGTTTTGCTACGCTGAAGTTGACGTGCTCGACCTGTCACCCCTTTGGTAATTTCTTCGGCCTTTTGCAATTGAACCTTCCCAAAGGGAAGGTGTTCCTTCGGAGCTTGGAAAGGGTCCCTTTTTGGTCGTTGATAGTCCCCCGTTCGGGCTCCTTTGTGCTCCCTTGGTCATCTCAATTCCTTCGGACAAAATGTCCGAAGGAATTCCTTCGGACATTTTGCCCCAAGGAAACCCTACCTTCATGGTTGACGCTCTTTCTTTCGGTCTTTTCCTTTGAATTTCCTTCGGGCAAAAGTCCGAAGGAGAACCTACCTTAGCTCCTTTCTTTGTGAATTTCTTCGGACAAAAATGTCCGAAGGAATCCCTTTTCTTGTCTTTTCTTTGGATTTCCTTCAGACAGAAAATCTGAAGGAATCCTTTGTCCTTTCTCTCTTTCCTGAATATGCTCACTGCCCTCCACAAGGGCCCTTTGGGTCTTGAAATGCCCCTTCGAAACTTCTGATTTGGTCTTGCCACCGACCAAAGTGCCTATTGACAATTCTTCCACAAGTCAGATTGTCTCTCGCCATTCGGAAAATGCACGTCTCTAGCCAAGGAAGAAAGAATACATTGTTTTTCTTTGTTAAGGGCCTTTGTTGCAAAAGGATGAATTCCTTCGGACTTTTGTCCGAAGGAATGGTGTTCATCAAAGAAGGCTAAGCCAAGGAAATAACAAATCAACAAAGAGCCTAAGACGAAGGAATTCTTTCGGAGAACCCAAAAGTCCGAACAAAAGGCAAGGAAAAGCCAAGGATTAATTCGGAAGGGTCATTTTCAAGAATTTCGAAGGGTAGGGTACCCTTTGGAAGGGTCACTTTCAACAAACCCGAAGGGCACCTACCCTTCGGGAAGGTGAGAGAATAGATTCAAAACCTTTGCAAAAAGGCCGAGTGCCTTACAATTCTTTCGAAAAAGGGACAGACACGAGCAACTAGCCCTTGCGGAGGGCACTTGGTCGGCGACAGGGCCACAGTCACTTTTCCGAAGGGCACATTTCGAAGGACAAGGCCCCTTCAATAAAATCCGAAGGCTTCGGAAAAGTTGAAAGGCAAAGGCAGGGAATGACTTTCTTCAGCTTTTTGTTCGAAGGAATTCCTTCGGACAAAAAATCTGAAGAAATTCGGAAGATTAGAAAGTCCGTAGAAAAACAAGTGAAACAAAGGTAAAGCAGAAGAAAACCTTCGAACTTTTTGTCCGAAGGAATTCCCTCGGACAAAAGTCCGAAGAAAAATTCCTTCGGACAAAAAATCTGAAGAAATTCGAAAGATTAGAAAGTCCGCAGAAAAACAAGTGAAACAAAGGCAAAGCAGAAGGAAACCTTCGGACTTTTTGTCCGAAGGAATTCCTTCGGACAAAAGTCCGAAGAAATTCGGAGAAAGGGCCGTGCAAAAAGCCTGAGAAAATAAACCCGAAGAAGAATTCCGAAGGCCAAAAGAAGTGATCGAGATAATTCTTGCGGACATTTTGTTTGCGGGAAAATGACTAAGAGAAAAACCCGACTAAGACAAAAGCCCGAGCAAGGGGAAAAGAGAAAGAAGATATCCTTCGGGAAAAAGTCCGAAGGAATTCCTTCGGACTTTTTGTTCGCAGGAATACTTTGGAGGATAAGGCCGAAGGAAAGAAAGCCGCAGGAAATACATGCAGAGAAGAGGTTCCGAAGGAAATAAGAAGACTAAGGGTGACGTCCCGCAAGACGTCAAATTTTGATTGCGGGGAGTAACTGTTGAAACGAAGGTAAAGCCGAAATTTCGAAAGAATTAAAATCACGCGAGGTCGACCTCAGATTAAGCGACGGGAAGTTAAGAAAAGGCCAAACGAGAAAAAATATAGACCGGATATAATTATAAAAATACATTCGAATATAGAATTCCGCCAGAAATAGACATGAACAGGCAAACCAGAACATGGTAAAATACATGCAAGCAGGGGCTATCTTCGAACGCCGTCCAAAGCTTCAGTTGACTGGTTATTAAAGCCTGCTCGCCTCCAGATCACCTCACGCATCCGAGGGTCCAACTCAGCTTCAATCGAAGTTCCAAATTCGAATGTCGAGTTGACTGTTCCATATTTAGAGTTGACTAATTGTTAAACGCTGCATCCACTAGCAGCTTTTCATGCGAGGGAGAATGATCTCTTCATCCAACTCAACTGCCAGACAGTCAACTCAGCTGATCTCTTCGTCCAACTTAGCGTTTCAAACGTTCCAATTCGGCATCAAGCAGCTCACGTAGAGTTCTAAAATTAACATTGGCGTGGACCATGCAAAGAGAGGTGGGCGGATCATAACAAAGACAAGTTCACTTCCTCAAGCGCAAGAAGCTTCATGCAAAGACAAAAGAAAACATATTTTATTGAAAGGCCAAGTAAGCCTTGAGTTAACTGAAGTGAATCCTTCTCTTCAAATTTTTAACGCCAATCTTTGGCCTCTTGTAATTCTCTATATAATGGCTTTTAGCGTTGATTAAAAATCAATCGAATCTCTCTCGGTTAGACCAGACTCTGCCATTGGGAGTTGTGTAACCTCTTCGATCAATAGGACTGTACTTTCAGATTTCAAGCGTTGGCATAGTGTATTTTTCATTCAGCAATTTGCATAAGTGGTAGATTTCTCCCTTCCCAAATTCTGGTTCATACCTAGTTGCTAGATTATCCTTGTGCAGGGCATGTTAAAGTGTTCTTTATGTCTTTTGCTAAAGCTGTAAGTGGATGTTAGGTGGCTGCAAATTGCCTTTTATCAGATCTCTCTCCATCGTTTTCCCTCATATTTTGGTCATTAGATCGAACCTCTCCGTGAAATATTTATGCATAAGTGATTGATTGAAATCATAGGTCTTCCTTTTCCCTTGTTCGTTCAGTGTTCAAGGTTCCAAGCTGAGTGGAGCAAAATTTTGGTGTATCACCCTCTTTAGGTAGGATTTCCCCTTTAAGTTTTCCTTCTCCCTTTTCCACGGTAGTCTGCAACATAGAGTAGAGATCTTAATTGATACATCATACAGGAACTAGCCTTCTCTTGAGGTTCTTTTCACCATATTGAGGCACCCACCCTCGTGAGAAGATCCCATTGTTTCAGTGGGATAGAGGATTGGCCATTTTGTGCACATATTCGAATCAGGGCGCAACTCCAAGTTAACAGTTTTTGGCACCCCCTGTGGGACCACGAAAAGAGTTCTTTGCAGAAAATATTCGCAGCAAAGGAAGATATTCATTTACAGCCAGCGGAAGAGTTCATAGCACCATTCAAATAATCTGTTCATGCCAAAAGTTACCACAAGATCAGCAAGCAAAGGTATTCCTTTTGAATTTGTAACTTATAAAAGAGCAAGATCTAGGAGGGCAAGTCCATATCCCCAAAGAGAATATTTACCTCCCCCTCATCCTATTGCTCTAGACACTGAAATCCCCATCATGCAGATGGCCAATAGAAATCAAGTATTTGCTCCATTCAATGGAGGGAGCCCACTAAATCTAGCACAGTTAGATGATATACTTGTATTTGCCCTCAAAAGTATTCCATTCTTCTCAGGAGAAAATCAAACAACCCTTATTGAGCATATCCAGGATGTAGCTAATCTTTGTTCAGTTCATAATGTAATTGAGGATAATGTTGCTATCAGATTACTAGCTGCTTCTTTCAAAGGAAAAGCGTTGCAGTTGTATAGAACCCTCCCACTTAGATCTATTTCTACTTGGGATGAATTGGGTGCTACCTTGGTCAAATAGTATGAAGACAAATCTGACCACTTATCTTTGGTTGAGCAATTAACTGCCATACAGAGAGCTCCTCATGAGTTCATGTGTGATTTTAATCTCAGATTTCAAAAGACATGGCACAGGGTCCCAGTTCTAATTAGGCCATCCCCTGAATATGCATTTTTATATTTTTTGAAAGCTCTTAATTCTGATATTAGTGTGATGATACAGTCAATGGGTGGCACTACCTTGCCAGATGCCTATGAAGTTGCAATAAGGGTAGAAAATAGTCTGATTCAAGCAGGGAAGCTTGCTCCAAGACCTCCAATGCCCATATTTTTGGAGATAAATTCAGTACCAGCCCTTCAAGTTCCTCAAGTTCCATCATTGGCTCCAATTCTAGCACCTCAACGTCCTATTGCAGCCTCTACTAGTTAATCTAGTGAGATAGGAGAGCTGAAAAGTCTGTTACAATCTTTTGGAAATGAAATAGTACAGCTTAAAAGGCAGTAATTTTAGTCAAATAGGCCTTATCAACAGCAAAATCATATCAACTATTAGCGCTTCAAAGAGCAAAGGTCTCCTTATCAGGGTTTCAAAGAAAATAGACCACCCTATCAAGCACAAGGGACCATAACTCTAGCTAAGCCATATGCTGCTCTTGATCCAAATGTTCCTTCCACTTCAAAAGCTATTGTTCCAACCCCAACTCATAACAACTTGGTGCAGGATTCATGGTGGCAACCTCAAATTTTAATGATGTTCAAAATTAGATCTTGGTAACACCAAATATCACCATGCCACAGATGACACAAGAGGAGTTATCTTTTCAAGAGAGTCAATATCAAGATACATGTTTGGCATCACAAGGAACGATCCAAGGGTAGCAGGATGCTATTAATGTAAATTGGCAGGTAGATGATCATATTGCTTTTGCTCAAGATGTTAAAACTAACGCTTCAAATGATCAAGTTGCAGCTCTAACCTATCAGAGAAATAAAAGAAACGCTGTTGAAGAAACTCAAGCAGTGGCAAATATGTCAAATGCTCCTAGTATTATTCCCCAAGGTATGAAAGAACAGCGTGCTGCCCCCACAGTGCAAAAAAGACAGAATGTAGAGGTTGGTAGAGTGCAACAAATACCTCTAATTCGTGAACAAGTACCACAAAAGGTGCAATCAAAGGTTAGTCCATTCCAGTTCAGTATTGTAGATCAGATGAAAAAGTCTAACATCAGCATTAGCATGTGGGATACTCTTTCAATTCCAGGCCAATGGATAAACTCGTTCAAGAACTTTCAGCTTTTGAATTGTCTCCAAAATCAGTTGATAAAGGTGTTGTCTTGACAAATTCGGATCAGCGAAATAAGCAACAGGTACAGCAAGTAGATAAGATATCTAAGGTTGACAAAACGGAGGTAAAAATAAAGAAAACTCCCCCTTTTTATCTTTCTTCGATAGTGGGTGATACTTTAATCCATAATTGTATGGTGGATAGTGGAGCCAGTAGTACGGTGATGCCCAAACAGATTGCAGACAAGCTCAGCGTTGTTTATGAGCCAAACACTAAAGGGGTACTGCAGTTGGATGGTTCACCCGCAAAAACGGTAGGGATTATCAAAAATTTGAAATTAACATTACATCCCTGTCCTAACGTAACTATTCAGCAGGACGTAGTAGTGGATCTACCTCCTTATTTCGCCATGTGCCTTTCAAGAGATTTCACTTCAAAGATTGGGGGATATCTATCAGCTGATTGGACTTACTTGCTGTTCAGAACTAGATATAGCACAAAGGTAACAATTCATTCAGAACCTATTGCACGTTTTCACATGGAACCTTATACGCCAAGTGTGGTCAATACAAATTGTATCATTTCAGATGAAATAAGACAAACTAGTGATGTAGAAAAAGACTCACTTTTGGATGGAGTTCCATATTTGTTTCTTGATGAGTGGGCTTCCACCTTGCATGAGCTGTCTGTACCAAGCAAAAACTTGAAAGTCACTTCTGCTTGCCAATAAGGGTGAAAAGAGAGTAGAACGGTTTTGAGCAAGAAATGACACTTCCAAATCAAACCAAGCATGGAATTGAGGATGGGGAAGCTGAAGAGTCACTCCCTGACCATTTCCCATGTGGCACTCTTCCGAAGGATGCTGTACAAATGACAAACTCTTTTTTCCTTCAAGAAAACTGCTTTTTCTTCTGCATAACCTGCCATCTTTCAGTTTTGTTTGTTACTTAAGACTTTTAGGGACGCATGGGGCATGACATCATCTTTTGTAACCTTCACATTTTCCAAGAAACCCATACAAAGAATTAAATGCATCTTTTTGACCCCTAAAATGACTTAAAAGGACATGTTGGCTAATGAAATTTATAAGCAAGGCTAATATATCATTGAATAACATTAAATGACCTATGAAACACCTCATGACAAGATATTATGACCCCCAAAACATGTAGAAAATCAAGTTTTACCTAGGGGTGCCCCGATTTGACATACAAGTCAAATTTGGTCAACAATTACTAGGCATATTGATGTCAAAGTTAACTTCAATCTTCTTATATTTCATATGTTGGGGCATCTTTTAATGTCTATTTTACTCCATTGCATGTTGGGGCATCTTCTGATGCCCACCCTTTTCTTATTACAACCTGTGGAGCATCCTTTGATGCCCATGCTTAATACAATGAGCACTTTTGGGGCATCTTACAATGCTCAACACCGTTTGTTCTATACTTTGATCACATCTTACAACACTTTCTTTGAGGTAGCAATAAAAAACCTTGCATTTCGCTTGTTTCATTCCGCATTATATGTTACTTGCTATTTACTTTTGGTGTACCATGTTCTTTACTCTTGTCGTGCACTTTGCTTTCTTAGCATAGTTCTTATAGTTACACCTTTTTATTCGGTTATTGTTTCCCTTGAGGTTCTTTGCAATATTTGTATCCCCTTTTTTGGGATGTATTATTTTGTTTTACACTTGGCCATTGTTTCCTTTGTGGATCTTTGGTAACACCTCTTGGTTTTATGTGACCTTGGTCTCCTTTTTAGACGCCTTCATTCTTTATTTGTTAGTCTTACCTTTTTACAATCGGCCATTGTTTTTATTGGTGATTTTTGATAACACCTCTTGGTTTTATGCGACCTTGGTCTCCTTTTTGGACACTTTGGTACTTTATTTTATAGTCCCATATTTCTATTTCGGCCATTGTTTCCTCTGTGGTTATTTGGTATCTTTTTGCAGTCCCCCTCTTTTGGGATGTTTTATTTCGGCCATTGTTTCCCTTATTGTTCTTTGGAATCTTTTTGTAATTCCTTCTTTTTGGGATGTTTTATTTCGGCCATTGTTTCCTTTGCGTTCTTTGGTATCTTTTTATCACCCTCTTTTGTGATGTTTTATTTTGGCCATTGTCTCCTTTATGGTTCTTTGGTACCTTCTTGTAGTCCCTTGGGATGGTTTCTCCTATCAATGTTTGTGCTAGACCCCTTGTAGGTTTGTATGACTTCCCTAGTGACATTACAACCATCTTTCAGAGTGCCTCCCTTCTCAAGGTGTGCCTTCATACTGCGATTTGACTTACATTTTCATGTACTTCCATATCCTCTCTTATTCCTAGCCACTTTTGAAGCAAAACTCTCTCTTCTTATGGTCAACTATTAGTATATCCTCATTGTATCTCTCTTTTTGCATGGACAAATCTTTTGTAGTCCCCATCTATCCTGCTACTTTCACTTGAGGCACACCTGGTTGGTTTTGAGATTACACTCTTTTCTAAAGTGTAAGTTTAGGAGTTTCTAGGTATCATGGTTTTTAGGTTCTCCTCTTTAGCAACTAGGTGTAGGCTCTCTTGTGTTAGTTATCTTTACCATCCACCATTGGTCTTCCAAATCCATATGGAGGAGGAAAATAGAAAAAGCCACACAATTCAAAACCCATTAGATCACACCAAAAGATGTGATCTTATATTTGACACACCCGCTATCCTATTCGAAGTTCAAACTCTATAGGTGGCCTCATGATAGAGTTGAGGTCCATTGGGGTGTGGTAGGCTAGTAAACTGGGGCAAGAGGTTTCATTATATATTTTGGTGCCACCTATTTTCTCATGCAAGTACCCAATTCTCATAGTACACTGACGACTTTATAAGCGGCCATGAGGAGTAGGGAACACATGGAAGGTCGGGTTCTTTTTACTTTTCATGCATATAAATTTCATGGGACAGTTTTTATACTTCACTCGTTAGCCCAAGCTTAGGCTCGCTAGGTGGGGTTCTATAGGGTCATTGATGTCAAAAGCTTTAAGCCTTGCCCACTTGACTGGTGTCTTGTTCTTGCTAAGGGTTTCCATATCACCCTTGTCATGCCTTGCTTAATTATAGCTTCATTTTTTCATTCCTAATATCCCTGCAACAAACATTGTTGTTAGTTGATCATGTTCCTCGATATTTTCCGTTGTTTCCATCTCGTTGCTTCAAATTTGACTTTTACCTTTCATTATGCTGCCTTTTTTTTTTTTTAATATCTGTAAAATGCATTACAAACCTTGGGGATACAACCAAGTCTTTCTTACAAACGCCCGTCCCCTTTCATATTTGCACCATCTACATCATTATGGTTATGTTTCTAGATGGTCGTGCTTGCCTACAATACACTTTAGTTTAAGCACTAATTTCGAGTTTTTATTCACTATATTCTTTGCTTCCTTTATTCTGTATGTCCTTAAAGTTAGGTTTTTATATCTTACAATGAATGTTTTTACAATCATTTTACACTCTAGCGGAAGCTTCAATTTCTTTTTTGTATTTATTGGAGTCTTTGCTTCCATGTGTTGCATGTCATCGTTTGATTTAAGTTTTCATTGTCTTACATTAGATGTTTTTATAGTTATTTTTCTATCATTTTACAATCTCCTTTGTTTGATATGAGTTTTCACTTATCTTACATTGGATGTTTCTTCCCAATCATTTTTCTATCTTCGAACCCCTTTTGTTGGATTTAGGTTTTCACCTATCTTACTTTGGATGATATTTTAGTCATGTTGCAATCTTTTTTTTATTAGCTTTTGCATGTTCTTACATTGGAACTTTTCACGTCTTATGATTTGTTTTACCTTACATTCTGATATGGTTTATGATTTTCTTTACAATCTTGTACATATCTTGTGTTTTGCTTTAGATTTTCATCTTGCTTAAATTTGGTATGCTTTTACATTCATTTATTACACATTTTGTTTGTTGATTTTTCTATCTACTTATTGAAAATGTCATTTTTACACTTAGTTTTTGTTCTTTTTGACCATGCTTATGATCACATTTGTTAGAAAATAATGAAACATGCATAACATTATAACATCCTCATTACAATATTAAAGTCTATTAGAACCATATGAAGTGCTAATGTCAATAACAAAATAAAAGTCTATGTAGAAAACCAAGAATCAAAACTATATATATATATATATATATATATATATAGTTTTTTAATATCAAGATATAAAATAGATACATCTATAGCTTTGGGTCACTTTCATCCTTAGGTGGGCGAGGCACCACCACGGTTTGCAAAGAAACTGCAGATGTGGCATTTTTAAGAGACCTCTCTAATGTACGAGATCGAGGTCATAATTCTGTGGCCTCTGATCGTGCTCTAGATCTCTGCCACAACATCTACAAAAGCAAACTACATAAAAGTCAAATCCATATATATATAAACTGCAAGTAATCTATCACTAATTATTAGCATGCGTATCTATAAGACTAGCAAATAAAGTGATATAAAATTCTTAATGCATTTTATACCTGCCCATGGGTGTCTCTCCAGGATGATCTCCTCATCTACCCTACCATCGAGGACAAGCTTGTCCTCTCGTCTATGGCTCAAGCAAGCTCCCACCCACCTCTCCCGTTGTACCACTAGGACCCAATGCCTTGATGGATTTTGACGTCGAGTGAACCATCTGTTGGGTCTAGGTGGGATGGCCTCTATCATGGGCACATCAAGATCGACACTAGGTTCCTCCTTTGCCCTCTGTGCTAGCCACTGTTGCTATTGTCTCCTCCCATGTGGAACACAGTGAGGTCTCAACACTGGAACATCCACTAGTGGCCCTTGTCCTCGTGCTCCTCATGGCTCCCTAGAGTGCCTCACCCAATGGAGTAGGACAACTAGTGGAAGTGCAAGGTGTGGCTAACCAAACTGACTTGGGACTTTGGCGCATGAGTGTGGCTTTGACCACCATGTGTAGTGGCATGTGACCACTACTCGACCCTGTGCTTGTACCGTGGATGGCCATGTACATCATGAATCCACTGTCCCCTAGTAAGACATCCATATAATTTGATCTTGCCTCATGGTCTCCAAGGTTGGTTGTGTGGGGATTTGTGGCACTCTATGAACGTACACCCATCTCCTCACTCGAGTTAGGCAGCGAGGTCGACCAATGGCCCTATAAACTGGTACTCTATTGACAAAGCACATACATATATATGGGGCTCTAGTTATGGTATGGTCGATGCATAGGGTGTAGATAGGCCTATTGGTTAAGGCCCCCTCTCTATATATGGATGGCAGGAGAGTGGTTACACACTCTCTCTAGAGAAGACCCCTCTATATCTATCTGTCCCTACATATAGAGAGGGGGGTTAAGGATGGGTTGCCACCCTACCCTATAAATAGGGTTAGGGTTCCAAACCGGATTGGAGATTAGAACCCATAGATAGTGGGAATTGGAGGGTTAAGTAGTTCTAGATTCAGGAAGTATAGTTATAGCCAAGGAAGGGGGAAGAATCCAATATATTGATGCTAGAAATGGCACTTGGTTCTCAATTTGAGGTGGCAACCCCGTTGGCCGGTATATGGGGATATGCTTGTAGATTTGGTATGCAAAAAGTGCAATGGGACCCTTCGTTTATTGGCCCTTGCCTATCATGCCATAAAAGTCACACAATAGTTGTACCCATATGCATGCTTCCATGTCATACATCGTGCCTTGCTCCAACACAGACCGACACAAAGCTATAATATACAATGGCATTGTGCCATCTGACTAGTGACATACCACATGCATAGTCATCAAGCCAATGATGGCCTTTCAAATATTTGGAATGTGTGACACATATACACTAAAGAGTCTAATGAACAACTTATGTTGATCGTATCAATCAAACTCTGTGGCCCATCGGGCTAGCTCTTGATGCTTCGCAATGGGCTTAGCTACGTCACATATCATGGTTATATCCTCGATAAGCAAGCTCAATATGGTATGCATCTACTCCTGTGTGATGGCGACTTCCACTATGTCCTCATCCGTCTCCCACTTGAATGTGTTTGTAATCCTCTCCAAATGCCCCAAGAACATCGTTACTAGCTTGGCGCTCAGAGGAACATGACACATCTGCATAATGCCTTTGAACCCTAGACTAATCGAAATAGCTTTGGTCACGTCTGATAGTCTAACTAACAAATCTGACAATGAATACGCATCCACACAACTCTACAATTGTGTTCGCCTATGCAAAATGTCAAAAAAACAACACCCAATAAGATTTTGTTCAAAAAATTTAAAATCAACGACAAAATTCAACTAAAAACAGCAAAAGAATAAAAATTGGGTTTTATTTTTATTGTATTAGCCATTCAATTCCCATCCTATTGTATCAACCATTCAATTCCCATCCTAGTGTGTCGGTCATACACTTATTTCACTCTACATTGGTTATATATATAACGGTCATTTTCAATGTTTTTCCTATTGTATTGACCATACCTGTATGGTATTGGCCTTATAGTTCAACATCTACTACATCAGCCACAATTTTACTAGATTGGGCAATTTATGAGTATTTCTACTGTGTCAGCTGCATGCTATGGTATCAGCCGATTAAACAACTTTTTACATCATATTTGCACTGTCCTTTTCCTACGGTATTGGCCAATATTGCGACTTTCTACCGCACCACTGTATTGACATAGTTGATAAAATTGACCTACGACGACGATTTCCTCCCGGGGCCCGAATAAATACCTAAGGCGTAAAATTTGATAATCTATCTCCTACTGGTGTCTTGTGAAAATTCTCTCTACATTTTGATGCTTTTTGGGGTAAATTTTGCTACACAGATTTGCCACAATGCACTTGGTGTGTAAATTTTCAAAATCTACTCTATCTACTTGTTTAACCCTTTTTAGAAATAAGGATTAAAGTAGAGAGTAGCCTAATCAACTAAGGAGAAAGTTATTGTAACAAGCAAACCAATTAAATAAATTAGATTTACAATATATTTTGATACAGTGCTAAATTATGCAAATTTGCTAAATATCAAAAGTACAATACCAATCAGTAATTTGCATGCTTAAACATGAAAAAGAGATAATACTTAGTGTGTTTATTGATGCACAGGTAGATTTGAGAAGTGCAGATGTGGAAATAGTCAGAATGATGTTCAATTTTTAACCGACAGATTTTGGGATCAGATTTGTGTCAACCTAAACACAACTGTCAAAATAGAGACATTAGCATCGCGATTCTGTCTTGAAATTGACACTTCTGTCCACAGTGAAGTACATATCATTTTATGGAAATTCCTCTTGTGCTTGTTAGGGTTCTTTGTCGCCTTGCATATTGTCTATTTGGATCATGCGCATAGGTTCTAAATGTCAACTTTTTGATCAAAACCCTTGGTCCTCCAACTACAGCATACACCCTTGCAAAATGGGGGGTAGTAGGCTCAAGTGAAGTCAAGCTGACCTCAAAGTCCCCTTTGTTAATGAACGCTACTTACATAGCCATATACTCTGAAAAGGGCCTTAGACCAATGTAGTTCTTCCCCTTACATGGGTTTTGTGTGAATGATGGTGTAATACGTTGTATGCGAGTGCATGTAGTGATCTAGCTTGCAACTTGACAAATATCGCTCATGATCTGTTCTTTGAATGCTTCAGACTTGTAAGAATATTTCTTTTATGACTGATATGAAAATTAGAAAGAATAGGGCAGCAAAAATCAGTTGTGTGAATGATTTTGTGATCTTGATAGGTGCTTGATTGGTAAATTGTTAGATGAATAATGGACTTTGTTTTGTATTTATACTGCACCTTTTGAAAATAATCTTATGGAAAGTTAATTAAGACAAATAGGCTTATTATTTGTACATATCAAAAGATTTGCAATTTTGAGTTTTTGTAGGGTACAAACACTAGCATTGGATCTAGGACACTAGTGTTGACGTTAGTGTTCTTGTCTGAATAGTAGTGTCCTAGAGAATAGAGAAATTTTGAAGTTCTGTAACTGATAGTGAATGATATATATCAAGTTTTAAGCATATTGTGGGCTATAGGTGACCCGGGTAATTAGAATATCAGGGTCGGACCATAAAATAAACATTCAAGCATAGTGAGATAGAGAGACCATGAGCCTTTTGACAATGGAAAAGTCAAAAACTGAAAGGTAGAGCCTTGAATGATATTTGTCAAGTCTGTAAGACTAGTTTATCATGTAAAATCTAGATTTAGCATCTATATTCCCCACCTTAATCTAGTAATGCATAAGGATGAAATTACTAGGTTAAAGGAAAGAAATGTGTACTGTGGTGTGTATAACACACCTTGCTTTAACGTGAGTTCTATTTGAATTTGTTGTATGTGTATGACCTGCAACCAAGAGCATATTACAGGTGTAATCAGTGCATATAGTCTAAAAATGAATAATTGAAAGAAAAGAGAGAAAGGAGTACATGTGTGTCAGAACCTTGGAGATGTGAAGAGGGGAATTGGAGGGTGATCGCGCCTCCAATCTGGTGCAAAGATGAGTGGTGCCAAGTCCATTGAGTGTGTTGAATCTTGATTGCACATCTCAAGTGTTTACATAATCTAGCCAATCTCGTCCAAGTCAAATGGTGTAATCATATCAACTCGCAAAAATAGTAGTGCCAAGTCCATCGAGGGCGTTGAATCTCGATCGCACTATTCAAGGGAGCCAACTGTTTTAGTAGATAAAAGCTCAATCAGTGCATGTTTTAAGGTTGGGGCATGAATAAGTGTATAATTTGAATATGTATTTGTAATTTGGTGTATTTACATGGCATATGCACCTCAAATGTGTCTCACGCTGAAGTATTTGTCAAAATGTAACCTCCGCTTTGTAAACTATGTATAATATCTTTCAGAAATCTGAAAAACTGTCCTAAATCTGTGAAAATTGATGTCAAATGCATAAAATTCTGACCCAAGTGTATATTTGAATCATGTAAACTGCATCAAATTCTGCCAATTTTGCCAACTGCATGTATGTGGACTCGTCTCTCTATGACATCCCCCCTTTTTGAGTTGAGGGGAATGTTATTTGCTAATGACCTTATCTCAAAAGGATAAGATGACATGCTATATCTATATCAATCATGTAGTAAAGAAGCATCTAGTTGAATCATGTCTAAGTAGATGTATTAATGAAGCTCGTAATATCCAAACATAATAAACTCTAAGATGCATGATATGGATCATGGCAACATGTAAAAGTAACAAGCTCAACAAACAATGAAGCACACATGCAAGAGCACTCAATGTCACGCAAAGAGAGGTCTAAGGAGACCACAAACAAGTGGCATGTCCAAATGCCGCACATTCGAAGGGGAAAACATGTTCGAATGTCCCTACACCAAAGAAACAATCAACACTCAAGGTACTGAGGTCAACAAACAAAGAACATGTTCAAATGTTCCACAATCAAATTAAGGGAGCAAACAAGTACATTCATGTAAGCCATGTGATAAGATGAAATAAGGGAAATATAAGCAACTGGGATAAGCATGTTATACTAGTCCTTGCAAATGTGTTGGCTAAATATCATGTAGAATAGCATATCAAGTAGACTATGTAAGATTGTAGCATGAATATAGGCATGTGTAAGCATGAGCATATAAACTCAACATGATAATATAAAGTGATCATAAAACTATAGAACTTGTATCAATCGTGATCAGTATAAGCAAGATGCCCCCAACGTAGTGTGTCACGTGATTATAGGAAAGGTTTAACATCTCCATGTTCATGTATCATTGATTTAGTGTATCCCTCTATCACACCCAAGTACTCGTGAAACATGTGTATAAAAAAATGATATGCTATCTACTAACATGAAGTAAACCACACATGCAAAAGCTAGTAGACATGTAAAATGCTAAATAATTTTGTATTTTTGCTTTATTTGAATGTTTTTGTATTATCTTGATTTTTTTTTAATTTTTGATTTTTTTAAGGAAAGAAAGGTCTAGCCAATGATCCCATCTAAAGGATGTTCATAAGTTGCTCTAGATTGAGAATATGGTACAATAAACTAGTCATGCTGCCAAGGATCATATATATGTACTAAATTTGGAATGGTAGAATTTGTGATATTTTGTGTATGCCTCATAGGACTCTGTGGCCGTGAAGTGGTAATAAAAGTTGAAGTGGTTCGTGGAACCTATCGTTTAGTGCTCTGTTTCTTTTTTGGTGCAATTTTGGGTCTTTGTACCCTCTCTGAAACATGCTTATTTGCTTTCAACAACTGGTTGGGTTGCACGAGTGTAGATGGGGATTTTGTGGATTCCACGATGTATTTCTGATGCAACGGCCTCTCAAGTATAGGTCGCCTAGGGAAGGGGATTTTATTTTGCTTACCTTTTCGCTCATGATTAATCTTAATAGGTTGTATAATTTGTTGTCTTGGATTAAACTTCTCTTCTTGTAGTGGATGCTCATATGTAATTCTAAAAACTGTGAATACCCTATTGGCATGAATATACTTGATACATCCATGCATTGTGGAAGGTACTGCAAGAAGTTTATGAATCCAAGGTCGTCCCAATAACATATCGAAGACTCCTGTTGTGGTATAACTGAAAATGATGTGGTCACATGTGCTGGACCAACCTGTAAAGGTAAATCAATTTCACCGAAAGCTTGTACTTTCCCATCAAATGCTTTGACCATCTTGGTTGAAGGGTATAAACCATCATGTGCATATCTCAAATTGTGAGTAATGTCATGGTACATACATTCTCACTAGAACCATTATCAACCATAACACTATGTATAGGCTGATGATCAATATTTGCTTTGATATATAGTAAGTGAAGATTTGAGCCATCATCCACAATCTCACTGTCATCAAATTTAATAGGCCTCTAAACTGTAGGAGGTATTTTGCATATAAATGTGCCAAAAATCCCATCTAATGGGTGCCCATAATGTGGTGGAGGATGTGCATTGTATGCCATTTGCACTTACGGTGCTTCCTTAGAATGATCTTGTAATGGATTGTTGAATATCTTCTCATTTTGATGATTATTAGGTTGTGACTTCAGCTGAATCCTTTGGAGGATCATCAAAGGTAATTTGTTCGTTATCAATAAGATTTTGTATCTTATGTTTCAATTTGTAACATCTGTTTGTAGAGTGCCCAACACATTGGTGGTAGTCACAATAAACATTTGCATCATATCCTTTAGGTTGAGGTCGACTGGTATCAACCGCCATAGGAGGGAGAGATACGAGATGACACTCCACTAGCTTCTGAAAGAATGAAGTTAGAGACTCAGGAATTGTGTAAAGTGTCTCTAAAGTGCATTGGATAAGATGAGTCAATTAGGGTGTTGTGACACTGTATTCACTGTTGGTGTTGCTTCCTTTTTGGCCTCTATAGGTTTTTCCTTATAGCTTGGTTTGATTTGAAACTTGGTATTCGATGAAGTCGGTGTGTTGGCTACATACTTAAGCTTGTTTAATGCAATAAGTTTTATTTCTCGATCTCAAACAATATGACACAAGTCGTCAAAAGATTTGAACTTATTGAAGACAATAGACTCATGTAATGGGGCAAACAAACTTTGCTTGAAGATATTTTGAAGCTCTCTATCTGTCATTGGGTGTCATTTTGGCCAATATTGTCTTGTACCTCAAAACATATGCATTGATGGGCTCATTGGTTCCTTGCTTGATCAGCATATGACAGCTTTTCAGTAATGTTGATAGAAAAATGTGCTAGCAACTGATCTGCTAGTGGTTTGAATGTTTTTACTAATGAGGCAAGCAAACTTTGCTTGAAGATATTTTGAAGCTCTCTATCTGTCATTGGATTTTTTATTTTGGTCAACATTGTTTTGTACCTCAAAACATATTCATTGATGGGCTCATTGGTTCCTTGCTTGATCATTTCAATTTGTGCATATGATGTCTTTTTAGTATTGTTGATAGAAAAATGTGCTAGAAATTGATCCACCATACGTTTGAATGCTTTTCCTGATTGTATTAGTAGATCACAAAATCACCTCAAAGCATAGTCTTTTAAGCTTCTTGAAAATTATTTTGGCAAAAGTTTATCATTGGAGGCATAATCAAGGTACGTTGCATAAAAAGATTGAAGCTGTTGCTCAGGATCACCCTTGCCATCATAAAGTGTAAACTTGGGTGCTACAAAACTGGTCGGCAAAGGGTGCAAAGATATCTCAGGTGGAAAAGGATTATGTAATACATTTTGTGAATCAATAGCACGAGTTGATTTCAAAGCATTTTGCTCAATATTGGTATTCTTAGCTTCCAAAGCTTGAATAACTTGGAGAAGGGTTTGCACAATAGACCCATTGGGATTAATATTTGATATTTGGGAAGTCACCAAAGGGGATGCAAACCCCATTTGTGTTGATGTAGGTATTGAAACAAGCAATTGAGTTGAAGTATTGATTGTTCCCATGGAGGATGTAGCAATAGTTGTTTGATATTCGGAGAACAATGGTTTGAAAACATATCTCGTGCCCCTACTAGATGTAGGAATCAATGGAGTGTTCGAAGGGAGTGATGATGGAATTGGATCAGTAGTAGTACCATTTAAGGTTTCATCATTATTAGATGTGGATGCATTAGCCTTAACATGTTTATTGATTTCATTTCATGTCATACAAAAATGCATCAATTAATCCCAGACTTGTATTTAGATGATGAATTAGGGCTTCCTTATCTTCCATTTCAAAATGATCTTTTGTAGCATTGTCCATTTCAAATGAAAACAAAGATGCCAATAATTATTGAAAAAAAGAAATTCAAATATAAATAATTACAACATTTTGAAACCCTAGAACGCTGAAAATCCTAGGGCAAGTTAATTTATAGAAAAAGACTCAGAGTTTTGATTCACCATATGTTTAACCTTTTATGAAATTAAGGATTAAAGAAGAGAGTACCATGATCAACTAAGGAGAATGCTACTTTAAAAAGCAGCGAATTAAATAAATCAGATTCACAATATACTCTGATTCAGTGTTGAATTTTGCAAATTTGCTAATTATAAAAGTACAATACCAAACAATAATTTGCATGTTTAAACACAAAAAAAAGATAAAACTTAGCTCGTTTATTGATGCACAAATATATCTGAGAAGTGCAAGTGTGGAAATAGTTAGAATGATGCTCAACGATGATTCGTTAGATTTTGGGAATTAACTTTGTGTTAGTGTGGACACTACCATCAAAATAGGGATACTAGCGTCGATGCTTCTGTCTTGAAACTGACGGTTATGTCCACAATGAAGTACATGCCATTTTTTGGAAATTCCACTTGCGCCTGTTAGGTTCATTTGTTGCCTTGCATATTGTCTATTCAAATCGTACACACATGTTCCAGATCTCAGTGTTTTAATCAAAATCCTTGGTCCTTGAACTAGAGCATGCCATCTTGCAAAACAAGGTTTGGGGGCCTGAGTGAAGTCAAACCGACCTCAACGACTCCTCTGTTAGTGCGTGCGACTTATATAGTTATATGCTTCGAAGAGAGCCTTAGACCGATGTAGTTCTCCCTTTTATGTGGGCATGTGTGTGAACAATAGTGTAATATGCTATATACAAGTGCATGTAGCAATCTAGCTTGCAACTTGACAAATACTGTTCATGGGATGTTCTTTGAATGCTTCAAACTTGTAAGAATATTACTCCTATTATTGATATGGAAATAGGGAAGAATAGAGCAACAAACTCAGTTGTGCAAATAATTTAGTGAGCTTGATAGGTTCTTGCTTGGTAACTTGTTAGATGAATAATGAATAGGCTTTGTTTTGTATTTATACCATACATTTTGAAAATAATCTTACGGAGGGTTAACTAAGATAAATAGGCCGACTTGTACATATCATTTTTTTTTTAAAATTGGAGTGTTTGTAGGGTACAAACACTAGTGTCGGATCTGGGACACTAGTGTCTTGGTCTGAACGGTAGTGATCTGGAGAATAAAGAAATGTTGAAGCTCTGTAATTGACAATGAAGGATATATATTGGGTTTTAAGCATACTAAAGGCTACAGGTGATCTGGGTTATCAAAATATCAGGGTCGGATCATAAGATAAGCATTTAGATGCAAGGAGATAGACACTGTGAGCCTTTCGACAATGGGAAAGTCAAGAACTGAAGGTAGAGCCTCGAGTGATATTTGTCAAGTGTGGAAGACTAGTTTATCATTTAAAATTCAGATTTAACATCTACACTATTGTTGACCAAATTTGACGTCAAGGTCAAATTTGGACCCCTATAGATAAAAAACTTGGTTTCTTAGATGTTTTAGGGGTCTAATACTTTGTCATGGGATATGTTATAGGTCTTTTGATGTTATTTAATGCCTTATTAGCTTTAGTCATGGTCTAATAAATTTATTTGTCATTTTGGGTCACTTAGCGGGCTTTTAAGGGTCATAAATGCAAGTGACAGTTCCTGAGGTGTCCAGGTGTCCTATTTTCCTTTCAAACGTCCAAGAGGTCAGATTCTCTATTAGGAATGTCAGTTCAATTAGAATCTTGTAGGTTATCTAATTGAAGATCAAGTAATCAACTGAAGAAGGTGAGTTATGCATTTGGCGGTCCGTGAGGGAGGGTGACACGTGGGAGAAGGTGCTGGAATGTCTCTTCATCTTCTTTAGGTTCATTTCCACGCTTGACATGCTTTGGAAGTGCCATTTTTAAGCTAAAACCGTTCTGCCTTATTTGCCTTTCTAGACACACAGAAGTGACTAGCAAGTTTGTGCTTAGTATGGCAATTGAAGAGGTTTCAGGTTAAATGCTTTGGGAGGTGGTAGTACACTTAAAGAGCTCCATTTCCATAACAAGAGAGTAGGGATTTGTCAACCATGCTTTATGAACCATCTCTAACAAGTTGACTATGTTTTTCTACTCACTGTTTCCTGCACCTTATAGGTTTTGCTCCATTTTGGACAAGTCCATACAAACCAGTTGGTGATGTTGACTCCAGAGGATGTTGGCTCTCTTCTCAGATGCTCTCCATGCTTAGTTTCATGTTTCATGGTGTTTTGATGGGCAAGCTGTCTCATACTGCAGGAAGGTGTCACCATTGTGAATTTCAGTCAAGTTCTTCCTTGTTCCAGAATGTTGGTCTTCTACAGGGGTCTCATGTGAATAGAAGATGGTGTTCCACAGGTCTCAAAGCCATATGATCACCTCCTTCCATGTTTGGTTTCACCATATCATGCTTTGGGCAACTTTCAATCTTGTCATTCCTCATAGTCAACTCTTCACTCAATCCCACTTGTAGTCACATGTATGGAGCTTGTTTAGCTTGTTCATGAAATGGTAATGATGGTGTATCAACTTGTTCAAGTCATTAGGAGCCGAGGAGTTTTTATTTGGATGTTTGGGGAAGTGCAAGTTTGGTTACAAGCTTATTCATCACACCAAAGAATCACTAGTTACCCCTGCCTGCCTTGTTCCAGATGTTTTCAAGAGATTTTCACGTTGGACTAAGTGTTATGGAGCTTGTCTTAGGATCTCCTTGATAACAATCATGCATTTGAAGGATTGACAATGAGTTTGAGTTGTTCATGGGGCCATTCATCCACATATTGTTGCTCTATTCCATGCTCATTTCCTGCATACATCCCATATGCACCTACAGGAGCCTTCATTGATGACGTCATGTTGAGAGGTGGAAAGTTGGATAGGTGTTTCAATTTTTTAAGATTGCCAATAATGCATTGAGACATTTGGTGAAAGCATGGAAGTGATCATAAACCTATCCTTCTTACATACTGCACAAAATTTTATGCGCACCCCTGTGTATGCTAATACCTAGGTGGTACCTCAAAACTATGGTCTTTGAATGGGGAATTTAGAGCACGGTAAGCCCTTTTTTTTGGTTTTTAGCATGTAAGTTCACCATTGCAAACCTATATGAGGTGTCAAAAGGACAAATGGAAGGGTAAACATCTTGGATCAAGCAAAGACTGAGTTCAAGGAAACTTTCCCAAAAAGGTGAAAACAAAGGTACAGGGGCATTTTGTGAATGTCATATAACAAGGCTGTAAAGAGTTTTAAAGCATCTAAATAGTTAGACCTTGTAGCCGCTAGCATAGAAAGGAGCCATGCCAAAGATGGAGGTTAGAAAGTGACTAGAAGAGAGAAGTTGAAGACCTCAAAGTTGCCTTGAAAAACACTAAAACCCTGCATAAACATCTATAGGATTTAAGGTTTGAATGACTTTGACATCCTAAGGTTGCAAACAAAACATATTCTCATGGTTGGAAGGGTCCCACTGATTAAATGGTTTACAAAATAATATGATCATCAATATGATGTTGATGATTGTATTTCAAGCTCCATGGAAAATGAGAAAAATGAGTACCTATAGTTAAGCATGGATACAGTGACCTAAATAGGGTGTCTTGGTGGTATTTTAGGGCATCCAAGGTGAAGGCAGGTATGAGCATATACTTTGTGACCTCAAGGATTCGAGGGACTTTACACACCATGACCAAGCTCAATTACATCTCATATGCACCTACAAGCATAAAAAAGGCAGGGTTTCACAGTCAGGACATAGAGAACTCAGTTTGGTGAATTCAAAGTGCATATGAAGGGTACAAGTAAAATTGAAATGATGAAATGAACCTATGAACACCTTCATTAGAGCCATGATGACCTCCATGAGCTCTTGGCAATGTGAAACAAGCTTACCTTGACCTCTTAAGGCCATGTATGCACCTATAGCTGAGTGTGCAGTCTTGATGAAGGTAAAGAGGTGAATATGCTTAGAAAGAGGGAGCGGGTTTACTAACAACTTGAAATGGTTCATGATTGATTAATAAAGTGTTTTCACAAGCTCCACGACTCCTTTCAAGTTGACCATCTATTCTTCCTATTAGCCCAAAGGTAGCAGTCCGTACAGTTGCACTAAGAGACCCATGTTGCTCAATAGACAAGGATGAAGAATGTAAGGGAGAAGAGTGTTTTGTGGTGAATGCCAAGCTTCTTGAGCATGAATTGAAGGTGGATAACATGTTGACAAAACCTAAGAGCATTGGTTTTATGCCTTGAGAGGTCATTCTTAGGTGGAAGTGAAAAATGCAAGAAAACAGTCTTTTTGGAGGCCTTTTGCGGACAAATTGAGTTGGTTGGGTGCCTAAATGGATTAATCTAGCTTAGCCCTTTGGTACAAAGCTTCATTAGGACCTAATACAACTCCTAAAATCTTCATTTTGCCTTGGGGAAGAGGGCTATACCTCACTGTTTTGTCTCAGAGGTTAGCCGATCAAGAAAATCATGGTTTTGGTAAAGCAAACAAATGAAGCCAAGGAGGGTGAGAAATTTGATAGAAAGCTTTGGGAACCTCAAGGAACATATTTTGAGGTGTATGAAAGGTAAATAGGTGCTAGGAAGCACTAAGTCAAGCTTAGACCTCTCAAACTGATCAAAACACCCTTGCACACAGTCCAACTAGACAAGCTCCAATTAGGCCTAGTTGGTGAATGAGAGGAAGAAATGAAAAGGAGTGCTTGGAAAGTTGTGTAATGACTTTGTGAGGTTGAATGAGGTATGAACAAGCATGAGACACCAGTCAAGCCATGAGAGATGAGTCCAAATAGCCAAAACTAGCAAGATGCATGCTAAGCCTATTAGGCTTTGAAGTGACCTAGATCCAATTGGGGGTCCAACTTCACTTTTAGCTCTTGGTGAGTGTTATAGCTGGTTGGAACATGTTTATGAGATGGATTTAGACATGTCTGAGCTTGTGGTATGTAGAGAAACCTATAGGAAAGCTACTTTTAGCTCATAGACAGTCCAAGCATGTAGGAGTTGTGAAAACAAGCTCGATAGGCTACTTTTAAATGCTCATATCTTCCCTGAGGATTTGCATGGAGGCCAAAGGAGTTTGGAGGGGTTAGTAGGGGTCCTTGACATCATGTTTGTGGAATTTGTTGGCAGTTCCAATGTTAGGGTTTTATGAACAAAGCTTGAGGACAAAATGGACCTAAAACCCTACTAAACCCTTGGAAGAGACCTGATGAAGAAAACAAGCTTGGAGAGCTATCCAGTTGGGATAAAATGACCATGAAAGTGATTGGAGGTTGCAGAAGACTCTTTAGGGCTCCTCATCAATTTTTGTGCTACCGTACTTGTACGGACATGGTACAAACTAGCTTTCTTTGATAGTTTTGTGCATTGTGCAGGTTCTAGGAACATTCAAAAGATGCAATCAAGTTTGGGAGGAAGCTATAGACTTGTACTAACTCACTATGGTCATTTCATGCCTTGCAAAGACTCCTAAGTGTTCAAACATTAGCTCTCATCTTAGCTAGTCAAAACTAGCATAGTGAACATGATGGTGAGAAGTGTGAAAACTTCAAATGGATGTCCTTTTATGGTGTACTTGATGCCTCTAAGGCCATGGAGGGTCTTAACAAGCGTCATCCACTCCCTTGTATGAATTTGCATGGAAAATTGATACTTTTTTGAAGACAAGTGTGCAAGGTGTGTGGAAGAAGAGTTTCCTTAGACTGCAAATGGTGATGGCTCATCTTCAAAAGTTTCCAGATGACCAAGACTGCAACCAATGCATGGAGAGGCATGTCCGAAAGCCTTCCCTCTCATTCCAATTATCAGACTTGTCCCTAGTCAGTTGTGGGACGTTCAAACAGGACTAAATCATGAAGGTAGTTTTCTGAGCCAACACAAGGAATTTCATGCCACTTTCCAAGAGTTTTATGCCTTGTTTGGACACTTGTACTTCCTGACCTTGCATGGTCCGTTTCACATCTCTTTCGCATGCATATGTAACCTCTTTTCTCAGCGTGACAAGTGTTCAAGTGGCCTTTGGACTTTCCTTGTCTCGCCCCTCTCCCAAATGCTATTAGTAGTGACTTTTTTGGCTCTTTTGGGCAGCCTCCGTTGGTTAATGGTGAAACCTTGGCCAATTTTGTATTTGAATGTCTCTTGAAGCAATAAACAAGTGAATTTGCCTACTTACATATTGTACAATTGAATCTTGTTGCAATCTTGTTGGTCTTGTCTAGTAGAAGATGATCTTTTCTAGCATGTTATCCTTGATTGTTCACCAAGTGTTTAGAAGAGTAATTGTTATAGGTCTTTGTTAGTGTTCATGACTGTATTCTCCCAAGGAATCATTCATTACCCTCCTAAGCATCAAAATACCTCTTGAACCTAGCATATGAAACATTGATGTAACAATCTGTCTTGAGTTGCGAGTTATGTGTGAAAGAAGCTTTGATTTGCTCTAAGTAGTATAAGTTCAATCAGTAGGAGGAAATTAAATATTGGTGCATCACCTTTTAGCTTTCTTAGTTTGTCATCTTAACCCTTTTCATGCAAAGTTGATAGGTGAAAGAGTGCATCAAGGGAACTAGCCTTTCTACAAATTCATCTCACCAAATTGATTACCCATAACAAGTGAGATGTTTCCATTGTGCCACTTGGATGAGGAGCACTGAGACATCTCCTCAAGGGGTGCAAATCCAAGTGACAAAACTAAACAATCCAACGATAAATGCATCGTCTACCTGCATGGCTTCTGTGGCACATCCTTGAGACCTTGTACACATTTGCCTTGTCATTTTTTAGCCATCGTCTCTCAGTGTGCAATAAATGGTCGTCCAGAGCTTTAGGTTTCTCAAAATAGAAAATGACTAAATGATTTAGCTTTTGGCCTATCAAACCTCCCAATCTAAAACTTAAAATTCCTTGATATTTATCTCTAGATTTCGTATATTGTTCATATCTTTGTTTCCGTAGCTCCTTTTAATGAATCGAAAAAAAATACTAAGATCTTGGTGAAGGATATTTTATGGTAATATTTTTTTTAAAATTTGGATTTTTCTCTTATGTTTTAGATCTATTTATCAAGCTTTCACATTGGCACCTTCCATTATCTACAACACATGTAGTGTCATCTTTATAGTCGACAAGGTAAGTGATGCGACACATTTGTATTTATTTACTTTTATCTACTTTCATTTACTTTAATTTCTTACAACATTTCTTTTATGCTTTTGTGTTGCTATATCTTTTTTAAAGCACCATCTCATGTTATACTATTGTGACATATGATGAGTTTTGGATGGGGATATGTATTCACCGCTATTTTTCATCTTTAGCTGTTAGTAACGATCCCTCTTGTAGGACTCGTTGATGCATCAGTCTCCCTAAGTGCATGTCCTAAGGAGTGCATTGGAAAAGGAGTGGGGTTGGCTTGTGATACTTTGTGATAGATATTTGCATACTATTAAGTCATACATTCATTACTATTAGTCTGATCCTGCTGAGTCTCTTTCCTTCTTCCTTCACTATCCCTTTTTGTCTAGTTATGCTAGCCACCCTATATTTCCTACTTCTTTGGGTCGGCTCCCTATATTGTATCATCATGGACAATACAATTTTGAGATACTCTGTGTTTTTTGTACTGTATTGTGTTAAATAATGTAGACTTAACTGCATTTTAGTTAAGGTGTAATTGATAACCTCCATAACTATTGTAACCAATTTTGGACTGCATAAATAAGATTGATGCATTGATCACAAATCAAGTGCTTTCACAAACATCTCTTCATTTGCTAACATTGGTATTAGAGCCACCACTCAAGGAAGCCATCATGGTATGGGTGTTTCATTCGAGGAAACCTTGGTTTTAGGGTACGATCGAGAGGAAGTGGAAGTCATTGAAACTTGAGTTTCACAGCCTGCAGAGTCGTGGAAGGGACGTGAAGGTTCGCATGGACAAAGGCAGTCACAAAATACACGTGAAGCACACAAGAGATCGACGGAGGAAGGGCAAACTTTGGTTTGAGATCAAAACGAAGGAGGCAGAGCTTGCTAACCTCGCAGAAGGGTCATCAAAAACGAATCCCGTGACCAAAGAGCAATCGCGTTCGAGTTGAATGTAGGAGGAGACAAGAAACTGCATGAAGATAGATGATGCTGCAGGGATGAAAAGGAAGGTCGTCAAATGTTTTTTTTGTCATAGTCCCGTGGAGGTGGAGAAGGGCACGCGAACAATAATGACGGAAAGAGACACGGTTCTATGCAGTTAGAAAGGGTTTCACGAAAAACGCCAAGGTAGGCACGAGAAAAACACAATCAAGTTCAAGATACACGTAGAGCCTTAAGGGTTTCAATTTGCAGTTGAAGCGAGGTAGGGCACACGGGATAATATAGTCAAGGAAGAAGAGTTCATTTGACAAGGGCACGAAGAATTTGAACAATTTAGTGAGTTCATTTAACAATTTTTTTCGGATTTTTAAAAATATTTTTTTTCAAGTGGTTGCAAATTGAATGAAATCACACAGGGAAAATAATAAAAAAAAATAGTTCAATTTTTGCTGAATTTATTTTATTGGTTAAAAATTATTTTTCGGAGTGAAAAATGGCCAATATTCAAAAGCTCGTCCTTCTTGAGGCCCAAAAATTAATTGGGCAAAATTATAATGTATGGAGTCATAAAATCTTGACGATTGCGGAATTTTGTGATTGTGACAAGATAATACTTGACACAGAACACCGATCGGCAACAAATTTTGTCGATTATGAAAAATGTCATAAAGAAGCCCTTATGTTATTGAAACTTTCTGTGTCAGATGACATGATTCCGGATGTTCGAAATGCTGCACAAGTGCACTATGGACCCAAGAACAAGTACAAGACTTCGAAAAAGAGTCGAGTACTTTATTTGAAAAATCTGCTATTTTCCACAAAAATGTCGGAAGGTGGGTCTTTGTTAGAGCATTTATTACGGATGAAAGATCTTCATGACCAATTGTCAGTGATCAACAAAAATGTGGATGACGATGATATGTTGGCTCTTCTTTTGAACAACTTGACACCTTCATATGAATCGTTTGTGAAAGCTTTGCATTTGATGACAGAGAGTAACACTTACTTTTGATTCGGTGAGTTCATATTTGCTGCAAAAAGAACTCAGGTAGACACACTTCAGTGAGTCCAGTTCTAGCCAATCGGAAAGTGCATTTGCTAGCCAATCCAAAGGGAAATGAAAAAGACATTCAGATACGTCTTCATCTTCCTCGCAATTCCAGGTAAAATATTGTTACTGTCAAAATTTTGGTTATATTAAGAAAATGCAGAAAAAAACAATATGATCTAACACATAACAAGAAGGCAAAAGGGCATGCAAATGTGGCAGCAGTTGAAACTGAATCTGAAGAAGAATATGCTCTCATAGCGTCATGTTCCAATGAGGACTACCAGTGATTGGTTTTTTGATTTCAGTGCATCACGACATTTTACATTTCGAAAACACTGGGATGTTAATTTTACCACAAAAGAAAGTTTTTCAGATTTAGTTTCCTTTGGTGATGGTAGATCACATGCTATAAAAGGGATAGGAGATATATGCATTGTATTGAATAATGCTGCAAAGTTTATAGTCAAGACTGTTAGGTATGTACCTAAAATGAACAAAAATCTTCTATCAATCAGTCAATTAACCGAAAACGCTCACATTACAGTCAATTTCTCAAGAAAGAAATGTATTGTGTTTGATATCAAAAATGATAAAGTCATAACCCTAGGCATTGGGCAAAATGGCTTGTATAGACTTGTTGAACTTGCCACTATCAGTTTGAATATATTAATTGTGGAGGATAATACCAGTGTTGTATGGCATGAGAGATTTGGACATCTCAATCTTCAGTATTTAGCCAAACTCCAAAAATCGAATATGGTTCTTGGATTGCCTACTAACCAAGGCACACAGGGTATATGTGCAGGTTGTTTGGCTGGCAAACAGAAGCGGAAACCTTTTCCCACTTACGGTGCCTGGAGAGGAAAGGGGCTCCTTGATCTTGTTCATGTAGATCTATGTGAGCCATCTTAGAAATCATCTACCATTCTTGGTTCAAGGTATTTTTTGTTGTTCGTAGATGGTTTTTCTAAAAAAATGTGGGTCTACTTCTCGAACAAGAAGTTTGACTATTTTGCTGAGTTTGTAAAATTCAAAGCTTTGGTAGAAAATCAAACAAGTCGGTGGATCAAAGCCTTAAGATCCGATAATGGGGGAGAATTCACTTCAAAGCAATTTCAGAACTATTACGGCAAGGAAGGAATTCATCGGCAGCTAACTACCCCATACACTCAGCAGAATGGAGTGGTTGAAAGGCGGAATCACACAATCATGGAGGTGGCTTGATCCATGATGCATGGCAGAGGTGTGCCGTATAAATACTGGGGAGAAGCAGTAAACACGACAGTCTACATACTGAACAGAAGTCCCCGCAAGGCTTTGGAGAAATCACTCCAGAAGAACCCTGGTCCAGCATTAAACCAGAGGTAGCACATTTTCATGTTTTTGGTTCTGTTGCATATGCTCTCGTTCTTAAGAAATAGAGAAGTAAACTAGATTCTAAATGTGCACGCTATTTCTTTGTTGGTTATAGTACTCAATCCAAGGCATATAGACTAATAGATGTGTCTACTAACAAGATCATCATTAGTCAGGATGTTGATGTAAAAGAAACATAATCATTTTTTATTTGTAATCAACAAGCTGTCTCTAATAATCTAGAGATTTCTAGTATTGTACTTCGTCTGAAAGATGAGGAACCACATGTTTTGGAGACACCCTCATAGTCTTCAGTGCAACAATCTATGGGGAACACTCCATTAGTGTATCAACGTCGTCGACTTGAGTCGACCACTTTTCCATCTACTGTTCATTAGGAACAAGAATCCTTGGTACTAAAAAGACCTAAGTGGTCTTACACCACTCTACAGGATGTACGAGATGGGGATCTTCCTCAATATTATACACGGTCTCTGCAGCCAGGAAAGTCAGTTGTGGATGTACGAGATGGGGATGTACTGATGATGAAGAGCTTATGTATATTGCTCTTGCTTTTGATCTTTTTAGTATTTCAGAGCCCCAGTGATATTATGATGCACAAAGGCAAACCTGAGTGGGAAAATGCAATGCAATTAGAATATGATGTTTTGATGAGAAACAATACTTAGACATTGGTGGATTTACCTCCAGGACAACCCATTGGCTGCAAATGGGTGTACAAAGTCAAATGCAACGCTGATTGTATTTTGGACAAGTAGAAAGCCCGTCTTGTTGCGAAAGGATTTTCACAATAGGAGGAAATAGATGCGAGGAGATTTTTGCTCGTACTGCAAAAATGGTTACATTTCGATTACTTCTTTCTATTGCATCTCAGTTTGGTTGGAAAGTATTTCAAATGGATGTCAAAAGTGCTTTTCTTAATGGCGATTTGGATGAAGAAGTATACATGGTGCAGTCTGAAGGTTTTCAAGACCCTGGGCGTCATCATTTGGTTTGCAAATTGGTGAAGTCTTTGTATGGGCTTAAGCAGGCTCCTCGAGCTTGGTACATCAAAATTGATCATCTATGAGATTTTGGATTCAGACGGAGTCCACCTGATCTGAATCTCTATATCAAAAGCATTGATGATGACATTGTGATACTTACTGTGTATGTTGATGGCCTTGCCATCATAGTTAGTGGAGACACAACGCTATAGAAAGTCAAATCAGATTTGTGCATTGCTTTTGATATGCCTGATTTAGGCCTCCTGCGCTATTGTTTGGGTGTAGAATTCTGGCAACATGATCACTCCATTTTCATTGCTTAGGTCAAGTATGCCACTACTTTGTTGAAGAAGTTTGGAATGATGGATTGTAATTTTGCGTCTACACCTATGCAGGTAGCGCTGAAATTGTCAGCTCATGATATTCATCATTGGGCAATGAATCATTATATAGACAGTTGGTGGGCAGCTTGATATATCTTACCACCACTCAACTAGATTTATGTTTTGTTGTTAGCTATCTTTCTCGGTTTTTTCTCAAACAAAGCTAGTTCACCAGACAACAACAAAATATGTTTTGTGATATGTCAAAGGTACTCTTGACTTTGGCATTCTCTATCAGAGGACAACAAATTTCAGATTGATTGGTTATACAGAGTTTGATTGGGGAGGATCAGTTGATACTTGGAAATCTACCAACGGGTATATGTTATCTTTTGGTTCAGGAGTTGTTTCATGGTAGAGCAAGCTTCAACATACCGTTGCTTTCTCTTCCACTGAAGCAAAATACAAAGCAACAGTTAGTGTCAGTTGTGAAGCAGTTTCGCTGCATCAGAGTCTTGCTGATTTGCAACTTCCTTCATATACACCTACTCCACTATTTTGTGATAATCAAAGTGTATTGAAGTTAGTAAAGAATCCTGTTTTTCATCGTTGCACCAAACACATCGAGATACATTATCACTACATTCTACAGTGTGTTGATTCTAGTGACGTTTCTCTTCACTTCTGTGCTTTTACAGAGCAGCCGACAGATCTAATAACTAAACATCTTGGTTCTATTTTTTTTGTAAAGTTTTGAGACAAACTTGGAGTTGTCTCTAGTTTAGTCATTAAGAGGGGGTGTTAAATAATGTAAAGACTTAATTGCATTTTAGTTAATGTCTGACTGATAACCTCCATAACTATTGTAACCAATTTTGGATTGCATAAATAAGATTGATGCACTGATCACAAATCATCAAGTGCTTTCACAAACATCTCTTCATTTCCTAACATATTGAGACTACCTATGTAGTATTGAGTCTGCTGATATCGTTGTATTATATTAATCCGGATTGATACCATCAATTTGGAATAATAGTTGATTTCTAAGTTTGGATTTGTATATATAGGGGTCATAAATATCATTCCTTACACACACGACTCATTTGTTGTGCTTGCACTCACATTTATGCCCTTAAGTAGTAAAAGGTTGAGTTAAGAGGATAGAAGTCTTGTTCTTGTGGAGGTCATGTTTTGTTTAAGGCCTTTGAAGCTCAATATGTGTTGAACCAAGGAGGTGCTCCATAGTTTTTGGACTTTACAACTAAGGAAATCCAGGCTTCATCCTTTCCATTTGAGGTTTTCACCTACAACATCTTTTGCAAAGTGCCACTAGAGCTAGGGGGGATTGATGCACCGACAAATCAAACCAAGGTAGGTATCTCTATCCCTATTATTTTTTCTTTTATTTACTTAGTAGATAGATATGTTATGCTTATTGTTCGAGTAACATGCATGTTGTTGTCCTTGTCTAGGTTACCTTTATGCCAAATAAGCTGGTGTATTATAGGGTGCTTATGCTTTCCATTACATCCATGGTTTAGGACATAGTCTAGCCCGCATTTTCTTAGACTACATTACAATCAGCCCCTATGGCATTTATATCTTGTTTAGTTTAATGTTATTTGCTATCTTGGATCTAGGTTACCCTTGTTCATTAGTGCCTTGCATGTGGGTTTTTAATTATATCCTTGATACCCCGTTTATTATAACCATTGCTATACATCATTGATTTTATCTTGGGACCTAGTTAGACCCCATATCTCATATCTTAGGCATAGGCTTTGGAACCCTATACCCTTGATATTGAGTGTGGATTATCCTCTGTTAGATCTACAACTATCATTCATACCTCACTATCTTTAAGTATAAGTAGGCCATAGTCACCGCATTCGCCGAACTTGAAAGAATTAGTTCAAAAATCACCGAATTCGAAGGAAAACTTTAAAATTTGTCTAGAAATTTGGTCTGAATTTCTAAAACAAATTTATTAAAAAAAATCCTTAAAAATCTTCTAAATTCATTTCAAATTCGCCAAAATTCGTTTAAATTTGCCTTTTAGGGTTTAAATTCGCATTTTAGGGTTATCCTGTATTGTTTTCGTGTTATTTTCTATAGGGGTTGCTGCGTTTTCTTCATTTATTTATTTCTATCATTCCATGGTCGCTGCTTTTCACTAGCAGTGGCAGATTTTACTAAGACTTTATTTCACCATAGATAACAAAAGGGAATTTTTGATAAACCTCTAGATGTAAAGGCAGATATGTAGTTTCCAGTTTATCATATTTTATAATTGTAAGGCCAACTGTAGACGCTAGATAACTTATAAATATGTATATGCCTTGCTCATTTATAGAATTCCAAACACTTTTAATGAGTGGAATTTAGATATTTCCATGCAAAGAAAGGAAATGTTTCCTAAACAGTTTTAGAAGTCCTTAGAAAGTGACAAATATCTATGATTATTGAAAGTTTTTGACATGAGATTGCAAAGGTAGGCTAGAAAATAATAGGAAGAGACAAAATTTAGAACTGTGACATCAAAAATGGCCCTAAACACACACAAATGCCTTAACACAGAGGGAAAAGAGCACACAAATTCCTTCAAATGTACAAGAAAAATACAATATTTTAAAAAATAAGTATATTTCTATTAGCTGAATTTAATCTCAATTTTTTGAGTTCCGAATTTTTTCCTCGGCCCATTTGAACACGAATTTGAATGCTGTGACTATGATGTACGCTCAAGTTTGATCTCTTGTTTGTATCCTATTCCATAAAGAGAAAGAGGATTATTATGTTGCTCATCCTACCCTGCACATACACTTTATGTATTCACTAATTTCATTTTGTGATCCCTTTTTTTTTTGAGTTTGTCTCCTTTCTCTCTCTCACACACACATGTATGATCTATAATTGGGTATTCTATGAATAAGCACAATTTAGCCAAAAAAAAAAAACATTTTCCAATAAAAATTTAGAGTATGGGATGGACCTCAAATTTCTTAACTTTCTATTTACAAAAGAACCATAGCAAATTGAATTAATGATGAATGCAAAATTTTTATTTTTTTGTTTTCAAGGAAATAAATAGAGAATGTATTGAACCAAAGTACAAGAAAACATGCATCCACAAGAAAGGCTCAAATATTTAATGCGAAGAAACCCTCTTGGGAATAATTGGAAGTGATTCATTCCTTCTTGAACACTTTATGACAGAGTTACAATGACATTTGTTCACTTTGCAACAATGACACTCTAATTCCTCATTTACAAAAAAATGCTTCAATGGTTTCCATCATGTCCTGACTACTTTTCTCTTGCCTTCCAAAATGCTTTTTAAGGATGATTTAAGGTTGATTCTCTCTTGAGTGACTTGGTTTGTAAATAGAAAGCAAATCATTTCCATCAGTTACAAAAAGTTCTTGTTCTCCATACTGTTGTGGGGCTAATGGGGCATCCCAATTGGTGTGTGCCTTAAGTTACTTCGTTGATTTCAAACTTTCGGCTCATTTTCACTTAATTTTCTATGAGTGATGTCCATTCAAAGTTGATCCTTTAAAATCCTTCAGACTTGACACCCATCTTGTCATCCTTGGTTCCAAGCAAATTTCTTTTTGGAGGAGTATGATTTCAAATTTGACTTTGATGCAATTTTGAGGAAAGCATTGGACACATTTTGTACAAAAGATGGTTCGTTGGGGATGTTTTCCCAAAACCTTCCTGTTTTTCTACATGTTCCATTTTAGGTTTATATATGTTGAAAAAGATATACAAAAAGAAATGTTTTTATGCAGAAATTAAATAAAAAATGTGATGTTAAAAATTTGAAACATTGATGGAATTATATACTATGCATGAACAATATGTTGGTACCAACTGTCAATGTTGATGTACAACATATATCAATGGACAGTATTGATGCATTGATGCTTAATTGCCACTGATCACCTTGTCATCAGAAGCATGTGTGTCATTAATGTACTTATCAACTTGCACTAAGTTGGTTGTGAGCATTAAGAAGATAGAACTGGTAGCAAGAGCTATTCATGCTTTTGTAACTCCATTGAATTCATATAGTAATACATCACTCTATGGATCCGTATATGCTTTTCTTCGTTCATGTCTGCTATGATGATTCATATTATATTCAATCTTCTTCAAACAAGAGTACAATAGACGATTAATAAGGATGCCAAAATATTGACATTCTTTTTAACCATATTCTTAACTTGCATGGTATCGCTGGAGTAGTTTGTCAGTTATTTTTGTCACATTTAGATTGATTTGCTTACCTCTTTCAGAAATTTTCATAATTACCAGTAGATGGGTATGGGTGCTGGTAATAGGAGATGGGGATGGGTACACGATATTTCAGAAAAACAGGAGACGAATATTTGGAGACGGCATCTCTCTCTCTCTCTCTATATATATATATATATATAATTTACAGAAAAAAATATTATACTGCCTAAGAAAAACATTAATAACTTTTTAAAATAAAGAAATTACATGTCGACAAAAGAAAAGAGTAATTATATTGAAATTTGTTTTTGATATCTCATCATATCTAAGGCCTAGAGTACAAAATATATTAAAAAAAACAAACACAGAAATGCAAGTCTCCAAGACGAGTATCAGTCTCCGAGATGCGTCTGTAGTGGTAGACTGGTAGGAGATGAGTCTGTGCAACACTAGAATTTTTTCTCCAAGATGCAATAGTATGTTGTATGAATAAATCTATGATTGCATAGGTCCTGCTAATGAAAATCTTCATGATCAATGCACCTTGAGCTGGAAAAGATCTTCCCATGTGTTTGCAGTTGGAAGTAGGATCTGTGATCCCATTTTCCACATCCATTGAGCCCCTAACTTATTTTAATCATCATTGCACATGGCTACATTGACTAGAATCCACTGTTTCTTTACAAATTCTTTAGTCAGAAAGTTGTGGGTACACCGATCACAATGCATGCTTCACTCTATGTTTCTTTCTTTTAAGGAACGACATTAAACATACAAAATTGTGTAGACATATTATCTGAAGCTATTGATTCCTTAGCAACCTTGTGTCCTACTAACTACTGAGACTGCTTTTGGTTTGAAATTTTTGTTTGATTCTGGATTTTGAACTGACACTGCTCCCGGCTCATTCGTGTCTCAATGTTATTGCAATTTGTATCTTTTGTCTTACTTGGAGGGAACCTTTCAGTTAGATGCCTTCTTACCAAGAGCAATTAACAACTTCAAGTGGTTCTAATAATCTACCTTGTGCTTTCTTTTTGTGGATTTTTCTTCTGAAAAAGTTCTGGTTCATTTCCTCCATGGTGAGACATCAATGCAGATTTGCTACCATTTGTTTAGGATCTGTTTTTGATAGGTAAGAGGGACATACCAGAACAAATAGTTCAGTAGTTAATTATGATGTTTCTATGTGAATAAAATCTATACGAACCTTACCAACCTCGCAATGCACATATGAAGGCAAATATACATGTCTTAAAACCACATCATTGAGAAATTCCCATTATCCACCGAGGTAATAAATGAAATCTGGTTATATAAATAGGAAATGGATATAATTTTCATAAAATGCATTGCAATTCTAGGTAAGCCTTGGGTCATCTGACCTGCTAGATGGTATATTTGCTAACCTATTCCTTGAGGGAACAAGTTGTGACTATCACAAACCTTCCAAAGGAGTTGCCCCTTTTAAGATGTTGTAATTTAAGATCATTTTAACCTCATTGTCTACAGGTGATTGCAGTTGTCTCCCTTATGCATCTCAGCTCCACACATGATGTTTTCTCTCAGTGCCTCTAAGCTCCTCTCCCTTACCTATAGGAAAGAATAAAAAATTGTGTCACTAAGAGAGCAAGGAGTTTTCCATCTATAGACACAAGCTCGTGATCTTCCATGTCTAGTTGCATTTGACCATCCCAAACCTTTGCTTGCCGTTACGCACAAACGAAAAATAATACTTAGAAAGTGACATGTGATGAAAGTACGTACAGCCCCAGTATTCCTGGCATAACATCCATGTCTACTCACGGGTAGTAAATTAACTGGAAAGCTATATACAACTTAGGTCAAATTTGTGTCTTGAAGCTGCAAAGGCCATGAGAGCAAATCCATGTCAAAGACATGGTAGGGCTACCACCAACTAGAGGGCACTTCCTTGTGTCACTATTATAAGGCCTTAGCCCCTTGCGACTATAAATTGCCTTATGAAACCTTTTGGGATCATTGTCATTTAGATGACATGCCACTATTTTTCACGATTGATCATCATGCAATAAGCTAGTAAATACAAAAACAATATACTCGTGCTAGAAAAAGGGGAAAATAAAACTAACTGTTTATTTTAAAACTCCAATTACATGAATGAGCAGAGATAGGGTTATAGAAATCCCTCAAAAATATCAGCCTCTAGTATAGGCTGATTGTAGCGGAAATAGAGAAGATAGAATCTGGAACAGATTTACTAGTTTTCACAAAGGAGGGGATGATCACTAGCCAGAACAATTAACAGCTTTCCTCTAAGAAGGTAATGTCAAGGGTGCAACATTTTTTTTGAAGAATCCAAGATCACATCATTTTTTGCTAATGAAAATCTTGAAAGTGTGCATCAAGTTGAGAGAGAGAAAGAAAGAAAAACAATATAAATGTCTACAAATGATGAAAGTAGGTCAATTGGACTCAAAAGTATAACCAATTAGAATAAAGAACTAGGGTAGCAAGACTGTAAGCTATGAAAGTAACTAAACACAACTCAAAAGCTTCAAAAGGAAACTACGCAAGAGAGGGTAACCAAAAGTGGTTAAAACCCTCATGAAGCATGATGTTGAGGAAGATCAAAATGTGTGACAATGAATTAAAAACATGTCACATATCTGCAACAAGGTTTGTGCGAGAAGTAGCAATGACATCATTGTGGAATTGCTACTGCAGGACTTGATATTGTCCATCACAAAATGGCTAGGGCTAATGAGGTCTGGTTGGATAATCCTAGAAGGAAGTAAGGTACTCCTGCTAGAAACTCTCTTCACATTGAAGACTGAGGAACGAAAAGGTGGTGGAGAAAAACTGGTAACGTGTGTTTGTCCATGTGGCCCTAACTATGGGCCAAAGGGGCTAGAAAGTCCTGGACATTGAAAAAAAGCAAACCCATGACTCCTTGTATAAGCATATTAGGGTGCCTAGTGGTGGTACAGAATGAAGAGTGGTCTCATTTATCTCTCCCTCAATACACGAATTGAGAACATCCAAAGGATGCGTAGTGCTTTTGATTGTTGTGACAATGGGCTGAAAGGGGATAATCTACCTGGTAGCTTTGGGGGTCCCATATAAGGACGTATGCTTGAATATGATAACCTCTCAAGGAAAGACTGCTAGACATCTTTGATTGAGGTAGGGGAGCAAGGTGGATAGAAAACTCACTTGAGTCTCTATACAAACAAAGATACCTCCCTCAAATCTCATAGGAGACACAACTCTTGAAAATATGATACTTCCCTCAAATCTCTATACAAACAATGATACCTCCCTCAACGAGTCTGTATGCACACGGAATGGGGTGGGATCAACTTGTAGCACTTTGCGAGAGATGTTCTCATACTATTCTATCATACCTACATCCCTTCATGCAGCCTTCAACCCTCCCATGATTTCTCCTTGAAATTTTGAAACCCTGAAATATGGCTAACTCTGAAACCGTGGAATCTGACTAAGTCTGAAATATGATAGGATCCTCCAATACCTAGAATTTGCATTATAGCTCCTAGAGGTTCGAAACCACTCTCAAACATCTTGAAAGTATATAAATAAAATATAACTTAAAGTATAAGAAACTAGACATCCCTATCTAAATGCAAACTTATACTTAAATGTTTATTTTATTTATATACTGTCTGCTTTGGGCGAATTTCAAGTATTTTTTGCCTTTGTCGGTTATTCCTGGTTATTCGACCACCCCTGTCGAATAACTGCCAGTTACCTGAAATTCCCCCTTGGCAAGTATTCGCCGGTTACGGTTATGTGAACTATGCATTGGACTATGGCACTTTGATGAATTAATTAATAAATTAACTGGTGGGCTATAGGGTTATTGCACCCCACATTATTTTAGCCTAAAGAGTTAGGTGAGTGTTCGAAAGGAACGGTAACCTGATTGTAAGGAACGGTAACCTGATTTATCCTTTGAGTGTTACGCTCATTCCATTGACTAGCTTGTTTATACAGCCACTGTGGCGTGGTAAGTCTTACACTACTACTCCTAATGCTATGGACAAGTCTTTAGCCTATAATTTAAAAAAAAACAAAATCTGTGTTTTTAGCCTGTTTGGGCCATATGTGGTTTGGGTGTTGCATAAGGCACTAGATAATCAACCTTAAAGGGTGTTTTACAGTGATTTGTGGCAAGAATTAGAAAGGATTATTGCTGCTGTTTTTAATTTGAAGATTTCACTTACAAGAACTGGATCCTTTTATTGGAACTGAATTTTCTGGTTGATCATATGTCAGCTTCGATGCATGAGCCACACATGTTCTTAAAGTAGTTGAATTGCAGCAATATACTCAATATTTGTAGGAAGTTGAGAACTTGATTTAGAGATTTTTTAAGCTTTAGTCATACTAAGGCTTTTTAAATCTAGACCTAAGCCATCAAGATTATACATTTCATTTTCAAGATTTTTAAATTTTCATTTATTGTTATCCAACCGAAGCTATATTTTTCTTTAGAGGCCCTTCAAAAGAAGTCATTACATGATCCTCATATTGCAACCATTGAGAAAAAGCTGCAGCAACCAGAAAAAAAATGCAGGCAAGTTTGATTGGAAAACAGAATAAAAAGAACTGTTAACATTCATATATTATTCTACCCCGTTGGTCCAATCTTAGGGTGGGACTTAAAAACAATGGTATTCCATTAGGAATTAAAGCTCCACTCACATCATCTACAAGCCCCACCTGTAATAGATTTATCAGAATGTAAAGATCCTGCCTCCTTTTGTCTACTACATCATTGTATGCTTCAAAGGGCTTGGTTACAAATCCCAATCTAGGTTAAATATTCTCCGAGTCTTTCTACTAAAACTTGCTATGTTGGTTACCACGAGTTGCCACTAACTTGAATTTCCATGGGATGAGGGAGATTTTTCTGCCAAGCATGACATTCCCTGCAGCTCATGTAATTATTTTGTATAAACCATCCACAGATGTTTAGGCGCGATATCCCTGACTTGGAAGGACATTAAATTCAAATACAAATACAAATACAAATTGGATATGAGAGTTAAATCAAGAACTGGTTGCTTGTAATTGACGGTAAGCATATGCTTGGATTTTTAGTATACGTTTGTTTTGTGACTACCAGATTGTTTCTAGTGCTAGGGTTTGGCTTTAAGTTTGTCAAATATATGGACAAAACTTGGAAGTATATCCTTTACATAAAGGGCTTTGTAGCCACAAGTTGTAGCATATTAATATTTTTCTTCTACATGCGGAAAGAAGGATTTTGGAATTGAAAAAAAATCCATTGTTGTCAATATAAATAAAATTAAACATTCTTTACTATTTATAGTTATGGTAAATATTCTTGTAGTTGCTCCTGTATCTTCTCACACAAAAAAAATAAGGACTTTCTTGACAGATTTTGGCACTTTGTGAGGATGCAGCACCTGACTACAATGCAAGCTTATAAATAAATTAAGGTTATGGAAATAATTGGTTTCATGCCAACCTTGATGCCCATTGGAAACCCGCTGTTCAATTGTGGCTTGTATATGGGTTGTGTTGCAGCTTTCATCTTGAATCAATTGTTTCTTTCATCTATTTTATGATGCAAGGTTAGGGTAGAAAATCTTTCAAGTTTGCTACTCTTTTTTGAAGGATAATTTTTTGTGCCATTGAATGTTGCTTTGCTGAATTTTTGTAGTGGAGGACTTATGATTTTCTGATGCATGTAAATTGGAATTTTTCATGTAAAGCAATTCAACAGAAATTTAAATGTTATCGTTTTATCCAATTTTAGAATCCAATCTGATTTTGTTTACTACATTGAGTTCTGTTTGAAAGTATACTTATTGTTTGATTTTCAGATCAGCTGTTGCAGTTTCAAGGGCAATTGAGCTATCTATTGGTATCACACCTGATGTGAAAGGGGAGCTTGGAACAGGAGGTTCAGAAGAAAATAGAGCAAATACCTCTTCCTCTGGGTCTGAATTTGAGGAAATGGAGAAGCCATATGAATCCGGACTATCTAAATCATCACAAAGCTCTGAAAAATCAGGGATCGTACAGGAGGAAAGGTCTAGAAAGTCAGATTCAAGGTAGTATATCATTACGCCATTTTGTGTCAATAATTGCATGGTTAGGTAAAACGTTCTTAGGGGCTTATGCTAGCTGCTGAATATGTTTTTAGTGCATTGTCTTGATAAATTAATTACTTGGAGGCATTTAAAATTTACCTCTTAATATAAATGCTCATGGTTTATTTGCAGAGATTCATCTTTGGGTGGAGGGCCTTCTGAACAAAATTCTATTGAACATATGCAAATACCAAAAATTACAATAGTTGGCATTTCAATGAGTGAACGTCAGATGAACAAGGGTTCTATGGCAAAATTGACGAGGGAAATAGAAGAAAGTAAAATTAAAAATGACGTTGATGAAGACACAGATCCCTTGTTTGTTGCCAATGTCGGAAATTTTTCTGACATTATTTCTTCAAGACCAGATTTAGAAGAGAGGGAATAACATTTATGGATGATTTCATACAGCGTTGTGTATTGTATGTGTAGAAAAATATTCTCCAATGCCATATTTTTCACAAATTGTGTCCCCACTTTTGATTCATGCTCTGTTCAGCTGTATTTTTTGAACAATTAAATCTTATCGTGTGGAAGGAGGTTGGGCATGAGATGATCGGTCGTTGGATATAATCAAGGTCACCCAAATTATGGGTTAGATGGATACAAATACTATTGTCTTTCTCAAAAAAAAAGCTGGAAACATACAAATATCCATTCAATTGAACCAGATAAATCGTTTTTTTTTTTTTTTTTTAAATAATAATGTTTAAGCATATTTTGGTCCAAATCTAAAGCTGTTTTTCTTACATGAATTCGGTTTGGACTTACTGATTTTATGCTACTTCATTTTCCTCTATGACTTATTAAAAATTCTGTGAGATACTTGATTGAGCGTAACGCTAATTATTTTAGGATCATATGCTTGGTATGTTTCACATATTTTTCTCAATAAAAACATGCCAATCACATATTTTTCTCAATAAAAACGTGCCAATCTCATGATTCCTTAGGAACTTAGCTATCGTGTTTTCCCCTTGGGAAGTATTTTGATTATGGGCAACTTTCAAATGGGAAATCAATGAATGATCGTTGGCAATATCATTTGTGGGTGTGGTCAAAAGTTATTGATCAGGGTTTCCATTGTTTCGCTATTACATCTCGGCTTCTCCAACATTTGGGCATTACATCTCAACTTTCAGATAAAGTGAGTCCATAATCCTCATTTTTCTCGTGCACTTTTAAATTTACTTCCTACTAAAGCTATATGACTTATAATATCTTGTTTTGTGGTGACCTAACCTTTGTACGATAGTATTTGAGTCTAGAAAATATGAGACTTGTGCAATGGATTGTGTTTCCAATTGTCATTTCCCATATAATTCACTATGCAACAGATTGTATTTAGGCTAGTCCCGTTTCCATATACTTGCACACTGTTGAAATACAAAGTGCACACAATGTTGAGATATAAAAGTTCCAGCAAAAAAATAAGGCTCTATTGTAGGGAAAGCATCACCAAACCAAATCTTGACCATCATCACTTGTAAGGTGTTCTAACCAGATATATTTTTAGCTGTCTTTAATAAATACAATTTAAGCAACAACAATACAATGCTTAACATAATATAGCTTAGTCTTAAAAAAATAAATAAAAAGGTTTTGGCCTAAAGGATAAATAAGGTTCAACATCAAAGCTTGACAACAAGGACGATCAAGATTTAATATTGGAACTTGGTCCAATAACAAAGTGCAATATACACAACACTAGAGCTTGACCAATGATAGATAAAGAACAATAGATAAATAATAACAATATATGATATATCTAAAAGAACTCAAACAATTAGTTATAACAAAAAGTTTCAACAAGTCAAAATAATGTATCAACTTACTTTGCTAGGTCAGATCATTGGCCAATCTCCTTAAGAATCGAGGAAGATAAGAAACCTAAAGGCATTTCTTCTAAATTTGAGTTTATGTGTCTTCAAGATTCCAACTTGGATGACAAGTTGAAAGCTTGGCAGAATACACTGATTAAGGGGTCTAAAAGCTATATTTATCTTAAAAACTAAAGGTTTAATATACTAGAACAAAAGGAGTTTTGGGAATTTGTTTGACAATAAAAACAATAGAAAATGAATTAAAGGGCATATAGTCTTCCATTGTCCAAGGTATTTGAGATGATTACTTAATTGCACATGGAGAAAACCTTGTTAATAGAACAACAAATAATTCTCAAGTAAGAGGAAGTCTTATGGAAGCAAAAATTTAGAATAAATTGGCTAAAAGAGGGTAATTGAAATACCAAATTCTTTCAACTCCACTTAGGTCAGGTGGAATAGGAATATGATTGATAAAAGTCTCACCGTAGATGGAAGAATGCTAAAGGAGATCATAGATATTAGAACATAAGTTATTCCAAGTGGATGTATGTTAACTAAATGGAAAGGGATGTATGTTAATTAAATTAGATATAGAAAAAACATATGACAGTCAATTGGGATTTTTTGGACCAAGTGTTGAATTTTTTGATTTTAGTCATGACTGGAGGCAATGGGTATGGAGTTGCATTTCAACTCCCCCTTGGTTTTGATGAATCAAACCCCGACTGGTTATTTCCAATCTTTGAGAGGTTTGAGGCAAGGTAACCCAATATTAATTTTATCTCTTCACAATAATCATAAAAGCCTTAGGAAGAGCAATAAAAGCCGAAGTGGTTAGAAAGAATTTGAAAGGGTTGACTATAAGTGCCAACTTAGAAAGTATAAGCCACTTGTAATTTGTGGATGATAAATTTCTTCTTGGAGATGCCTCAGAGGCGGAGGCTAGAAAATTTAATTTTTTTTTGGAGAACTATGAGATAGTTGTGGGGCAATGAATCAATTCAACAAAGCCATAAGTATACTTTATGAATGTGGGGCCACAAAAACAACAAAGGATCAAAGAAGTTCTTGGGTTCGAGATTGGAAGCCTTCCTAGTCATATTTGGGGTGTGCCTCTATTCGTGGGGAGTACATGTGTTGACGGAGAACCTAGTCTAGATAGAATTTAATCGAAAATCTATCGTGGAATTGTAAATTGCTTTCATTCATTGGTAGAGTTCAATTAATAAATTCCACCTTGCAAGCAAATGGCCAGCTATATGCTATCATAATTCAAGGCTCCAAGGAAAGTAGCTAAGGGAATCATGAACTTTCAAAGAAATTTCCTTTGGAGTGGAGGAGAAAAGACAAGGAAAATCAATCTAATATCATGGGATAGAGTGTGCACCCCAAAGAATTTGGGAGGTTTGGGGCTCCAAAGACTTGATAGGCTTAATTAAGGCATTGATGACAAAACTGTGTTGATGAATCTATAAATAGAAAAATCGGTTGTGAACTAGGACTTTCTAGTGTAAATATTTGGATGCACATGCTCTGAGGATCTTCATGCATACCACACTACATGGAGGCTTCACGATATGGAATTTTATAAAGCATTGCAGGAACTTCATCCTTCCATTCATACAATGGAAGGTTGGAAATGGTCAGAATATCTCCTTTTGGAAGGACACTTGGTTAAGACAAGGGCCTTTGGAGAATTTCAGAGCCTTGGGCACCTCCATGGAATATGCCATAAGTTAGTGGGGAGACAATGTCTGTGATTACATTGTTCCAAACAGTGATGGGAGGTGCTGGAAAGAACTACATTGGCCCATTGACTTGGACGCAGAGGAAATCAAAAAGCTTACTTTTGAAATGGAAGGATATCCTCTCATCTTATCAGCTGGTCATGATGATATGGTGTGGGAAGGTAGTCGCATTGGAGAAGTTTTAGTTGCAGACCAATATATTTCGATTTGTTATGTACCTAAAGAGATGATATTATGATATATATTGATGGGTGGAGATACTAACATGTGGCACACATCCTCTTAGTCATAGGAACAACTTGTGGTATTGATTATATGGGGCAATGCATAGGCCTATATTGAGACTAGTGATATACCCATCCACATAAGTAACTTGTGGTATTTATTATATTGGGCAATGAGTGGGCCTACATTGGGATTAATGATCTACCCATCTATTATTTTAAGAGGGTATATATAAAGAGGGGCATATCATTGTATTAATCAATGAGAATTATTGTAATTGGAGTGTATGCTCTAGGAAGGAGGTTGCCCCCTCAAAGAGGCCAATGATAATGGAGTGATTCTTTTCCTATAAGGAATTTTGTATGGTGTTTCCATACCTTAAGAGTATTTCTGAATATTATTTATCTATGGGCATCTTATCCCACCGATATATCTTGTGTGGATCTCATTTTATTATGCATATTACTTGGATGGTTATACATATTTTTTGGTTGGTTAATGTGAGATTTTTAACATGTTCTATCCTTGGAAGGAATTGCTAACGTAGACTTCCTTGTCACTCATGTCTAGAACAATAACAATCTTCTTAACGCTAATACCTTCATATGGGTGGCAACTCATAGGAAGATTTCTAACCTTTGATCAGTTGGTAAAAAGAGGTTTTGTTGGGCCCTCCGCGTGTTTCCTAAGTTGGGACGAAGACAAATCGATGGATCATATTTTGTTACACCATAAGTTAGGTTGGAAGCTATGGATTTTCTTCTTCACTAGATTTAATTGTGCTTGGGTGTTCCATAAAATACTGATTGATTCTTTGAGATGCTGGAAAATATCATTAAAATCGAAAGGGCTCCTCCTCCTTTGGGATATCAACTTCTCTATCATAAGCTAGAATTTAAGGTTAGAAAGGGATATAATAATGTTTCAGGGGGAGAGTCATTTGAAAGAGTGGGTGTGGGATAAAATTATTGCATCATTCTCATAAACTAAAGCTATCAAACCCTGATTGACTTTAGAATGGAGGTCAAGTGAAGACTATGTAATACATAAATGACATGATCTTCCTTTCCATGATAAAAGGGTTGCTTTAGTGGTCAAACCATCCTCTCCATCCTTATGGTGTCCCCCTGACGATGGATGGATTGAATTGAATTTTTATGGAACTACGAAAAGGAATCCAATACCTGTTAGAGGAGGTGGAATCTTCAAGGATGATAGGTGCCAAACTCATCTTAATTTGTACACGAGACTTCTATTGCGAGTCAAATATCATGGCATAAGCGAAAGCCTTGTTGAAGGAGCTCCAATTGGAAGTTTCTTAAGGTTGGACTCTCTTAAATATGGAAGGTGATTTCAAAGTTATTCTAAGGGCAGTTGTAAGCAATGGCTTGAACTCTTAGAAGATCACAATGGTGGTAGATGAAATCAAATGGTTGAGTGATAAATTGACCGATGTAAGTTAGAATCACATAGTAAGAGAATGCAAAAAGTAATGGATTGGGCCTCCAACCAAGGTGTAGGTCTCCAAACTCTAACATGGTTTATTGAGAAAACATGGTGCCCACCGCTACCAAATGCCATTCAGAGACTAGTCACTCGAGATGTGGCTAAAAGAAGCTTTCCCCATCGTAGATTGGGGAACTAGGGCTCCATTATTTTTTGATGATTTCTTACTAGGATTTATTGCCACCTAGCTTCACAAATTCATGATTTGGATAGATTAGATTCTTGCTCAGACTTCAATCATTTGAAGATATGCACTGGTAATAAATTTGCATTTATGAGCTAGGACCACCTTCACCCTTGCACATGCTCAATATTGTTAAATATTTTTGTTCACCCCTCCATTCCCCAAATTACTTGGTGGAGAAGGCGACGATGCATGAAGGGATTAGAAATTAGTGTTGTGGGGTGTGGGAGGGCATCTTTTTTTCCTTTGCATCTAGAAGTAAGCCTTGAATGGCCCATTCTTTTTGGGTTTGATAGTAAGTATGTTGACACTCCTTATTTTTTCAAATGCCTTCCTATCCAAATTGAATTTTATTGGTTTCTTCGGGGGTGTTGGTTTTCAATTCGAATATCAAAGTCTTCATGCTAGTTTCTCTTTGCTATGATACTGTCTAAGATATACAAACAAAAATCTCCTTTCTAACTATGGTCATTTTTTACTTTGGGGACCCATGCCCCTTCCCTTGTTTTAGGGCTTGCATTATGGGTGGTTTTGTTGAAACTTATCGATGTGTGGGGAATCATTGGGATCGAAGGGAGATAATGGAGGTCTTTGGGGATCACTTTGTTTTTGCCTTGGCCTCAAGCATTAAGAACCCTCACCTAAAATAGTGGTTTCAAAGAATGATCCAGGTGACAACCAATGATGAAGAGGTGATTGAATCAGAGGTGGCTCTACTACTCAAAATTTATTGTTGGATCTTATGAACACCATTGGTAGGCATAATGTGTTAAAATTAGCTTAGAATCTTAGTCATGCCACCTTATTGTCGATTTCTGTGGCCTCTTTTTCTCTCCACAAGGATATCAATGATGCACATGACTCAATTAGTTTCCTAGGGGCAGAAGTGTTTCATCATCAACACCTCATCTTGGAGGGCCCAAAAACTATTGACAAAGGACAGAGGGAGATAATGGAATGATTGAGAAACACACTCTCTACAAATGATACTCACTGTTCCTTTGTCTTTCCCTTTTCCCACTCCTGATGGTGTTGAGGCCAAGACGATTCAGAAGGAGAATGTAGAACATGGTGCCACCCCAGACATAGTAATCATGGTAGATGAAGAGTAGGATGCCTCAAGTGGCCTTTTTATCAGTATGTATATGATAGTGGGGCATATGGGTTTGTTTAATTTTCCCTTTCCCTGTAGGGATAATCAATACTTGATGCATGATAAGACTAACTAAACTATTGTATACTTACTATTAACTTAATATAAAACTCTTGTTTCTATTTTTATGCATTGGTTGTTGATTGACCATGACAATTGGAGTTTTATGATTGAGTTTCCTTGGTTTGGTGGTATAAAACACCTTATTTTTAAATTATCTTGAAATTTTTTAAATCCTAAACCAATTTGTTCAATCGGGTGGATACTTACTTTCGGTTACCATGATTTTCGGGATGGTTTTTAATATTATTTTTTATTGGTCTAGAGCCTATCCCTAGTTATCTCGCCAAAACAAATAGTATCAACTTCCCTTGATGTCACAATTTAATCTAATGATCTAATCTATATAATGACAACAAATAATGGCCTTCAATATATTGACATAAGCATTGAATTTTATGATGTCACATCTTAACTTCAAAAGCACATCCTCTAATTATCCTCTAAATCCCTTTGTTGTTCTTAAGAGATGTTTGATGAAATTGGTCAATTGATGACAATGAGGGAACATCAAATGTGCACATGCACATGCATGTACATACACACACATATGATTCAATGACAAGTTGTTTTAGTTAGCATAAAAGTAATTTGACAAGTTGGCCTAGTTATTGATAAATAATTATTGATAAATTGGTTTAATCAGTTGATTATTAAAAAAATATTTTTCCCATCAATTGTGTGGCAACAATTATATGTTATGTGATTAGAATGAATTGAATTTGTGTAAAGTAATTGATAATAATTTTTATTGAAATCATTGGATCTATTGAGTTCTTTTAGGGTTTTTTTGGTAACATATAGTTTTATTTAAAACACATAGTTTACTGCAGTGTTGGTTTTGCTTTTAGGTGGTATTTTTGTTGTAGTTTTAGATTTATTTTTTAGGAGTCCATGTATCTTTCTTTCTAGAAATATTTGGCTTAGGAAAGTCTTTTTTAATGTGTCTTTGTTGAATCAAATATTTAAATTGGTATTTAAGTTTTTAGTTTGGTTTAGATCTTTATTTAATGATCTTTTTAATAGTTCATCTAGTCATAGGATTTTATAAAGGTCATTATAAAAGGAGTTTAGAGTCTTCACGTTTAGATAGGTCATTAAAATTTAAGAAGTCATGTTCGGTCAAGAAAATCATTATAGTTGGATTTTTAAGATTTTGTATTTTGTTCTTATCAAAGTAATTGTGTGTTGAGATTGTCAAAGTTCTTTTATTAGGTTATTAAAATGTTTTTTATATCAAAAATTCAAAATTATCAAGAGTTGAGTATTTTGTTTGTAAGAGTCATTTTGTATATTAAAAGTCAAAGTGTCAAAAATAAAATTGTTTGTAAAGGACACACTATCACTTATATGCGACGTTCTAATGTTGAATGTGTTAGTATTATGGGGGGAACCCCACTTCAGTCAAAGTGACATATAATTGAGCTACATTGACATACCAGCTGAGTGAACAATGACCTACTAGAGGCTGGAGGATTCACAGAGGATGAAGGTCTTTTAATGACCTCTCGTTAGTCGCTAACAATGGGGCCGTACTAATAATTTGGTGACACTTAGTGCAGTGCGTTATTTTTAGTGTGGTGTGTTTTTCATTTCTATCATGTTTTTGTAAACTAATAATAAAAGAATAATGCCTATTCATGTAATGTAATTTGTGAAATTCCAAACCTAATTCTTTGATTTGAAAACATTGTGAAAGGACATAAAGCACCAATGTAAGTCGGTTCATGGATCTTAAAAGGGTTTATGGTAGAGATCTATAAAACCACCAAGAGGTGAACATAAGGAGGTTCCTATTCATGCCAAGGTTTGTGGTAAACCTATAAAACCATGGGAGGAGTGAGGCTCTCTTTATATCAAGGTCATGAGCCAAATAGGGCATGCTACAAGAGGTGAGCATATTGCAGATAAGAATTTGAATGTTTTTGCATCATGTGAAAACTGTGGGGGCGGGGAATGTTAGGAATAACTATTTACATTGTGAGTTACCATTAAGTAAATTAGTATTTACTATGATCGATTTATCGAGAGGTAAATATTAGTTACAGGGTTGTTAGTAATCGTATGATTAATATAGTAAATAGTCAATACTATATTGTTAGGAATAACAATATAATGTCACACATAGTTTGTTAGATATTATGGGTAGAATAATATCCTAGATTATAGGAAATACATTTCCTATATAATTATAATTACCTAGCTAGTTTTATATAGAGTGTGAAATAATATATTATGTTGTGTTGAAATAATTCTCTCTATGCATGAATTAAATCTGTGTTTGGATCTTTGAATTAATAACAACATGGCCAAAATATAAATAAATGATATCAATAGCTAAGCAAAGGTTGGTAAGTGAGAGATCAACACTTGTCTTAAAGAGATGATTGAGCACATAAAGTTGATGGAAAGTTGCCATATGACAAGTAATAACCTGCCAAAATTGTTTGGCAAATTTAAAACCAAATGAGAACAAAATGAAAAGCTATTATTTGCATTGATGTCACACAAAATGTACATTCAAGACTCAAAATTGGGAAATATATTCAAGATCCAAGCAAAGACAAGTCACTTCACCATTAATCTACAAGTTGAACATTGTAATTCTGAGCTCTCAAGTGACCAAAAGTCCTAGTTTTTTTAGCAAATCCATGAGAGCTTTTAGATAGTTTATGAAGGAGATACACAGTCCCATATTGGTGAAATGGATTCTACAAGACCATATCATAGTCATTCCCCTTCTGCATATTCTATTTCTAATAGCATTGATTACACATACATTGTATTCAATAAAAGTGCCATGACTTCAAGTTTTCCTATTATTCAGCCATCTTAAATGCAGTGGAGTTTGTAGTGCCATACTCCTCACAAAATCCTTTATCCCAAGAGTATAAGAAATGTATTGTTAACTTACTATTGGTTAAGACCATTGGTTCCATAATGTAGCTACGAAGCCAGAAGTAAAGCCCTGCATCGATTTGCTTCGTGATTTGTTCTTTAATGGCACTTGGTTTGGGGATTGTTTGCATCTTAGGAAAGAAAAGAATGTAATTGCATATGTTTTAGGATGATCATTTGAGAGGTAACTTAGGCTTCTAGGGCCTGAGGCTACCTATAATCAAGTCTTGACTAATGTATGGCTAGAGAAAAATAATATGGAGGGAAAACTGAAATAATGGTTGTTGAAAAGAGAGAGGTTAAACCCCAAGGGAGGTATTTCCTCCAAAAACATAATCAAATTTAGGATAGGTATTAGGGTAGCTATATCCCTTCAGAATATGTTCTATGGCTTTGCCAACATCACTTACGTGCAGGTGGAATGGGTCCCATTGTTGAACATTCTCTTGACTTTTAACAAAATTGTGGCCCTAAGGGAGATTATTAGTGTCAGATTAAAGGCAAAATTTTTTAGACATGAACAATCACTGATCAATGACAATTTATACGTGATGTCCTATCTTTTGGATGCAGTCAATAGGATGGTCCACAGATCTCATGGGGAACTATGAAAATCATCTACAAAATACTTGGATAATAGGATATGTGAAGATTATTCTTTCTTGTTTGTTTATAGATAAAAAAATGAAATTTCTAGAATTTATGAAGATGTTTATCCTCAAGTCTACCAGGATATTTATGGAACTCAGATACCCTAGATATTTGAGAATTTGAGGAGTATCTCCAAAATGAGATATTTTTGGTATTACCTAAATTGTACCATAATCAAAATCTAAGGAACAAGATCACCCCCTTTGTTTTTACCACAACATGTCCTAGACAAGGTGGAAGAATAAGAGATTGTCTGCCAATGATATAAATAATATAGATGAGGAACTTAGCCTCAAACACGAAGCCTATTACCACAAGACCCCCTAAGCATTGGACAACTTTAATTGTTGATGAGGGTACACCTCAACCAAGTGGGGAAGGTCATTTTTTATAATTTGAAGGTGGCCCAATTCAGAGAATGGGAACCCAATGGAAAGGTAAAAAATTATCTTCAAATCCTTAAGGAAAGAAAAGGGGTGACCGTTAGATATGATCACCAACACTATGAATATGATGACATCTTTTTGAATGCTTCAGATGATTCTGAAGTCTAGATTCACATGAAAGATAATCATATGTCAATGATCATTTCCCAGGCCATCCAATATGACCTAAAGATCACCAAGGAGAAGGCACAAGAATGGTAAAATAATCAAAGAAGGCTTGGAGTCACTAGTGGCCTCAACCTCAGTCTCAAGACCCATCAGAACATGACCAACCCCCCTTTCCTAAGAAGAAGAGACCAATCTATTAGAGGGAGAACTTAACAACTGAAGGGAGGATGATCCTTAGATTAGGAAGGAGATTCTAAGAGGCCTCCTTGGTTCTTATCCAACCTACACCCATATAGTACCCACCACTCTAGGCACAACCACTATAGTTATGAGGATTGCACCTCCTCTAGATGGACAAACAAGAACATTCTCTTGGTCACCTCTTGCTTCAATTACTTTGATTACACAAGTATCATAGAGTTTTTACAAAGTTTTTTTTCATCTCTTCCCTCTACTACTCATTCTCCTCAATCACCTCAAGTAAGTTCATACTCATCCATCACCACTAGTGAGAGGATAAATCCTCAAGTATTCCCCACTATGCCAATCTCCTCTCCATCCACTCTTGCTTCCACTATTATTGTTCCACTTCCCATCCCTTCACCATTACTTGCAGTATTAGTTCCTACTATTGTGGATCCTTCATTAGTTTCATCTTCCCCCTGACCTCCTATTCTCCCCATAGTCACTTACTAAAGGAAATATAGAATTCTTCCAACCTCCTTCAAAATCCAGCAAGTGGAGGAAAGACCATCATTAGGTCTCGATACCCCAGGAGGATCCCTTGAGGAGGAAGCAAAAGAGGAAGAGTAGGAACATGTAATATCACTAGTTGATTACCCCACAAATGAATAAGAATAAAATGCAGAAAAAATGAAGGGATCAAAGTAGGATTTAAGTGAAGATAAAGCCTAAGATGTAATAGAGAAAGATGTAGAGTTAGAAAGATACAAATAAATAAGACTAGGAATCATAAGTGAAGAAGAAATTCCATCTAGGACACTAGACCAATAGATCCTTACAAAGGAAGAAAGACAAAACATTAATAAGGTAGTTTATTCTCTTACCTCTTCCATTACTATTGTATATACTCAAGCTGTAAGTTTTCCACCTACTAGTCTTAGGCCACCATTTTCTAGTTCCATTGATTCTTCTATTCTTTCAACATAAACTCAAATAATAGCTCTTAGGAAGAGTCTATTTTGAATATTTAGTTTCAGTTTCTATGTTTGATCCTTGAGGACCACCAATCCCCCCAAAATCTTCAACTCAATTAGAGCTACCATTACCACAATCTCAACCCATATAATTGGATACAATGACAAATTTGAAAATCCCAGGCCTAACAAAGTATGTGGAAAAGATCACCCCTTAGAGGGAAATATAAAATTGGCAAAAGATTATTTAGCCTCCCCTCTAATTTCCCATTCAAATAAATGCTTTAATGTCATTTCCAATATTAGTTCCATCTCCAATAATTACTCTGCCTCCTACCTTTGAATACTACAACCAATATGAAGAACAAAGGGAACTCGTTGTGCCCCAATGGGTTAAAGATCTAAAAGGCCAAAGAGATGACATGTAGAATTTGGTCCTTACAAAGCTGTCTATAGTTTCCACTCATTTTGATAAAAAAAGTGCCAAAATTTAAAGGGTGAGAAAGAGGAAAGGGGTGAACACAAACATTGGGAAGGAGATAATGATGGAACAAATGGAAAACCTATTTCCCTTGGCCAAAAAGACTTAAATAAATCCAAGTGATACCACATAATATACAAAGGATTTATACTCTTTCATGGATTCAACTAGGGAGACCATGAAATAAATGTATAAGATCCAAGAAACAACATATTAGAGGCTATTGTAGAGATAAATCATTCAATCCCCCCAAGAGACTATGGACAATGTCTAGAGTGCAACAACAAGGATTTATAACATTTTGAATACTATTCAAGCTTCTAGAGGTGAATCTCATCTTGAGGGGGTGAAGGTATTGAAACTTTGGCACCAATTGAAAGAGTTTGAAAAGAGTCTTAAATTCTTGGTTAAGTGTGCAAAAAATAGTGCATTCAATCATATGAACCTAATGCCTGCCCGAGATGTTGAATGGGATTTAAGTTATGTAATTTCAAACAGGGATGGTGCCTTTAATTGGCACACACAAATGAAAGTTTTAATAGGGAATTTTACAAGATATGAAAGTGAGGCCTTGGAGATCTTAAGGGATATGAGGGTCACATATGTGATAACCTCTATTGGGAAACTAGTAAATAAGCCCAATTTTCAAACACTTATTAAAATCGTTACAAATAAATTTAAGAATGAAATTGAAGGAACCATTTATAAAACTAATGATGAGGTTTTACAGCTAATAAATTTTACCAAGGATAGAGTAACTAAATTTGAAGCCCTTGGAGTAGAATTTAAGAGCTCAGAAGCTAAGCATACAAGGTTGATGACTGAAGCCATCAAAAAATTTAATCCTTTCATGTTCAATTTTGATATTATCAATAAATATTTTGAAGTTGCACATGCATTATTTGAGAAACTCAAAGCCACATAGGGAGCTTTTAGGTCATTACCAAGTATTGGTCAACTACAAGGGCTACCACATCATCACAGGGTCCCTAATTTTTTGGATATGCAATAATGCATACTCCAATAGGGCCAATTTTGATTCCTCAAGGGCCAACATAACTAGTCTAGATTCAATAACTGTCATGAAACTATTTACCTCTTCTAGTGGTACCACATCAACACCACCTTAAGTATATGTATGCATTTGCATGTTCTAAATTAAGTTTGAACTAATAGTTCCAAATTTATTGGCATATATGTATTATGTTTTGGTTGAGGAACATTATTTATTTACACACTTTCATACATGCATGCTATGCATGATTGTTGACACGTAGTTCTATAATTAGAGATGCAATAATGCATACTATAACAAGGCCAATTTTGATTCCTCAAGGGCCAACACAACCACTCTAGCTTCTATAGCTGTCATGCAACTGTTTCCCTCTTCTAGTGGTACCACATCAACACCACCTTAAGCATATATATGCACTTGCATGTTATAAATTAAGTTGGAATTAGTAGTTCCAAATTTATTGGCATATATGTATTATATTTTGGTTGAGGAATATTATTTATGTACACACTTTCATACATGCATGCTATGCATGATTGTTGACACATAGTTCTATAATTAGAGATATAAATTTAGACTTCACTGGAAAATGAGACATCCCCTTCCAAAGATTATATATATTTATATCCTCCCGATCCCAAAGGGAGGATAATTTTAGCTACTAAAATTAATAATAAATTCTAATGATTGTTCTACACTTGGTCTTGATGTGCAAATCTTGTTCTCCTCTAAATTTTTGAGTTTATTAAGAACTTCCATCAATTTGGTATCTTATTATTTTGGTTGTGCATGAATATTATTTTGATATAATTATTCATATTCTGTAATAGTTGATTTGATTGCTTTTGTGTAATAATCATAATCTCCCTTTGTAGATATGCTATTGTAATCTTACAAATGCAGAAACCTTTGATTATATATATTAAATTCCAATGTTGTTTTGTTTCCTTGGAATCTTAACTATGTTTGATTGTCTGCGTGCTAGCAATAACTTATAACAAGCATTAGTATTTGATTGTTTGCCCAACCCCTAGTTTAAGATCCAGATTATAAGGGTTTCATCTTGTTTGATTCATAGACCTTCTTTCCTACCCTACTTTTCTTTTTTTGAGTTTATTTTGATCTTACCCACCTTAGAATAGACTCATCATAAATCCATCCATCTCAATTAGATCTATACTCATGTCATATATGAACCATTTGAGGTAAATAACTGCTCCACTCACCACTATTCTACTACCAAGTTGTTTATAAAACCCAATACCCCACAACTCATGCCTTGGAGTGAATATTTACTCATTGACCCTAAAATGTTAGAGGCTATCTCATAAGGTTATCTGGTGTGCATAAAACCCAAATCAACATGTTGGAGGTTTACCCATGATAGATATTCCTTTGTGTGGGGTATTATCTAAAATCTAGTTGAACCAATTCTTAATTTTGCACAATTACATTCAAATTATTGAAAAATGCCTCTTTAATTGAGGCTCTTGTTCTCTTCATCCATGTGCTCTAGTGCTATCATGCCCCATTATAAAACACACCATGCTAGTTTCATGATCACCAATAAAAAATATTGCTCTTGAGGTGCCTATTAGAAACAACACCCACATAAGGTGTGTCTTTATTCTAATCATCCTTCATCGCTGGTTCTTGAATTGCTACAAACCATGAGTACCAAAAACCCTGCACATTGGAAAAAAAAACTAAAACATATTGAAATAACTATAGAAATAAGGAAGATGTTGTATACACAAAACATTTTTAAACTTTATCCATTATTGATGCTTTATCTCTTGTAGGAACCCATCAAATCTCAATCTCTCTGAGTGCATGCCTTAAAGGGTATAACAAGAAAGGGGTTGGTAGACCTTTGGTGTTTTTTAGGATTGTTGGCCCCTATATCACCACTTAAAAACAATACAAGTTACTTTTATATGATTTCCTAAGCATGAAAACCCTACTTACACACTCCCCTAAGCATCTCACCACCCAAAATAGCCCCTACCTAAGCAAAAACCCATTTTTACTAATTTTCCTATTATGTCAGTCAGGTCGACCCTATTTTGGGTTTAGTGCACATTACATAACTCTATCAGCCCTAGCCAACATAGTTCGAGACTTAATAGCTCTATTTCTTTCTTAACAAGGTCAACAAGGCCAAATGCATCAACTAAATTTTTGGGAGGGTTTAGGGTCAATCCATGGCTATATGTACCCCTTTGAATTTATTTATAAATAGAGGATCATTCAATTTCACATCATTACTACTCACAAATCTACTTATACAATCAATATAAGGTTTCATTGCTTAGGTTTTTGCCTTAAATAAATATTACTTGTCTTGTGGAGGTCTTGGATGCATAGGAGAAGTATTATAACCTAGAACTGATTTGTCCTTATGATCCTTACAAGCCCAAAAAAACCTCTTAAAAAGAACCATTGGCCAAGGGAGAGATTGAGGCACAACGAGTTTAATTCAACAAGGTAAGTATATTCCTAGCCCTTCATATTTTGATAAGTATATGTTGTATAACTAATGGATTGAATTGTATCTCTCCTTGCATAGATCATTTCTATGTTATATTAGATAGATTTGTCTTTACATTTTATTATCTTCCCCGTTTGTGCCACAAGATTTGGTGAATACTAGATTAGCTTGCATATGCATTTACTAGATTAGCTTGCACAATTGTTTAGTAGATTAGCTTGCACAAGGGTTATAAAAAAATGGAATTTGACTAGAGGCCTTGGAAACCTATCCTTTGCCATTGTGTAATAAGATATCCCTTAGTGTAGGTTTAGTGGATCCATTATTGGTCATGGCACTAATATAAATGTATTTCCAAGTGGATTTGTTAGTTGATTACCTTCTCTGAGCTTGAATATTATTGATTAGGATAAGTTATAGATATATTTACTTTCACTTGCATACATGTATTACTTTCATATAATAGCCCCACCCATATTAAATGATAATAATTAACTAATTTTGTCATCCATCAAATCCAGTAAGCCAAAGAATGATTTTCCCACACTTTTGGTGAATGCCTTCTTTCTCATTATTAGGGAAAGGGAAATTTTCTCAAATTTTGATATTCTCAAATTTTTTAAATCAACTAACATTTTGATAATGATTACAATGCTAAGGTATTTTAGTCCAAAATCATTAATGAGTAGGGGTTGAAGCCCTACACTCTTTTGAGTTGAAGATAGTTACTAACAATAACGATGTTTTTGAATTGGTGGATAATCTATTCTTTTCAAACTTCCACATTTTACAAAATATATGGTGGTTAGTTTATGCTTGTGAAACTCCCAAAATTTCCAAAAGATCTCGTGGTTAGTTTGTGATTGAAACTCACCAAATATTTTTGAGTTTCTAATTTGAATAGAGCCTTAAAGCATATAATTTACAAGTCACTTAGACCATTAAGGAGAGATTGCCTTAATAAGAAATGTTAGT